>VZRF01013100.1:191841-541029 GCA_013396875.1 Vireo altiloquus | reverse complement strand
TCGGGCCGGGGACGCGTCCCGGCGGGGGCGGCGGGGCTGCGGCCTGGCCCGTGGTAGCGCGGGGGCCCCTGCGGGCCCTTCTGGCCTGGCGGGCCGGGGGGCGAGCGCGGCGATGCTCGTGGGGAACGAGCTGGCCTGCTCAGCACGAGTAACGCTGCAGCACAGCAAAACAAGTAGTGAGAGAGGTTCGCGCTGAAGTGTTGTTGAAAGGATGAACAGTAAAAAGCACCATCTACAGTTGCTTCACAGACAGGCATGAGAAAATAGTCAAAGCGTTTTGTGTTTAGTACTTTAAAGGGGATTCCTGTGGGAGTTTTCTCTTTTCCTTTCAAGTAAAACTTGACGTGCTGAGATCAGGTGTCATCCCAACCTTGCTTGTTCCAAGGCCAGACTAGATGGAGAGGAAATATCTGGCTTTTACTTCACAAATATTGTGCTTAACGCTGATGTGTCGAAACTTAAGGTAAAATAACATAAACAGTTTATAATTAGTTTTGTATATCTCATTTGAGATTGTGTAATATGATTTGGTTTTGACCTGCTGCTGACATCTTTTTTACTTTGAGAGATAAAAGCTTTGTCTGGAGAATCCCATAATATAAAGGCACTTTATCTCTTATGTGGATAAGTACATCCCTTCCCCGCGATTATTTTCTGTCAGCAGTGTAACACTGTATATGTCTCTTAACCAGTTTCTTTAATAGCCTTATACTTGCTGTAACTTTAAATTACAGATACATTGTTTCTTAATGTTTATCAAACTGTAGACGTTCGGGCTCCGATTTAATTCTTCCAGCCTTCAAAGAAAGACCAAGTCAAAGACATTTGAAAAGTATGTATCTTTTCAGGGGAAAGGATTAGGGCATAAACGAAGTACTGAGACATTAATTCTGTATATATGTTATCAGAAATTCTTAATCTGTTGCATCAAAATAAGACATAGCTCAGTCTTCTCATCTTGAACTGTTAACACTTTTAAGCTGAAGACTGCATTTCAATTAATGATTTTGTTGATGGCAAACTTGACTGACTTATTTTGGAAAGTAGTAAATAATTTTTCTTAGTTGTTCTGCTGTCTTCTAGTGTAATTTGACAGCTAAAAGCGAGGAAGAGATTGTACTGCTTGCCAGTTTTCCATGGACTATTAGAGAATGATTTGAACTAATAAGATTAAAAAGTGATAGGCTCCGGTTCTGGCAGGTGTTCACTTTTTTTCTTCCTAGTGCCTTTGGCAGGCAGGGAAGCTCAGACTGCTTGAGTGGATCTCTCTAGAGCTCAGTCCAGTGGATGTGCCCCTCAGCACTGTGAGTCTCAACACAAAGCAGTAGCACCCAGCAGTTACCTCAGAGGCTCATTTGCTCTCTTCTAGGTACAGAGGATGCCAATGCCTTACCTACTGTGCTTGCCTATTATGATCACCAGTAAATTATTTTCAAAAGTGTTGTTCTGTATGCTGTATGAGGAGATAGAAATAACCACTCAGTCCCAAAATGTTCTTGGAAAAGCAGGTAGTGGGAAATGGGCTAATTTTCCCTGGTAAACAGCCTCTTTGTTTTGGCCACTTTGATGGTGTCCTGAGGGAGACTGAAGGAGCAGCAGGCTGTTCAGTTGGTGACAGCCTACTTTCAGGAGCCTGCTGCCTTTATCCATCACTTAACTGGATTTGTGCCAGGGAGATGGGAATGATGAAGTCTTGGGAAAGCTCCCCTGGGCTCTTCTTCTCTGAGGCCCTTTGGGAATGTGCTATTATCTGGATGAATTTTTTGGCAGGCTTCATAAGATAGCATCAGCTGTAGAGTAAGCTCTCATGTTCTCAGGAAACTTCCAAAAGTTGTCAAGCTGTAGTGCTATTTTTCATTTATTTTCTCTGAACGAAAATTTAATGCTCAGCTTTTGTTCTTATCCAGAAAGAATATTTTCTTTTGAAAATCAGATTCCTGAAGCAGAAAGTCAGCCAGCGGCTATTCTTGATTTTATATGAATTTGGACATTGGTGTAGTTGATAGTATTGCTGCAATAGCTGTGCATTCTTTTCTGCTGAACAGCTGGTCAGTACTGTGGAGTAGTTGGAAATTATTTTGGAACTGTTTAGGATAATGGATTGCAGAGAACGTATCTGGAACTAAATTGTTTTCCATCACTTTGAGGAGTATAAGTATGTCTTACGTTCAGGAAAAATTTTTCGGTTTGTCTGGCCAGTTAGCAGCATTTGACTAGTGCTGTTAGCATGCTGCTGCAGTGGAACCTGTGGTCATCCATAATAGTTTACCATTTAGTGTCAACTTGGTACACCTGGTTCTTTTTAGCTGTAGTTGGCAAAAGAATGTTGTTTAAGACTGCTACTAAATTAATGTTAAAGAATGCCCAGAGATTTGAGGAGGTTAACCATTGTCATCCTCTAGAGTCTGAATCTCTGGATGAAGCCCAAATACTTTCCATTTTCTGAAGTTTCTTTTTACCATACTTAGAAGTATTTCAACAGGAAGGGATGCTAATCCATGGTGGCACAAGTTTTCACAATCATGTCAGGGAACCTTTGACGGTGTATCCAAGTAAAGAACATAATAATGAAATTTAAAAAAAGTAAAGAACTCTTCAAGACACTGGGCCTGTTGAGAGTATAATTAAGAAACTCTAATTCTTCATTTAAGGGGTTAGAATTAAAAGTATTCCTATTAGGTTCACGGGTCGTCTGTTTCTGCTGTATTTCTCAATCTTAATCATAAAAGTGTTCTCAGGAAGTTGTTCCTGAGAAATGCAGATGTATCTGTAAGTTTGACTCAGGTAAAATAATGATGAAATGTGCTTTAAGAACCAAAGGACTGCCTACTAATTTGTCATGACAGGCTAATTAGTAATGTAGCAGTGCTTACGCTAGGTTTGATGAAGAACTTACTGCTAAAGCAGTTCTCAAGTGTCATTTAGATATTATCTCAAGAATAAAATCTGTATCTCAGGTTCTGGAATACCTTGTCATAAAAATCACACATGATATTAAGAGGAGGTGTTTAAAAAGCATAGGGCTTTTGGTTTGGGGTTTTTTTCTTTCAGTAAAGGATGAAGGTATTTGCTTTTACTTTGCATGTTACTCTAGTTTGTACTGTGATGGTTTGAGGCAGCACAGGAGTGGGAAGAAATTCGGGCTTACAGTAATAGGAAATTAAGCATATAGTTTAGTAAGGTAGTGGAACTTGATGTGACTTGCAGTCATTTTTCCTAGCAGTTGTTGACAATTTTATGCTAATGACTCTTCAGATATTTAATAATGTGCTTGAATTACACATGATCAGCCTATAGTTTGTTGCTATTAGAAAGTAAGAAATGGTTTGACCATGATTCCCATGGTGCAATTTCTTGAAATAAAATCCTCTTGCTGTTTAAACTCATTGTTCTTTAGATTTATGCCCTTGGTTAGTCAACATCTTCAAAACATCAAATTACATGTTTCTCTGAGCTGGATTTTCTGTGTTAGGCCAGGTTTGCCAAAAAAAGGGAAAATTGTTACAGATGAGTTTCTTGACCCCAGATCATTATGGAGACTGCAGACTGTGAGTTAACATCTGGCTACAAGGGAAGATGAATTCCAAGGATTGGCTCAACTTGTCATGAGACTGGCACTTTTTGCCAGAGTTGGCCTACTGTTTTTCTCAGCATTGTTTTAAAAAGGACATTAACTGTGAGCTAATGGGGAGACTGAGTAGAAAATGTGTGGAAAAGGAGCTGTAGCCACTCCCCTTTTCAGTTATTGATAAATATTTATAAAAAACAAGACCTTCTTACTTAAAGATACCGCCAGTGTTATGGTCTCAGGTAAAAATGGTAATGCTGACAAGATAAGACTGAGTGGAATACCCCTTCAGTACATCAGCCAACAAAAGAAAATCTTTTTCACTATTAATTACCAGACTCTGAGTTCAGCTGGGCACTTTGCAGCCAACATAGGGTGTTCCACAGTCAAAGACTACTTTATTGGTAATTCTGTTTCTTTCCCCCCAGGGGAGAACTGTCACTTTAACTGCTTCTCCTAATGTCAGATGTGACAGGGTGCCTTATAATACCAAAATTTAGAAGAATCAAAGTAGATCTCCAACATGTAAAATCTGTTCCTCTGACTAATAAAAATAACACTGCATACCTGATGGGGAAAATTAAGTTGCTTGCTGATCTTCATTCTGAAACACTTCGTCTACTGTGGCTTGGGTTATGGGGTTCTGCAAATACATCCTGGCACCATTTGTTAGTATGACATGCCTGTGATACACCTTGTTTATGGACTATTCATCCTTCTCATATATCTCTAATGTACTCACCTTCCTGTTGTGTCATAATATTTCTGGGCAAAAGGTAGTTTGGGTTCTGTGGATGTGCTAGGGTTTTCATGAGAGATCTAAACATCTAAATTATTTTTGCTCAGCTTGTCTTACTATTTCAGCCTTTTCTAACCAGGTTGTGAATCATTTTTTCTTCATTCTGCTCAGTTCATTGAGCTGAGTGATGTCCATTTTGGCTGGGCTGCCTCATGCACAGTGAGATCCTACGGGGTCTTCAGAAGGAATGAGTTGAGATGGCCTCAGTCACTGCTGCTTGCTTTGCCTCAGATCAGCTGCAGTGCTTTCATAGGACACCTTCTACAGCTGCTCCCATAAGGACCTGGGAACACTGTAAACGGGGATACAGTTAAACTGCAGAAGTTGATTAATAGCTTTACCAAAGTTAAGGGTGCATGGAATTCTAGTTTCTCTCTATGCTGTCATTGCCTATTAGAGGTTATTTTCAATCTTGTCCAAATGGAATTTGGTTGGACATATTCTTCTTGCACAGTTTTGAGTATGTTAGTGAAGTGCAGTGTGGTTAATATTCAAGTGGTGTTTTTGTAGAATGGGCCAACAAATGTATTTGTTCTTTTTATTGGGCAGACAAAAAGAACAAAATTTAATTGCTTTTAACTGTGGAATGGTATATAATCCAAATTTCTCAGCAAGTTCCTGCAAAAAGAGATAAATTTGCAGTCACTTTCAGTCTTTAAGGACTATTTAAACTATATTGCTTTGGAATTTTAGTGTTTGCAATTTTATACAGAAGAGGAAATGATTTATTTACCCTTGTGAAGAAAACAAAACTTTGAGCAGAAGAGGAGAGAAGGCTGAGGGGGGTGTTGACTTTTTCATTAAATCTCTGTTATTTACAATGACATAACAGATTTTTTGGGTTTTTTTATCATGCTAGAAACTGGCTGTAATATGAGTTTGTGAGTTGAAGATTTTCTTTAGATATTCTTTTGAAGAGTTTCTATATCCATTTTTCTCTTTGTAATTGAAGTTACAACTTCGCTATTTCATTTTAATGATGTCCAGCAGTGAAAATGGTGTTACATCCATCAATAGAGTAAGAGCAAATAAGAAGTTAAAACCCTTAGACTGGTAGAATTTTCTGACAGTTTTTACTGATATTTGTTTTAAATCATGTACATTTGAAGTGTTGGATTTGAGAGTGTTTTGATCTAGATTTGTTATTTCTTGAAATTCTGCTAGTTTCAACATCTTTGAGACTTCATTGCAGAAAAATAGCTCAGTTCTAAGACTGCAATTTTTCTTTATAATAAACGTCAGTAAAATCTAAAGCTTAGGAAGCTCAAGCCTGCCAAGACCTCTCTCTCAAAATGATGTTAGCAATGGGTAGTCACTAAGTTTTCTACTCTGAGAAATACATCATGTGGGTCAGTGCAGTATCTGAACGATGATGAGAGTATTTACTCCTGCAGATTTCTAATAAGGCAGTAAAATGCTATTGTTGAGATGTAGAACTGAGGCAGAGAACTCAAGTGACTAGTACATATTTCTATGGAAGATCTGCAGCAATATTTATATTCCTTTTACCAGCAACTAACGCATTAGCCACTAAATCTGGCAATAAACTTTTTTCATCATGCACTACCTTTCTTCTGTCTAACAGTACTTCGTAAATCTGATGATAAATTTCTTTTAGGACAGGTGTGAATTTTGGGAAATTTTTTTTCTCCTAAGAAGAGGATTTTGTTTTTTTTTTCTTCTGTCCTAAAATGATCAACTGCAATTGTGGTTTTTATATAATAGGGAACTTCAAATAGAATCACAGTGCAAATATTTTTGTTTTGCTTATAATTTATAGATAATGCACAAAACCAGAAGATTAAAGAATCTTATCAATGCTCCAAGTGTTCAGGTTTGTGTAAATTACAGGAAAACGGGGCCTCAACACGCTTAATGAACTTTACAAGACAAGGAGAGGCAGGTTGATTTAGATATCCCAAAAGAGCCCATGCAAGAACCTGTGTGCTTTCACCGCAACCAAAGTATAAGTAATTAAACTCATTTAGATTTAGATCTTTCTGGCCTGCCTTCTCGCTCAATAGGTGTAATGCAGTCTTCTGGATTTTAGGTACAGTATTTCAGTGAGGATCTATGGCATTTGTAATGAGGGATGGTGTTTTCTTTAGAAGCCAGGTGCTATTTAGTTTTGTATAAATTTTATTCAGAGGTTTACTTGAAAAAAGATACAATATACGTTTGGAAGAACGATTTCAGCATCTCACTGCTTTATTTGAAGGACATTATATTCTACAACTTTTTGAGAAGCTGAAGATACAAACACAGTTGAGATTTCCACCATAGGAGATGCATTTTCCTTCAGAATACTTTATTTGTTCTACGTGTGATTTATGACAATGTTTGTGTGGTTGAAACACCATTTATGACTCAGGAGTTATGAAGCTGCAAATTGTTGGTCACTGAAAGGTATGTTGGTAGGGGGAAGTACAATTAATGCTTACTTTTCCAAGATACCTGTTTTAGGTATAATTTATGTATTAGAGACTGAGTGTTGAGCAAGATGGAATTGGTCTGGCCCAGTATGGTTACTGTTCTGAATACAGAAGTATAAGGAGAGTGGCCTAGTGATTTCACACTCCGTGCCCTGCAAAGTGGCTGGAAATTTTGATATATTGGTTTTGTCTCTTTAGCATTTATTTTAGGAACTAAAAAATTTGTTGAAGTAACTTAGGAAGGTATTCTTTTATTGTGATAGATCATTGTTATTTTTGACCAAAGAACCCATAGATCCAAATGCTGTTTTCCTCTGAAATTATGGCACTTACCAATTTGTGTGTCTGTCGTTACGGAATTACTGGTAAGAAAAGAATATTAAATAATTCCTAAAAAAATAATGGTGAGAGATGAAGATGTGTAATGAAGAAAAAATGCCAAGTAAAAAAGCCCGTTTAAAAAATTTAAAACTACTATTTTACTGACTACTATTAATAGTAATTAGGATTAATAATAACTATTAATTACTACAAGTTAACCTGACACAACATAAGCTTGTACAGTCTTGCACTGGTTAGAATTACTGTGTTCATTTGTAGGCCTTGCTTGTGCTCAGAAAACAATGCCTTGAATGTGAGTGGTGCAGCTTCATGGGAGAGAGCTGTGATGTAGTCCGGTCTCCTTTGTATTTGGCATAGCATTAATACATTTTGAAGTATGCTGATTTCATGTCTTTTAAAGTTGTTTTTGTAAAATTTGAAGCTTTATCTGATCCTGGCTTGGCATTGAGTAAGATTTTGAAGCAGTGATGAGGTGGAGGGATAGGATCTGAACTAAACATTAATATTGTTATGGTAGAATTATTTTCAATCAGGAATGGAAGATGAAAAACATTTCTTCTTTAAGTTATGTTCTGTGTGCTATGCTAACCTGCCCTAAGGCTTTAAACACAAATGTCTGTTTTTCCTTCCCTGTAAGAGCCCATTCCAGTACTAAGATAGAGTCTGCCAGTGACTTACCAACTGTACCTGAAGGCTGGGAGGTTTCCAGCTGTTAGGCAGGGTAGGCAACTAATGCACATAAACTTTTTTTTGCCTGTGAATGTGTGCCTCATGTTAGAAGAGAGAGTATTTTAAGTGATAATAGTGTAAGTAATTTAAGTAGATTTAAGTAAAAGTTTTGTCTATAAAACATTGATGAAACATAGGAATTTTGTCAAAGCATCTTTGTTGCTCCTGTTCCCGGAGTCATGAAAGGCGATAGTCATTTGCTGATGCTCTGGAAGAGATAGTGGCCTTTTTTGTGGACAGTCAGCTCAGACAGTGTGCTGCTGACATTCTCAGTATGCTCTTAACCCCTTGTTTGAGACAGAATTTAAGTAAAACTCCAGGGGCAATTTTTTTTCTCATGTCTTACCATTGATTTTATTATCCAGTGGAATTACTAGATCATTGTTATTACTGAAGACTGAAAGTATACAGTGAAACTTGGTTTCAGGCTGAAATTTAATAAGAAATTATCTAGTGTTTGTTGGTGGAAGAAATACCCTGACTAACGGGAAGGCATGGCAAGAAAATGGCAGTTTTTATATAGGACTAACTTCAGCTGCCAAGAAGGAATGTGGCCATATCAGAAAACTTGTAATTGTACTCATGGATATATTTGCAAGATGTTCTCATTTGAGAATTAAAATAAAACCTGTAATCGGTGTGGTTAGTGTGGATCAGGGATTTCATCAATCACTATCTTACTTGTAGTTTTAGCCAAAGTCTTTAAATTAGCATAAAACACAGTTTGCTGTTATATTAAAACATTAAGCATGCATTAGTTTACTCCTTGGTTTGTAGAAGATGTAACCGATTGCCATGCCATTTCTCTTTGTTGACATTATGAGGAAAGAAGAATCAATTGTCAAAAATACAGACAACTGTCTGTTATGTAGAACAATGGAAAAGACCAAGGTTTCAGTTCCATGGGTTGCTCATCTCTCTGCTGAAGGACGTGCTAACTGAAGTGCAACATTAGGCATGAGTGACCAGTCTGGGTTTGTGAGCTCCATGTGTGAGCTTGGAGCCTGGCAGGAACTTAAGGCTTTGGAGAGAACTGTGCAGGTACACTTTGACAGGAGCTGGTCCAACTCCAGTAGATCTGGCAATGAACTAAAACAGTGGAGTCCTGGAGGTAAACTGCCTCCATGCCGTCTGTTTTGTGTGTCTCTTTTGTTGATGGACTGTGCCCATCAGCTGTTTTCAGTTTGGGGAATGCAGTGTAGGCAACTCAGGCTCTGTGTTTCAAAAAAGCAGTTCTGGTGCTGCAGAGTTGAGGCTGTCTTTGGTAGCAGAACAGCTGCTGTGTGCTTAGACTGCAATTTCAGAAGGCTGCCTTGGCCTCTGATGGTTCATGCAAAGCATTAAGTTCAAGAGTCTTACCTGAAAATCACAAATTTCTATGATTGTTAGTCATAAGCATGATTTGGAGCAAGAGCAGACTGAAAGGAAAATAAAGTGGTTGGTTGATCAGCTGGTATGTCTTAGTGCTAGATGTTTGCATGGTGTCTACCCATAATTTTTGATATTTCAGTTGATTATGACTGCTTTTTCTAATCAAATTTTCTGATAGGCTTTAGTCAGAAGAAGCAGTGCCCTTTTCTTTATCTGAGAGAACATGCAGAATTGTAACTAATTTCCATTTAGGATTTCCCTATAATCTTTTGCTCTTTTCCTTGCATCAGGCAGTACAGCTGATGTGTTATTTCAGTTGTATATATGTCAGTGTTGAATTTTTCTTCAGAAATACTTTGGGAGCACATAACCATGGGGGTTTGCTTTTCTACATTTTTGTTCTGAATTAAGAAACTAATTAACTGTAGCCTATGTCAATTTGTAGGACATAGAAACTCATTCATAAGAAAAGCTATCAACTTTTATATGAAGAATTCCTTGTAATTTTTGGAGATTAGACGTTTTGCTATGTCTTTCTCTTTGCAATTTTGCCAATGCTGATCTAGATAATGAATCTTTCCTGGCAGATAAGTTTTTATAAGAAATCTTTGGTTCCTTTCATAAAACGAAGTAGTCTGAGACATTCCCTGAAGAATGGTACTCATTGCTGGAGTGTATTTTGTGTTTTGAAGCAGGGATGGAACACAAAGTTTCTGTAATATTCTGTGCCCATTCTCCTTCTGTTCGGTTACTAATTGAAAATACTTGTGCATTCCCTTATGCTCTCCTGATCTGATCTATCAGTATTTAGATAATCTTCTATTGAGCTGCAGTGTAAGGCTCAGTTTCCTTTAATGCTTTTATTTATTGTTATACTTAGTGTAACTAAGCTTTTCTGGGGGAAAAATAGGGAGGGAGTCTTTATTTTTTCTGCTGACATTAGATCTATTTCTTCTCTACCTCCTCTCTCTATGTCTTTAGTCTTCAACAGGGATGCTTTTCCTATGAAAAAAAAAAATTGGAAGAAAGAGTCCCAATGGCTTCTTTGAGATAAGCTTTAGTTTAGCAGTCTTTATAGCTGAAAGAAAACAGTGAAACATATAATCCAAAGCAGAAATAAGAATGGGAAGATAAAAGTTTAGTGATTATGATGACTTTTTAAATCCTTCTTGTTGAGTTGTAATACATAGAAAGGAAATGCAAGACACAGCAGTTTAGTGTCTGGGAAGGTGATAAATTCAGTTATATCTGACTCTGCAAAAAGTGATCTAATGCTTTGGGTGTTCATATCCTATTAAACTTTATAGTTTCAAATGGAAAAAATCTGTTGGTAGCTATACTACTTGTGTCGTGTTCTGGATACATCTTTATTATGTGGGAAAACAACCCCAAAATATGTAATAAGTATTTAAAATTCATGGTCACAAGTGAACATAGAAAATTGAAAAATAATTAGATAGAACATTGTTAATATACGAATTTTATTGAACATAGGTGTTTGTCGTACATTTAGCAATATAAAAAGAGGTAATATTTCAACATCTTTGACAATTTTGAAGTCTTTTTTTGTTTGTATTTTGATTTACTTATGCTTTATTTATCAGAGAAAGCAACCAGTGAGATGAACACTGCAGAGGACTGGGGCCTCATCTTAGACATCTGTGATAAAGTTGGACAGTCACGCACAGGGTAAGTAACTTTAGGAATTTCCTCCTCAAACCTTTTTAATTCTATTATTTCAGTCTCATTCCCAGGTGAGATGAATGAATTTTTTGTTATCTTTTATAAACTTCTGCAACAGCTGAATTTAACTTAACCCATACATTTTCCTTTTACTTGTAATCAATTTTTCTGCTGAAATATTTTGCAATCCTTCCTTTGGATCCTTTGGCTGATCTGTTAAAATTAGGACTTTATGTACAGCAGCTTTTCACCAGTGTAACATAATAAATAAATCGATATATTTTAGCAGTATTGCATTTTTCTTACAGAATCATAATCTAAGTTGGAAGTGACCTCCGGAGGTCATCTTGTCCAACCCCCCCAGCTTCAAAGAGGTCTAATTAGATCAGGTTGCTCAGGACTGTGTCGAGTCTTGAATGCCTCCAAGGTCAAAGGTTCCACCACTTCTGTAGGCAACATGTTTCAGTATTTAACTACTACTTTCTAAGTAAGTAAATAAAAAGAAATAAACTTGCAATCTGATTACAATTTTCCCTGTTCCAACTTGTCTGTTACATCTTGTCCTATGACTGCAGCTCTAAGAAAGAGTCTGGCTGCATCTTCTGTGTATTCTCTGATTAATTGGTTGTAGAAAGCAGTAAGGCCCACTTTCTGTCTGCTCTTCTCCAAGCTGAAAGCACCTCTCCCATCTTTCCTTGTATGTGACCCTCCTTGACCATCCTGGCAGCTATCCACTGGACTTTGGGCAGTGTGTAAATGGCTTTCTTGCACTGGGGAGTCCCAAACAGGACAAAGTGCTCCAGATGCAATATTGCAAGTGGAGAATGGAGCGGAAGGATTGCTTTCCCAACCTTGTTGGTTGTGCTGACCAGTTGTTTGAGCCAGGATGTGGTTGGTTGTCTTTGCTACCAGGCTGCACTGCTGACACCTCTCACCCAATAGGACCTGCAGATCCTTTCCTGCTTTTCATGTGGTCAGTTCCTGGCTTCATTTAAAACGCAATACCTTACCCTTGTTCCTGTTAAACTTCCAGTCTGCCTGTTTCTCCAGCCTGTCCTGGTCCCTCTGAATATTAGCCATGGCCTCCAGTATTGATTGTTCCCCTTCAACTTGCCCTGGTCAGTAAGTTACTGAGAGCACTGTTGGTCCCAGAAGAAATCGCTGAAGGATCCTGCTAGATACTGCCTGCTAGCTGGAATTTGCACTACACGTGACAACTCTTTGAGCCTAGGAGACCAGTTTTCCACCTGCCTTGTCATCCTTTTATCCAGCCCATATTTCACCAGCTGTGTGATAAGGAGACCATAAAGGTTTCAGCTGTATGTGAAAACTTTGCTAAAACCAAAGTATAAAGCTTCTGCTGCCCTCCATTGTTCTCACCATCAGACGACCAGTGTCTTTGTCACAGAAAACAAAAAGGCTTTGTGTTTCTTCCCCTTGTTTTCAGAAGCTATTTTCTGTCATCAGGACTTTGATAATTGTACATTTTGAAGATGTGATACTAAATTAAACACATCTTAATATGGGCTGCTAATATGTCCATTATTGATTATTTACTGAGCTCTTTCATAGAATTTGTGCATGAGCTTACTTTTTGGACAAGAAAAGATAAAGTGTAATTTGAACTAGTATCTGAAAAATATAGTTTAAGGATATAATTTCAATGTATTTATAGTGCTTTCAGTCAGTGTATTATTAGGATTTGGAAATATTTTAAATACACTTTCTTGAAGCATTCCCTGTAACAATTCAGGTACGGAACAGTCTCAAGAAGAGAGTTTTGCCACCCTGATGCTGTGAAAGGCTCCTTTGAGAATGACTTGGATTGCCTTGTAAAACTGCCACAAACAGTATGAAATTGCAGACAGCCAAGTCCCACCTGAGACTTTTGTTCCAAAGGACAGGGTTGCAAATAAGCTTATTCCTTGGGATTAGAGATGGTCTCTGGAGTACTTAAAAATAGCATGGCATATTGAGACTGCTGTGCTGTTGTGTATAACTGTAGTTAAGATAACAGCTGATAAGTTTTTGTTTATGTTTCATATTAGCCTTTATATGTAAAACTGCATTTCTATTCCATGCGCATGTTGACGCCCAGCCTGTAACAATATTATTGAATGTTTCAGTATTCTATTTAATTAGAAGCCTTTCCACAGATGAAATTTAGTGTCACAGCAACATAGCCTGAACAGTGTTCAAATGTATAGCTGCAAGAGACAGCAGTACAGACAAGGCTAGAGATCTTCTGGTAATGTGCATCTAAATTCCAGTTAGGATTTGTGAGGTTTGTTTGTGTTGATTTTGGTCTTTTTCTTTTCTGTGTTTGTATTTTAATATTTTTCTTAATAAAACTGTTTTTTAAAAGAAAAGTGGGACTTTAACCTTTGTAATATTTATCCTGCTTGTAATAGGCTGCCAGCTGACTTGTTGATTTAATTCAGATTCTGTTAAAACTTGCTAATAGTGGGTTTTCTTTGTTTTTGATGGATGTCTTGGTTTGAAAGACAGGTGTCTGCTAAGGAAGGCAGGAGCCTCCCTTTGGAATGGAATATGCAACCCCCTTCCCTCTGAATTATTATAATTTTGAAATTAAGGGGCTTTCAGGCAAAAATATGGGAAACAGGAATAACAGTTCTTTACTAATATATATATATACACATATATGTAAAAAACAAGGCAGGAGAAATACTGGTTTAAACTGACAGAGTCAGATACGACCTGACACCCTCCAGTCAGGGCAGCAGTGGCAGTCCGATAAGATGGTGGCTGCAGTCCTCCTGAAGTGATGGATGTGCTTCTGTTGGAGTAGTGATCCTGGAGAAAGGTCTGGTCTTCCTCAGAAGGTCCAGTGGTAGATATGTAGTGCTTGTCCTCTGGATATCCAGTGGGAGAGGGCCGCTTATGGTTTTCAAAATCCCGGTTTTTATCCAGGATGGAATGCCTGGTTCCTCCTTCTGGGTGGAGCATCTCACAATGGGATGGTGAGTTCTGAAATAAGGCATTGATGGGCCCATTAACAGGAGATAGTCCAGGGTCAAGTTACCTCTGAGTCATAGGCAAGGCACTGATGGGCCATTAACAGAAGATAACCCAGAGGGAGGAGGCAGGGAGCACTGCCCCACCTGGTTTCAATAGTTCATGAAGATGGTGATAGAATACATGCTTTTGGGCAGGTCTTACTTTGCGACTCAGGACAATGGATTATGTCATGCAGTAGCAAGGTAAAGCAAGACAGTTTTCTGTTAAGAAGTTTGAATAAGATATGCTTAGCTATTTGAAATTCACCTGCAGTTGAAGTTTCTCTGACAAGGATGCAAGTCTTTTTAACTGGGATCAGCTTTAATCTTTTAACCAACTCTGCTCTAGTACAAGCTGTCTGTTACTGTTCTTGGCAGAAGTTTTGTCATCTAGACAAAATCTCTCCTTTAGGGATTTTCTTTGTACCAGTCTGCAAGCTCCATTACATGCCTGCAGCATTCTAGACGTGGATTGTCTTACACATGAAGCCCTAGCAGCCTGGAAAAACACTTACTCATTCAGTAGCACTTTTGGTGTAGCACATTATCTGCCAATTTGCTTGTATCCAGATTAGTTGCTGGAAATCTGTTATGCTACAAAGGTATTGCATTTTCTCTTAAGATAAACTAGTTACAGTTCCCTAACATAATTGCTACTGTTACTTTTTACATTGTAATACTTTCCATACTAAGAATCACAAATGGCTGAAAATGTTATCTTGCTTCCTTTAATCCAAACAACTAAGATTTTTAGCAAGTTAGAATTCCACTGAATCCCTCTCTTTGACTACTTTCTCTGTTTTTTGTGAATTTCAGAATTAGAGTTGTTATTAGAATTTTTATAGAAAACACAGGAAAGACAGAAAATATGTCAATATTTTAAACAACATGACTTGTTTACAATAGCCTATATGAAATACTGCTCTATGTAGTATAGAATTAACTTGATACTTTATGCACATTTTGCATATCAGGTTCTTAAGATGATCTACAATTTGTCTAATGATGAGACAACATATTTTTTTACTCTCTGAATTTGTTTTAGAAACTCATACAACTCAGCAGTTGCACATGACATTGTTTGCATCCTGTTTTTGCTAATATTAGCTCAGTGAGTAAGTTGCCTTTTCAACATTGAAACATGGTTGAAACAAAGGTTTTACTGTTAGAGGCAGTCTTTTCTGTCCCCTGTTTTGTGCAGCATTCTTGAAAACTTGTTTATTTTAAAAACTTTGATCACATGGTGTGATTCTTGAGGCTGTCCTGTGCAGGGCCAGGAGTTGGGCTTTGATTATCTTTGTGGGTCCCTTCCAACTCAGGATATTCTGTGATTGTATATTTTACTGTCATTTTAAATCTGACTACAGGAAAGGTACAGATTTTTGCATAGTATTGCTTTTCTGTAATGAAAATGCTTACAAAACTGAATCTATAGTTTATCATCTCAGAATAAAGTAATGGTATAAAATTTGAATGGTTCATTAAACAGAATAGGAGGATAAAGGAAAAATTAAAGGTATGGTATATTTTAAAATGGTATATTTTAGCAAAGTTGCTCTCCTTCTTCAGTCATTTCAGTGCTAGCCAGTTCCTAACTCTAATTGTATGTGCATTTGGCTTTGAGATAGTTGTACTGTTTATGTCATGAGACATATCTGTCTACATTGAAACTATCACAACTTCAGTTTTTCTCCAGAAAAGTTACTTAATCAAAAAAAAAGATGGTTGAAAAAAGATTAAGTCAGTGGCTGAGGGAATACACCAATGGTTGAGAAAACAGAAATATTCATTGCAGCACTCTCTGTTGGGGATGGGTGTTGGAAAATTGTCATTGAGAAATGGTTTGTCCATATTGCTGCTTGCCTAACTTTGACCTGATTCCTTAAGGATTTGTCAATGCCTCAGCAAGTCAGTGCTCTGGTTAGCTGTTTCTTCTTTGGTTGTTTTTGTGCCTGTTCATGCAAGAGAGAACAGCAGAATTGCTTACTTGATAGTTTTCTGATGTGTCTTCTATTTTTTTTCCGCTCGAATTACACAATCTCAGTAGCATTTTACGTTTTCATTGCAGTGTATGTCTAGCAGGCTGACCAGGAAGCTTTATGACCAGCCTTTTTCTGAAGGAGCAAGGAGGAAAGCTGAGTCCCACAGAGTTACCTTAGACTGTAAATGAACAATAAATTCCTGAACATACCTGAAATGTTTTGTGCAGAGTAGTATTTTAGACTGCAAATGCTGCTAATTGTGTCTTTTTAAAATAAAATACAATCAGAGTTTTTTTTTACTTTCAACTAAACCTGAAATTTATTTTGAATATTTTTGGATATATTGGTGTATGATACCATGTGATGCCATATATGATACTGTATTTTGCCATATTTTCACCTTACTTATTTGTTATTACTACTCATTGTGGTGCC
Organism: Vireo altiloquus; assembly: GCA_013396875.1. Lineage (NCBI taxonomy): Eukaryota > Metazoa > Chordata > Aves > Passeriformes > Vireonidae > Vireo > Vireo altiloquus. The sequence goes on along the minus strand of VZRF01013100.1, from coordinate 524,671 downwards.
TCTGAAAGAACTGTGGCCAAATATTTGTATAGTATGGTTTGGAGGGATGCCTAGTAAATGAATAGAATTCTACACTCATAGGGTGCATGCTTCTCTCTGGTTTCTGCATAGTGCTTCTTACATACTAAACTGTATGATGAATTCATTAGAAGTAAAAATAAGAATTACAGTCCTGTCTAGAATAGGTTTTCTTACTCTGTGTGACTAAAGATTGGTACACCTGGATTAATTTTATGTACATGTTATCAAAAGATTTCTTATTGTAAACATTTGAGCATGTTAAAACATTTAACACTCAAGTATTGATAATTTCTGTTAAATATATGAACAATTAGATTGTACTTGAGACATGTGGATGATCATTTGGCTTTGAGGCTTTCTTGTTACTTTATTACTTTTAATAAGACTTTGAATTCCTTTGTAAAAAAAATCTTAGGGTGGTGGTTCTGTTCCTGAGCTGCTAAGCTCTTGATCCTGCACCCTGCCTTTGTAAATACTGGCTTAACAATGGGCAAGCATTTTTGAGCTTGCACTGATACCACATAGTTAATGCTACTCATAAATTAATGGTTAAAGAAAGCAGTTATTTCTGAAAATTTTAACCTGTATTCTTTTTCAATTAAAGTGAACGTATGAGAAGTCTTGGATAATTCACAGATAAAAGATAGTATTTGCCTTAAAGCCTTCATCTGTAAAAATTGGTAATATGAAGGTATACCCTGAATGATATGTACTTGTGCTGCGTGACAACACTTGCTATAATTAGGACCACTAAATATGAGGTGGACATTTCTGTAAAATGTAGACACTGCCAAATATAGTATAGCCAAGCAGTAGTGTAACTTATACCTGAGTTTCATGTTAGTTTTTGGATGACAGTTCAACAGAAAAATACCTTTGCTTCCAAAGACAACCATGCTATAAATGCATAAACCCCATAAATATGTAAAGCTTCTTAGTTCAGATTTACCTTATCTTTTCCTCTTTCTCTATAACCTCTTCCCCTCTAACCTCTTCCAGGGTTATCTTTTCAGAGCTATTCAACAGTTTGTATGCCCATGATAATTCCTACCTCAGCCTCGCTCAGCTTGCCACTGCCTTTATAGACAGAACAAAGTGACAGAAAGTCACACAGATTTTAATATGCTAAATTTTCTGAAATCCCCTTTCAAATTCTTTGTTGAAGTTGCTTTTCATGTTATTTCTATCTACCATAACATAGGTAAGACTTGAATCCTGTATTTGTTTTGAAACATAGATGTAGATTGTCTCACAGGGTTTTTTTGGATTACTGGTTCATTACATGTCTTCTTTATAAATGTTATTCTGTAGATTAAAAGAGACTCTGAGGAATATGGTGGTAATTCAGAATAAAAGTAGAAAAAGGGTGTTGGTAAATCAGTATGTAAGTAAGTGTTCTTACATATACGTGTGAAATATACAGGAGTAGGTGCATGGACTTCAGAGAATTCCAGTCCTCTAATTGTAAGGGATTTTATGCATTTATGGAGTATTTACAGTAATTCGCTCTAAATACAAAAGGTAGTATAAATAACTGAAAGGTTTTGATAATTAAGAGAGCTACAAATCCTACAGATAGAAATGGCTACGGATAGAAATGTTTATGGTGTTGATTTATTTTTTAAATGTTGCACTTAAAAGCTGCTAAATAATTTACTCAGGATGTTCAGGAGATCTTGCTGTCTGTTAATGTTGTCAGCATTGTAGCATGTGCAATAGGAAATGTTCATTGTGTTACATATTTTTAAATCTGTCCTGTGTTTTTTAGGCCTAAAGACTGCCTCCGCTCTATTATGAAGAGAGTGAACCATAAAGATCCCCATGTTGCTATGCAAGCTTTAACAGTAAGTTCTTTTTAATGTAGTGATTTTTCTTGCTGAAAAGTTACATTGCAAAAAAACTGAGTTTTAATCTTTCTTTCATTAGCTTCTAGGAGCATGTGTATCAAACTGTGGCAAAATCTTTCATTTAGAAGTGTGTTCAAGAGATTTTGCCAGTGAAGTAAGCAATGTGTTGAATAAGGTAATGTATTGCATTGATTTATACATTTCATCTATAAGTGAAATCAGACAGAGAACTGGAGTAATCTGGAAGTGGAATGGAATCTACTTTCGGAGGACTGGAAAGGAGGGGGAAGGGAAGGAGGGGAGATTACTGTAAAGACTGTGGCTCTCAGAACATCCTGAATGCCACTTCATACTAGTTAACATAAGTATTCTGTTTGGGGGAGGTGTGGTGTGTTAATTTATAAATAAACCACTTTATTTTCACTTTAAAGAACAGCAGTGAAACACTAAATACAAATATGGTGAAATGGAGATAATACAGGGCTTCTATGCAACCTTATTTTACTTTATTTTGGGCCTAGCACACATTGTACTGGTACAAATGCAGTGCTGATGTACCATTCTCCCTTTCTAATAAAGACTGAGTGCTAAACTTGACTACAAAATAAAGTATCTACATATTTTATATTGACAGTAACATGAAATTACTTGAAATTAAGATCAGATTCCTTCATTATTTAACTAGTGTTTACTGTCCATGTAGGGTCATCCAAAAGTTTGTGAAAAGCTGAAAGCCCTTATGGTGGAATGGACTGATGAATTCAAGAATGACCCACAGCTCAGTTTAATATCTGCCATGATAAAAAATCTTAAGGAGCAAGGAGTTACTTTCCCAGCTATTGGTTCACAGGTATATTAGATTTTTGTGGTTGTTCTCAAAGTGTGTCACAAATTCTTTTTATCCTCAGCTCTGTGTTTTACAGTTTGTGCTTTCGAATTCTAGAATGTTTGGCAAACAAAATGAAAAACTACCTTATCTTTAACAATTTTTCTTTGAGGAGTGAAATTCTTTCAATTATGTTAGATTTTTATATGGTAGATGAATACAGGGAGCCCCGGTGGTGTAGTGGTTAAGCATATGGTACAGTAATTGCCGGGGCCCGGGTTCGAATCCCGGTCGGATGCTCCCCGGGCAGGCAGAGCTCGTTAGCCCTGCAAGGGGGCAATCTGCCTATGTCCTGAGGAGGACCTCAGCTGCCACTGTCCAGAATCGCTTTGGCCCGGCAGATTGAACCTCGGGATTAAAGGGTGGGCTCAGATCTGCGCGCCCTGTGTCTCACCTAAAAAATCCAGTGCGCAGGCTGGAAGGTCTGAAAGGAAAAAAAAAGAGGCCTTCCCCGGATCTTCGTACGCGAAGGCTGGCCAGCAAAAAAAAAAAAAAGATGAATACAAATCGAAATGGTGAACGTAATGCATTGTCAGTTTTTTGTTGGGTTCATTTTTACATGTTTTACTTTTGGCTAGGCTGCTGAACAGGCAAAAGCAAGTCCAGCTCTAGTTGCCAAAGATCCTGGTACAGTAGCCACCAAAAAGGAGGAGGAGGATTTAGCTAAAGGTGAGTGCATTTATTTGCTGACATTTGCTGACATTTGCTGACAAATAAATATTGATTTATTTAAATGAGCATTAGCCAATCTGTATGTGTTACTAATGGGTCCTTCAACAGTTAACCCACCAAAGTCTATTTTTAAAGAGACCTGTCTCAAAAGCATATTCTGCATGAGTTTTGTAATGTTTGTTTGTGCGTCACCCTCTCCCTTCTTAAATATGATCCATTCTTTTTCTGCAAGCTTGAGCTGAGTTTAATATGAGTGAAACTTCTCTGCTCAGTCAAGCTTAATGGAAAATAACCCAGAAATGTGAAATTATTCAAGGAATAGTAGGGAGGAAAAAGAGGAAGGGGCAAATTTTTGCTTGTTTCAGCAATAACAAATTCATCAATAACAAATCATCTTGTTAATTATGAATTAAGGAAGGACTTTACTGTGAAGGTGACCAAGCACTGGCACAAGTTTTCCAGGAATGTCATGGTGTCTTTTTATTCTTGGAGGTATTAAATCGTTGTCCTTGGCAGTCAGCTGTGGTGACCCTGCCTGAACAGGGGATTGGACAAGATGAGTTCCAGAGGTGCCTTCCAACCTCAGCCAATCTGTGTGAATCTGATTCTGTGAATGCAGACTGAAGGCTCCTGTCTAGTAGAGAAGCAGTGTGCACTGGAACAGCTGTGTCTTTTTAATGTTTCAAGCAATCTGGAAAAGTTCCACGGTGTAAGATGTAAAGCAGGAATGTAAATATTTTAGATCAGTTCAAGGTTGTAACAATAATATAATAATAAAAAATGGATGACTTTACAGAGTTTTACTCATTTGTACTTAAAGGCTGTTTACTCATCCTGTCCATGTTGGAAGCCTCAGTAAATCCATAGGCAGAATTCTGCTCTCTTTGTTATTTATCATTAATTCTAAGAGAAAGAATGTCAGTAAAATACAACAGGAATAGAATTACACTAAAAGTTTTCACAGAATTAAGTTTTCATATCCATCAACCCATTTTTATGGGGAATTTTCACCTGAGTAACTCTTCTTTTGTAGCTATTGAGCTGTCACTAAAAGAACAAAGGCAACAGCAAACAACACTTTCCAGTTTGTATCCAAGCACCTCAAGCCTTTTAACAAACCACAAACACGAGGGCCGAAAGGTTCGTGCAATCTACGATTTTGAGGCTGCTGAAGATAATGAACTAACTTTTAAAGCTGGAGAACTCATAACTATCCTTGATGACAGGTAAGTTTTGTAGAATGCCTACTAGAACTACGTTAAACTGTAAAAATGAATTAGAAATAATTGTATCTTCAATGTAGAAGCATACCTTGGAATACAATAAATGGAAACACATTTTCTTATTAAATACTTTATTTTGTTATCTCCTAGGTTCTTTATGAATAAATGTATTTGCATAAAAATTCTTGTGTAAGGATTTCTGCATATATACAAATTATATTTATGTGCTAGTAATATAATAAGCCTTTACTGTGCAATTCCTAGGAAAGTTCCATGTGAGTATGGGGTTTTTAATGTATGGGGGTTTTATTTATTTTTTTATCTCTAGTGATCCAAATTGGTGGAAAGGTGAAACTCATCAGGGTATAGGATTGTTTCCATCTAATTTTGTAACAGCTGATCTTTCTGCTGAGCCTGAAATGAGTAAGTAACATTACATTTATGTATAAATGTTAAACCCTGCCATGGCCCAGGGGTGATTTCCTTTCCCTTATGATGGAGTTCAGTTGCAAGTTAATGTGATAATTGAAGTAAAACTGAGGAGCCCTTGCTATTCTCTTACAGACAACAGGCAGAACGAGGTTGCCCAAGCTATCTGCTGCTGAAAAATGCTGCTCTCTGCTGCTTTGTCAGCAGCTTCTTTGAGACTCATGGAATTGACACCTAGATAAATGTGGGCAATAGCAGGTTTTTTTCTGAACTGACTTTTTGTCCAGTTGCAATAGTGCATATTTAACTGAGATGAAACTGTGAAGGCCTCATGGCAGATAGGACTTGGAGACAGATTACTGGTGTTCAAATAGTTCAAGAAACCTACATACTGTGGGTATGTATGTGTGCATACTGGATGGACAGAGAGATTTTCTGTATACTACTTATTTACCTGTATCCATTTATATCCATCTAACCTACTTTAAACATTTAATAAAAATATTTAATATTAGACAAGACTTTAATATTCTAGAACTTAGTTCTGTAAATCTCGTGGGTTTGCAAGATTAATCTCCTGAGATCTCAATTTGGGGGTGCTAGAAGTATGAGCAGGTCAGCAGAATTACATGCTGTAGCAGTCATTTGTAATATGTTAAGACTATTTAATAAGAGTGGATGATAAGAGTCATATTTGGCTTTTTTGCTAAATATAGAGCTTTTTTGTTCTAGTCTGCACTACAGAGGAATGAGATGCTTTGCAGATAGGATTTGGTGAATAAGGAATAGGGAAACTTGAGTGAGACCTTTTGATTCTGTACTTTGCTCTGGAGAAAAAAAGGCTCAGTTTGTCACAGATTATTTTATCTGTTTTATCTTAAACTTGACTTGATAGCCCTACTGCTTCCAACCACTCTGAGTCTTTTATCCTAATGACTTTTTAATATGTATGTTATGTGCAGGGAGACTATGATAAAGACATTTCCTTGCTAAAACATGTTTCTGTTGACTTTGTGTGAACTGATGTTTTTTCTTTTTCAGTGTGATTTACAGATAAGAAAATTATTTAGGTCTGTGGCTTTCAAATGTCAACAAAATACTAACTTTTAAAATTTTCACAGTAGTGGTTTCAAAGGCAAGGGACCTATGCAGTATACTAGCCATATAATATTTATGTCTTTGTTTATTTTTTCTTTTATAAAATTAAATCTGGCTGTTTATCTTACAGTGAAAGCTGAGAAGAAAACAGTGCAGTTCAATGATGAAGTTCAAGTAGAGACAATAGAACCTGAGCCAGAACCAGTTTATATTGATGAAGTAAGCATGGTAAAAGTACTGATTGGTACTAAATGCACTCCTGGGACATTTAAATATGTGATGTTTAACCCTTTCATCCTGTACTTCAAAAACACAGCAAAAAGAAGGGAAAGAGAGGTTTCTTTACAGTAATAAAAAAATCTGCAATATTCTCATTTGTTCAAGAGTCTTGAAGTTCTTAGGAATTTCTGAAACTGAATTTGGAACTGCATTCCATTTAGGGCCCTACTCCAGGATTGTACATCTGTTTACCTCCAAGCTAGAATCTTAGTTTTGAGTGTCACATCTACTTTCAAAGATACCCATCTTGACTGCTGTCTTAGATTTATTTCCAGTAAAGCCACCACTCTCTACCCTCAGACTGAAAGATCTCTTTCTGTCTGAAAAGTCTGAGAATATGTTGTTCTGTAAGTAATATTTAGTAAGATATTTACAATCTCACCACAGTGATCCTGTAGGGTTTCCAGACACACTCCGTCCAGGAAATTTTTTCCCTTTTTTTTTTTTTAATCTTGACTTGGGTTCTGTCATTGTTTTTTGAAATCAGTTACTGCCTTCTTAAAGTCCTATTTAAGTCCCACCTCAAAAACTCTTCTTCCCAGGAGATACTACTTTCTAATCTGCTGAAACAGATTATCTCAGGCCTGCCTTGAGGTGCCTTCCAGCTTTTGTTTTCTGTGAGTCCATTGCTGATTCTTTGGTTTAGTGTTTTCTTTTATTTTTAAATTTGCCACAGTATAATTTTTAAGGAAGTAGTTAACTTGACTTCTCCCCAGCTTTCCATGGTTTAAGGAGGATAAAACATGGTTTTATTTTCTACTTTAATACAACATATACATCTCAGTCTGATAAAGGCTATTTATTTGATAGTGCTCAGCTAAAAGATGATTAAAAATAATTTATGTGCAATTTTTCATTAACCAGTATAGTTCACTCCAAGACACATTTTTCAAAGACTGTTTATTTTCTAACCTTTGATATTTTTATTATAAAAGGGTTGCACTTAAACTCCTTACTTAAGCTTGACTTATTCTGAAGTCAACCTTGAAACACCTCCAAACATCACCTTAACACTTCCATATACATTGCTAATGCCATGGCTCATGTAGTGAATAGGCCTCATGCACTTAAAAATGCTTTTCAGTGAATTTGAAGTACACTCTGTATATTCTGTCAAAACATTTCCACTAATCCCACTAGGTGGTGGTATTGCATATGTAATAACTAGGTTGGAAAAATAGAAACTGCTTAGAAAATAGTGTTTAGAAGGACTTCTAGGAATAAAGGAGTACTCTGCACATTCCACTTGTTACCCCTAATTTTTCTCATTTGTTCAAGCATTCTTGTAAAGTAGCATGTGTCATTTGTATTGTCTTAAAGTTAGTCTAGATGATTTTCAAGTGCCAAGAGATCAAAATGGCTGTTGTGAACAGCTGCTTTAGTTTACTATCCTGAAAGTGCTAATTCCTTTGATGCCACATTTGCCCTAATTATACAATTTGTGTTCTAGGATAAAATGGACCAACTCTTACAGATGTTACAAAGTGCTGATCCATCTGATGACCAGCCAGACCTCCCAGAATTGCTTCATCTTGAGGGTAACAAAAAAGAATGAGTTTTTTCATTGTTGTTTTCTTCTCTGGTAATTTTCTGTGTCAATGGAAATTGAAACTAAGCTGAAGCTACTTCAGCTTCATGTGCATGCAAGAAGCATGCCTAAGAAAAGTGCCTGAGCCATAATTATCTTCTCACTTCTTGTTTCCCACATCTCAGAGAACAAAGTGCTAAATGTGAACTTAAAACAAGCCTACTTTCCTCTAAAGAAAACTGTTTTCCTATATTATTTTTGTTTTCAAGACACATGAATACTTAATTCAATCATATTCATCCGTTATTTTTTTCCTTCATAGAGTAGCACAGCATGAGTGGTGAAAGGAGTGTCAGGAAGATTCCATGAGAGGAAGCAGAAATACTACCAAGGTCTAGAATAGACCTGTGGGTGTCCCACATGCTTTTCATTTGCGTGTGTATTTCTGTAGGAGTTGTGTATTAACAATACCTTTTAGAGTGCTGCAAATTATCCTACTCTTTTAGAATCAAATTGTTAAGACTGCCTCTTTACAGAGGCATTATAGATCATTTAACCTAGGTTGGTAGATGCACCAAAATTTTTGGAATGGAGTTTGGAAAAGGAAGAAAGGAAACTTCCTGATTATGAGACAGAACATAGCCTTAAACTGGCAATTCAGATGGTACCAGACTTTGGTAAGAAAATGGCAGTTTCTATATCTATCTAGAAGTTAATAATTAAAAAATGCATAAGTTTGTAAACTTTTAGATATCTCTAATATTTCCACACCCATCATACCTGTAAATGAAACCTCTTTTAGGAACTCACATCAGTGACATGTTTGCACATATTCTAGTTCCACTGAAACTAAAGAGAGGTGAAAAGAAACATGACTGGTTTTATTCTTTCAAGTCCCAAATATAGCTATAGAGGCTGTTGTCTAAGAAGCAGATTGCCTGTATCTGGTCCAGGACAGAGGCAAAGAAATTAAAGGTATGCTTGTCAACCAGCCTACAGATATGGCTTACTTTAGGAGTTGCTTCAAAATGCATTGTGAGATCATTAAAGCAATGCTGAATTTTATCTTGAACCGTGAGACTGCTCCTAGAATCTGAAAGCAGTAATGTGGTCAGATAATTGCTCCCCAGCTACCTGCTACAGCACTTGCCAAACATATGGCTACATATAGTTCTACAATGCCAATTTAAGATTACTTGCTCTACACTTAAGCAGTGATGAACTACTGTTTTTGGCATAGGTTCTGAAAATTTTGCTGTAGATGTGTTTTGAATCCTTGGTTCCTACTAGTGGTGGCAGATGCTGATCAACATTTGATAGAAAAACCATTTTCTTCTGCCATCCTCGTGTCCTCTGCCTCCTTGTCACTCACAAATGTCTTTGAGTTGGAGAGCTCATCCTAACGTGTTCAGGAGCCCAGGGTTTGTGGTTGGCAGCAGAGCAGTCATCATGTTAACAGACATCTAAGCAATCCTTGTCATGCCTTTTGCAACACTTCATGCTATACATAAAAGTAGGCAGAACTTTGACAGGTTTTACATCTTTTCCCAGCATTTCTGCCAATGTATTACTGATCCCAGGTTCAAAGAAGCAGATGGGTACCTCCCCTACAATTCCTCTTTCACCTGGAGTTTCCCTCAAGGAACTCAACAACGATGTCCTTTCACGCATCATGGCTCAGACGTTTTTCAGGACCTTCTGCATTTCTAATATCCAAAATTTCCCTTTTGGCTTCCATGTCTGTTTATTTTGCATTTGACAAACTCCACCTTTCTGCTACTTAACCATGGTTTGCTTGGCAGTTACATGAGCCCCACGTCCTTGTGCAGAAAGGAGGCATGGGGTGCATTTTTGTTTATTTTAATGCTTTTCCGTTCTGCAACATTTTGTTGTTTTTTGCATGTTAGTGGTTTGAAAAAGCCCCCTTCCCCCAGTTAGGATTCCTGTGAGGCAATGTGCTATTAATGTCTTTGATGTGCAGATGATTGAATCATTGCAACCAGTTTTCTCCTTCATTGTTTTCACAGATAGCCTTTTTGTAGTAGAGTTAAATGAGCCCATGGTCTAGGCTGCAGTGGTAAATCTTCCCTGAAGAAGAGATCACCTTTCGATTTACTTGAATCTTTTTATGCAAAATAGTTTCAGTTTTATACTTCCTGCATGTTGAATGTGTTTCGTTTCAATTTATTTATTTTTATTTTAAAATATGCTTTTAAAATTGTACCACTACTGAAAACTTCGGCTGGATCTCATTCTTAAATTGTTCATGACACTGTTATGATACTTCATGATACCTCTGTTACTAAAAAATTTTTGACATACAGTAATAAATTTAAAAAAATTGGACTAGCATCTATTTCTATCTGATTTTTTTTTAATTGCTGTCTGATTTTGCAGTATGGAAATGTTTGTTACTCTGATATATTTTAATGTCTTTCTATTCTAGCAATGTGCCACCAGATGGGACCTCTCATAGATGAAAAATTGGAGGATATAGACAGGTAAAAAAAAAATTCATGTGCTTTGACCCAAATTAAAATTCATGCTTAGAGAGTTGTTACTTAATAATATCCTAATTTCTTTAAATACTGACAAAGAAAATACATGTATTTATTAGTAGTTTCTCTGAGATGAGGTCTAAAGATTTTTTTCCCATAGTCACATAATAATTTATGGTGTACCATTTGATTCTGGCACTTGTCAGGCATCACTTCACAGTAAGAATATGTTACTTAACACACCTCATTAAATTTCTCTGTATTGTCTGTCCTGTTAACTAAAGTTATCTAAATTGTAGAATGAACTGTAAAATATATTTTCTAGGAAGCATTCAGAACTTTCAGAGCTCAATGTTAAAGCAATGGAGGCTCTTTCTCTGTATAACAAATTGATGAATGAGGACCCAATGTATTCCATGTACGCAAAACTACAAAACCAGCAGTATTACATGCAGTCATCTGGTGTTTCTGGCTCTCAGGTATGGAAGTAACCTCTAGTAGCTGTTGATCTTATTGAGTTCACACTGACTGAGCAGTGTTTTCTCTCACTTTTTTGCGCAGTATGTAAAAAAATAAAAATGTTTATTTTCAGCTACAAGCTTTGGATACTCTCCTGTTGCAGGTTCTAGCACTTCTAGTTTTTTTCTGTTCAGTTCCTTTGGATCAAGGAAAAAGCCCATCCTGAGCTTTAAGTTGCACATAAAATTAAAAAGTAAAACTGCCTGGGCTTTGTTTAGTGGGTGAAAGAAAATAAACAACCAAAGGAGTAAAATGACTCCCCTATCTACTCATAGATAAGTCAACGTAAATATCCTACTATGAAAGAATTACCATCTTTAACTTCAGTAATTTAAATGCTAAATGCTGTTCACTGATATTAAAAAAAAAAACAAAACTAAAAGATTTGAGAGAATGTCTTTAAGTTCTAAAGTCAGATATTAAATAGCAAATTTTCATGTATTTTAATTCTAATGTTGATTTATTTAACTTCCTAGGTTTATCCAGGGCAAACTCAAGGTAATGCATATTTGGTGGCAGGGAGTGCACAGATGGGCCATATTCAAGGTTACAATCTTCCTCCTGAGCAGCTCCCTTCTCTCAGCCAAGGCACAGTTACTCCATCTGCCAACTCAGTACTGCCTGGTCAGCCTGCACAGACGTCTTACACAAAGTAATTTTAAATATTTTTCTATTCAAGTATAAATCAATTTAAACAGAAAGGAATGTGGATAATATTTAAAAGAGACTATTTTTTAAATTACAGAAGTATAATTATAAACACAACTGAAACATACTTTAGTGCAATCATTTCCAGAGTGCTTTTTATTGGTGTCATGTATTTGGTAAAAATTCCTGACAAACTTATAAGTCTTCTATTGTTTTTATAGTCTTTAATTTTCTATATACAAAATATGTAATTTATATATGTCTATGCTTTTTGTTATTATAAATTATTATTATAGGCCTATGCTTTGTTATTATAAAAATATAAAAAATAGAAAAATTTATATATATAATATATATAAGTTATATATAAAAATTTGTTATTATAAAAAATAGAGAAAATTATATAGACATGATTTAGTAGTAGTAGTAGTAGTAACTTTTAATATACTTTAATGATGAAGATTATCTGCTGCTCTGGCTGGCTCTGCATAATTTCTGAGAGTGTATATTGTACTGTTTCTTTGTCAAGTATGTTACCACAGAAGAATGAGGAGAATTCTGCTCATTTTGGGAAAGAAGTGAATATAAATACTTACTAAAGCTTATACAGGTTGCCCAAATAAAGAAGCTAAAAGAGGTTTTCTACATTGTGTATATGGCCAAAGATGTTATGCTTTGGTTAAGCTACCTGTATTGTGAAAGAGTTTGTGGGTTTTTGTTAGTTGTTTTTTGTTTGTTTGTTTGGGTTTTTTTGTTTTTGTTTACTCTCTGTGGAAAGTAATTTTATTGTAAAAGGTTGGGAGAGACATCCATCTTGAGTCATTAATGTATTTGCTAGTCTTTTTCCCCAAAGTTACTTACTTGGGATGGTAAAGCATACAATGATAAAGTGAGTTTCTGCATATTCACCTGACTTGTTTTGCTTTTTAAAATGGTTTGTTGGGTTTTGGTTTTTATCATGAACAGAATGGAAGATAGATGGTATTCCATGTTGCACCTTAAAATAGAAGTACAGATTCATGGTCTAATTTTAAATCCATGGGAGGTGTCTATTGTATGTTTAAATCTGAGGAGTGTGTTTGAGTTTTAATTCGAACACTCATTGGCTACAGTTTTAAATATGCAGTGTGTCCAGAGTTAGAAGATTTTTGTGTGTATAAATAGAACAACTGAAGAAGCAATAAAGTTTTGCTATTCTGTTGATAAATTGTTTGCTAATTCAACTTTAAACATTTTTTCTCTCTTTTTTTTTTCAGTGCAATGGTTGGTTCTGTTGCTGGAAGTACCTACTCTAACCAGGCTTCAGTGTATAGTCCACCACCTGGTACTGTTGATGTTGCTGCTTATCAGAATGCTGGAACTAATATGTCGCAGGTGCCAAACTATAACTTAGCACCTACAGCTCTGCCACAGACAGCAGGCAGTCAGCAAGCACCTCCACAACAGCCACAGCCTCCAGCACCTCAACAACCACAGCATAGTTACTCACAGAAGGCTCTGCTATAGGATCCAGGACTTCTGATTCCTGATCTTCTTTAACCTCTGCTAAAGGCAGTTGGCGATTCTGAGTTTCTTCATTTAATCTCTTAAACTTTGTTTATCCTCAGCTTAATAAGAATCTCTCTTGGTGAACAAGTTCGATTTGCACTGACTTTTTAGGGTTTGGTTTTTTTAATTTTGCGGAGGAACTGATATATTTAGGAAATTTAATTCCTTTTAAAATGCCTAAAAATTGGTACAAGATTATTTATGTATGGTTAAATTGGCTAGTTTGTGAAAACTCAACCATTGCAAACTGTTGTGGCATATATGTTATGTACATATAGTGTGTGATTGCAGTAGTGCCCATTTCGTATAACTATGGTGGTCATGTGAATATATTTAACACAATGTTTAAAAATAATTTGCTTTACTATTTTATTTTAATCATGAACTGACAACCATAATTCATAGTTTTGTCTAGTTTTAAGACAGATGCAATGTCTTTTTCCAATGCAGGAAAAACAGTAATTTTGCATGTCATGGTTACAATTACAAGCTAAGGTCTATATATGAATTTACAAACTTACCTAAGTTTCACTACTTCTCGAACACAACTGTATCATGACTATTAGATAGCTTATCTACCAAAGTAAACTTGTTAACTAGTAAATGACTTGGGGGGATAACAGCAAATTATGATTCTGCTTCAGACATAATTAATAACTTAAAACTACTATTCAGAGGCTGCTAAACATATCATGGGACCATGAAACAGATCAGGATCTTGCATTTTATCATGAGAAGCATGTAATTTATTTTTCCAAGTTGTTTTTTAAAATGAGAACCAGAACTGTATTCTGTGTGTGTTGATAGAGATTACACCGAAGACAGAGGAATTGATTTGAAAGAGAAACAATGGAGTTTTAAACTGGAACACACAACATGAATTACACTATTTTATTCGAGTCTTCTTAATTAGAACATGGAGAATTATGGACATGTAAATCACTTTGCTGAACAAACCTTCAGGGCTTCGTTTTATCTCTTGTGGCCTTGCTTAGCAATTTGTTCTGTTTACTGTTCTAATACAAACACTTCTGCCTTAAATGTCTGTTTCAATTTCCAGTTGTACCATTTGAGTTTATTAGCCCTTCTATAGTTTGAATAGTTTATGAGGCATCTCATTTAAATCCACTTTTAGATTACTTTAAGTTCTCTTCTGCAGCAACATGCATTAGCCTGTTTTAAACCTTTGTGTTACTCAGTAACTTAGCCACATGGCTCTGTAAAGCATATTTTCTTTCTGTGGATGAGGTGCTGCAAAAGGAACACAGTAATGGAAGGCAGCATTTCAGGTGTGCTTGAGCAGAGTTTCTTGTACAAAGACCATTGTTACTTTGCATTTGTGTTCCATCTGGTAATGCATCCTGGTTTCGTCTTTTCCAGCAACTCTTAATTCCACTAGAGCAATACTAGATGGCTTCAACATCAGATATAGTTTTAGTCTTGTGTGTATATCAGAAATTGTTCGTTTTGTGTACTATATTTTAGTGTGAATTAAATGTTGCAATTGTACATTATACTATAAAATGAGCTCTCTTATCCCATATACTCCTGCATCTGTTCACAGTTACCTAACATGCCTCTATTTTCACTCTTTTAATTGACATCAGTGTTTTGCCAGATACTTTCAGCTGACTACTTTGCATAACTTCTGACTGGTGTGGTTACAAAACATGCCCATGGCTGATCTATTCCAGCTGGGGATGTTCTAGCCAGCTGGTTGATCTAATGCCAGTATTTTTGCATATTTGTTTTCTCTAAAATTTTTAAACATCCTCACAAACCTTCATTAATTATTGCAGTACTCGGTGTCACCACCAAAGCCTGTGGAATTTGAAAGGAAATACTAAAGAAAAAAATAATAATCTGACATACGGTGTCATAGATAACGTTTTATGGATTGAAGAAGTAATGTCTTTAGAAAGGACTTTTAGTATAATTTAGATAGTGTTCTCTGTATGCATTAGATATCTTATTCCAAAATCAGATATACAGTGTGTATAGAACTGTATAATTTATACACAAAAGTGAAAATAATTTTTTTATTCCATAGTTCTGAGTCCCCGATTCAAGGAGAAGCCTGAAGCACCAAGATAGTCTTGCTGATATTGACTATTGTGTTCTTAGGTTTTCACATGTTGTGTCACATGTTCCCTAATAAGGGCCTGTGGAACTGCTGTACACAAAAGACCCAGAAAAATGCATTTTGTTAGTAATTTGTCATTGTTTTTAAAAGTTTTGAAGTCTTTCCTTGATATACAAAAATGCTAGTTCCTGGTTTCTCATTTGAACAATGAAACCTTATGTGTATCATCATCTTTCTGCTCTCCAACTTGCTTATTTTGGCCATTCATCCATTTTTATGAAAATTTAAATCACCCTCCATTTATCTTCATAATGAGCAAAAAAACCACTTGCTAAAGTTCCATGCCCCTCTAAATGCAATATAATGAAAGTTGTGAAAAAAGATGGACACTTTCTATTTTTCTTCATACCTTTATTAAAGTCACTGCTCTAAGGTATCTCCTGTACCAGACTGGAAATTCTAGCTGAATTGCATCAGAATGAATTGTCTATAACTGATGGAGTAGGTTGCTATAACTTTAGGTTCCAAGTCTTAATGTTTCTGTTGCAATCTACGTTTTCCATTTCATGCGCAATTTTCAGATTAAATTAAATTTGGAGCTGTATTATCTCATGTTGGTTTTTCTTATCAGAAATTGTCTTCCTGCTTGGTTGTGCCCTGTATGCTCAGTGCTCTGAAGTGATGCCTTCTCCTACTTTGCTAGATGCTGTCATTGCATGAATTCCTTCAGTCATCCTCTCATATTGTCTCTGATACTTTAGAAATTATACTTCAGTTCACCTCCTCTCTTCTGGTTTGGTATCATGAACCTGGAGATGCCATTGCTGGTGCTTCTCTGCCATGATTTATTCTCAGATTCCTTGATTATGTATTGTTTGGACCAAGTTCATTTATGTTCTACCTTACTATGGTATTGAACACTGAAATGTTAGTGAACAGGGGAAAGTACATGTACAGCTACTGTGGGGGAAAGTATTTTAGCAATTAAATAAAGTGTCAGAATGTAAACTGTTTGAAAGTAAGGAATCTTTGAAAATGTTCCAATATTCGTGTTCCAATAGAAGACCTGATTTTTGAATGTCTTGTTTCTTTACATGTAAATTGTTGATTTAAGGCTAAAATGTGTTCAAGATATTTTGTATAACCCTTTTTTACTTTAGCATTTCGTTAAGGAATAGAAAAATGCTAATTAACTTCAGAAGGGGTATTTCAGTGTCTTGGTTAGCATGAACTGGAGTAAACTCTGGAAAGTGCCTTCTGTGCATTTCAATTCTATAAGCAAATTTTTTTTAGCCATGTGTATCATCTCAGTTTATGTGGGCATAACAAAAGTGTCAAGATTTACTGTAAAACATCCCAGGAAAAATACTGGGGCAGTATGTTAAAATTTTCTGTACTGATGTCATGGCAGTGTGTTCCAGAGTGTGCAGCTGCAGGAACAGTCACAACGTTTTTGCCCACCTCTGTTTAGTAACTGATGCTGTGTATATGTGTCTTTAATGTCACTGGCCAAACCACATAGAGACAGCAGTAAAAATGAACAAAACATAAGAATTCCTGCATGCTTCTCAACAGGTGTGGAGCAGCATACTGCCCTCATGGTACAGTTACTCTTCATGAATTTTGGGGCAGGGGGTACTGAAATACATTTGAACTTAAGAAAATTCTGCCAGATTGCAAATGGTTAGGTGTAACAGAGATAGATTTGCTTTTATTACCATGTACATATTTTGCTGATCAAATCTAGGCTGCTACTATAGTTCTCTGATTTTGTCTAGATGGCAGGAACATCAGATTTACACTGGAGAACTGCTTAATACCTCATTCTCCAATTTCTTTAATATTTTCTCTAATATCACTTACTTTATTTTTCACTCATATTTCAAAGATATCTGTGCAGTCTTTATATACAAAGGTCTTACCTTATTCCTTCTCTGCTGGGGTTCACAGACAGAATGAAAAAAGACATCTCTAGTTAGAGCAGTTACACTGGCACTTTGAATTACACAACTGCACCTTCCTCTGGAGAACGTGTAAGTATCTGTTTTGAAGAACAAGGGAACGTAATTTTTCCGGTTAAAAACTGGAAAGAGATATTTTAAAAGAAAAAAAGTAGAATAAAAGTTACAAAAACCTCCATTGCCAACAGCAGGCAGAATCATTTTTTACTCTGTTATTCAGTCTTAGTAAAGATCAACTCCACACTACAGCTACTCCTTTCTCATTTTCAGCTGCAGTGAAGGATATTGAACCTTCATACATAGACTATCCAACACCATAGGAAAACATGGAGAAGGCCCTGACATTTGAACTTTTTACTTCAATATGTAAAAAACACTATGTATGTTTTTGAAGCTTTGTTTCTTAAATTAGGATTGTGTTTAAAACATTCCATTTGCTACTATGTAAATTGCAGATCTAAAGTTCCCTTTTCATGCTGCTGCCTTGGCAAAAAGGTGGTAGGAGTTTTTGTTCTATCCTGCATGTTCTTCTGGAATCCAAAAAATTTTTGTCTTTGTCATGAAAAAGAAAAACCTGCTGCAGTCTGCTTTGGTTTTAATAAAGTGTACACAGTAGCAAAGTGCATTTTTGTTTGGCTTTGTTTGTTTTAATGCTCCCTTTGATGTTGGCATATGTATATAGATATACTGCACTGTTGTACAAGAATTGTTTTAGTAAATAACACTATTTGTAAAAACTGTTAATTGTTTTTGGTATGAATGCAAAATATTAAAGTTGGAGTATTTAGTTCATTATGTTGCAAAGTCAATTTATAAATTTTATGAAAGAGTAATCTGAAAAGGGCTCCTTTTGCTGGAAGGACTTAGAGATACAATAAGCAAGGTCTGTCAGAAGTACTTAAATTTTCTGATTTCAGATGGGGTGGAAGTGGGGTTTTGGTTGTTCTGGTTGAGGGGGATTTGTGGTTTTTTGTCCTTGTTTGATGCTTACACATAAATTACATTATTTTTTATAGAAATCTGTCTTAACTTCAGCTAAACCCAGTTAATACATTGTAGATCTTGTTTCAAGTATGCTGCATATCCTCTATCTTTTGGTAAATACAGCATGAATATTTTCAAGGGATTTTAAAGAACAAATGGAGACAACTGTGCCTCTACCGTCTGATATATATATTTGGTTAGAGATGAATAAGCAGATACTATGGTAGCTTGACAATTTACAGTCATTTCACAGTTAATTCCGTTTCTGATGACAGCAATACAGAGTAGTGTAGAACCTGGTGGTTGGTCAATGTGAAATGAGTTGAAGATCAGGCTAAAACCTGGTTAATGAATCTTAAAATATTGTCAGAATTGATACTTAACAGAATTGACAGCTGTATGCTGTATTCTTAAAACCACGTTATGCATAAATTTCTTGCGTAAACCAGTGTAGGCACCATGGGACTTTGGGAACAGCAGTATCTGTTTGGCCTGTTCTTCCAATCTCTTCCTAAAAATGTGAGCTAAACCTCTTAGGACAAGAGGTTATGTAGATTGTGGGTTCAGTAGGATAATTTCTGTCCTTCAAGAGAGTATCTATTCAGTTGACAGAATTACAAGTCCTGATTGTGTAGAAATGAAACTCTTTCTGTTTTGGAGCAGGGAGAGGGAATTGAGTTTGCTTTATTGCCTGTCTCTTTTAGATGGAAAGCATTTCTGTTGAGATGCCTATGATGAAAATACAGTTTGGTTTTTTGGTTGTATTTAAAGCTTATTGTAAAATCTGTTGCTATGAATCTGGGCAAGAGGCAATATAAGCATCAGTCTGTATTTAAGGGGGTGAAACCAACTCTTAAACTTTTGAAGAACTGGTTCATATGTAATCTCTCTTCATAACACTCACTTCATGTCACACTTATGAAGCTGGAGACCTTAATGAATTGTTTTACTACTGTAACCGGTTTTTGAAATCTTATTCTACTCTGTTGCAGGATAAAGATTTTTCTCTCTCACAGTATTTATAAATGTAAATTTCTAGATTATTTTAAGTCAAGTGTGGTTTTGTTGATACTGATTGTGATCTATGTTTTAAGTGAGAAATGAGAATTAAGCCATTATCAGAGAACCTGTGGGAGAGCTTCCACTGATAAAGGCTAATTTGCATTTTTAAAAATTCACATCAACCCTGGGAGTGTACATGGGCAACATGCGGTAATGCAGATAATCATATAGGGCTAAAAAAGGCAGATATGTCTTTTGAGTTACAGGTTTAGAGCATCTTTAGCATACAATCTTCTGATATGAAATATAAGGAAAGTGGTCATTTTTGTGCCTAATATTTTGCTTTGACTTTGCTTAACGCTGTTAAGCGTGGGCTTTGAGTCCTTACACATTTGATTTGCTAACAAAGTCGTTACACTTTGATTGCTAACAAACAGTGCAGCTTGGTGCATTGTTCCCATGTTCCCAGGCTTGGTGACATTTACCACCTTGGCAGTTGTGCTTTGGACCCTTGTGGAGGTGCAGGGTCCAGCAGGAGCGTGGGCAGTGCTTGGTAGAGCCCATCCTCAGTGGAACACTGCTCAGTAGCACAAACTCTTTGACTAGTCAGTGCCTCTGTTTACCACTTTCTGGCTACAGGAACCACCCATACCAAGGAATGGAACCCTTCAATATATACATACCTGGCCCACTCAGTTTTATACTACAACAGTTTTGAAGCTTTATTTACTAATAAGGCTCTGACTGCTATTAAAATCATTTTGCAATCTATTTCTAGGCAGTTGTGATGGCTTGCCTGGTTGACTCATGCATCTTCAGGTATTTGTGGATGATGCAGATGTGTTTTATTTCACAGTCTGTGTGTCAGACTGTCCCAATTTACGGTGCTTCTCAAAGGAGTGCGAATATTTAGATCCCTTGGTTTTAAATGGCTTTTAGACTTGTGAAAGTTTCCCCAAATTAGTCTTTTCCTTTGCCTGGTGAAATACTGTCATAGCTGATGCTGAAGAATGCTTAGGCAAATCCTTCAGCAAAAGTCATGTGGCCTGATGAATATAGGTAATAAAATTATTTTCATAAAAATATGTTGTTTTACATAAGAAGCAAGTTGGTTTACAAATGGAAGTCTTGTCTCAGCAAATGGTGGAGAAGTCATGGTTCTCTAGACCTGAGTTTGAACACAGGTCAGCACCAAGCATCTCACTGAAATGTGCTATTGAGACTTTCAAATACGTTGGTTGGGGTTTTTTTCAGAGAAATCATGGGTGGTGTCTAGAAGACTCTTGTTAGGGGTGTGTTTGTTCAGAGAACTCTTTCCTTCTGTTGGGGTAAGGCGAAACAAATAGTGAAGAATATTTTGCTTTATTCAAGTCCACAACTCACTTTGTAGCTGGTGTCTCACAGCTTCTGTGGAATCATGACTTATATTATCTGATTGTGTGGCTAATGACACTCCACTATATCCTCTAGGATATAGCATTAGTAATTTTTAAAGCTCTTCTTGCTCACTTAATTGTAAAGTAGGTGATTTTAATTTAGTAGTTTATTTTAGTAAGCTTGTTGTCTCAAAACAGACATGCTTTCTACTCTTGAGCACTTCCATCTCTGGATAATCAAGGCTTGCTGTAAATGTTGGCTGTTCATTCCAAGGTTTCAGAGTCCCACAGATCACTTCGGGGGGGCAGCTGTTTGTTGTAGTTGCTCAGACCAGTTCCTAATTGCCTATTCCAAAAACTAGACTCCTTGAGTTTATCCATCTCTGAGGCTCAAATTGACACCAGATTTGTTCTTAAGCTTCTTTTATTCAAGACAGACAGTAGTAGCATGAAATAATTTTGTATATCTATGAACAGCACTGAGCTGAGCAGCGTTCAGTGGGATCCTGGAGTGCAGGAACAATACAGAGTCCAAATCCCAGCTCTCCTGTAGATATAGTCAATCAGTTCCATGTAGTATATGTATTTCCTAATGGTTATTTTCTTTCATATGCTTTCTCATATTTGATCCTTTTAGCAAGCATGCCCAGAAATACTAATGGTTAATCATAAATCTAATTTCCTAAATACACATACATGCAACCTTTCTCTCTCTCCTTCTCTGTCTCTCTCTTTCTGGATGTTTCCAGTCTGCAGATCGTCCTTCTACATAATACAGGGGTCTTGTGAGCCTTTTACCTTGTTTTCTGAAATGCAGACAGTCCTGATCTTTAACCTCTGAAGTACTCAGTGTCTCATCACTGCTTCAGTCACACAATTGCTGTAACTGGGCTTTGTATTTTTCATGTTTCTGCAATATCCTTTTGGCCTATTGGGTATTCTTTGTGCAGCACCTTGCCATTAACATTGGATCATTGCTTTATTATTAATTTTATTTTCTCTTCATCAGTGGTGCAGTTTCACCAAGCGAATTGGCCAGATTTCAATCCAGGAAAGGAGCACCTCTGTTCTTGGGGACCAAAGTTTGGTTCCAAGTTGTTAAGTGATACACACTAATTTTATTCATTGCAGGATTCAGAAACACAATTACTGTAGTATGTGTGGCAAGTCCATCGCAAAATTTTATGAGTAGTTTGTCACACATTGTGTATTGCTGGGTCTGGGTTGGAAGACCCTTCCAATCCTTAAGATTATCGAGTTCCAAACCCCCTGTCATGGACAGGGACACCTTCCACTTCCTCAGAACCACATTCAACCTGACCTTGAACACTTCCAGGGATGGGGCATCCATAACTTCCCAGGACAACCTGTCCTTAACTGTTGTTAAGAGCTGTTGCTATTACATTGCAATAAAGTTTCACATGTCAGAGGCAGTCAGGTAAAAACAGTGTTGACCTCCTGCATATGCAATTTTATTTTTATAATATTCTACTGCTGAATTAAGGCATACGATCTCCTGGCTCATCACTGCCAGACCAGTTTTTATCAGCAACCTTACTGCATGTTCCACAACAGTCAATCCTGTAGGCTTAAAAATCTTTCTTATCAACAAAGTCAGAAAAAAAGTCTCCTTTGCACGATTCCCTCTTAAGCCTTGGGATCCTTCAGCATTGTCTGTATGCTTTGGCATTCAGCTGTAGCATTGTCTACATATTCACAGAATATTTGAGCCTGCCTTGTGCACTGAGTTTACTGGAATATCAAAATTGTCTGTTTTTTCTGTTTCCACTGGGCTTACAAAGTTCTGGATTGTCCTTTGGAAAAGAAAGGACTTGGCCCTTGAGGTACAATAGTCTTGGGTTAATTTCTATTAAGAATAATAATCAGTTCTGCGTAAGATCAGTATCTGCAGCACAAGCCTAAAGAGATTGTATTTCATTTGAGAAAGTTGGTGAGAAAGGATCTTTGCCTTCTTTGACAGGAGCATGCTGTATTCAGATATTGATACAGATGTCACCTTCTAGAATATGCTTTGCATGGGTAGTAATCTTTGCCTCACTGATTTTTCAGTCTTTCAGTGATTGTGCCTCCCAATGCAAAACTGTAAGGGATGTTGTGCTGTTAAGTGGATCTTGACTGCAGATTCAGTCTGTCATAATTACCCAGAAATACTTGGTCTGAATTTCTCAGCTAAACCAAACTTAACAAGCTATCTGTAGCTTGTTACAGGTTTTCAGTCTTTTTTATTTGTAATACTTGTTTGTCTTGCAGAGATAAACAAGAGGCAGCTGTTGAAGGTATCGCTGGCAAAACCTGGAATATAGTAGCCAATATTTTTGGATAATGTCCTACTTTGTAATAGCAATGTAATAGACAAGCAAGAGACCATCATGAAATGTTTTTAATTGTTATTTAATGTTTTTAATTCCTATTCTTAGTGCTTTACTGCCAAATATAGCTTCACTTTTATTGAGCATGGCAAGTGGGGCAGGGTCTCAAGGAATTGAAAAAGGTAGAGAGATTGAAAGAAAAAAAGTGAGAACTTGAGGTGAATAATGCAATTAGGAGAGACAAAGAAGACTGTGCAAATAAATGACTCTTTAATAATAAAGCTACATTTCTGGGCAGCCACACTTGCTTTGTATAGAGAGGATTCATCCATAGAAACCCTCAATTTCTGTAAACCAAGCAGCATTTTAAGTCTGTGTCAAAAGTAACCTCTTCATGTTATAAAAGATGTAAAGTAAACCAGGGCTCTGAGTGAAATCAGAGCGTGGCATGTTCTGTAATTTCAAGAGATTTACAGAAGTTTTCTGCTTTGGGTGCAGTAGTTAAATTCCTCACCCTGGATAATTATTAAAACAAACAAAATTTAAGGATGTTTAAGGCAAGCCTCTCTGGACTGTGTTCTGACTCCCATGGCACGTGATACCTTGAGCACTTAATGTTCACCTTCAGTTGCTTACATTTGCGCTGATTAGTTTGTAGGGAGAATCAGGTTTTAAGATTTATGAAGCTCTTAGGCTTTCTTTCCCCCCTTTATACCTCTGTTTGCTGTTTGCCACTTGGGTCTCAGCTTTAAAAGTGTAAAGGAAGCACGGGATGTGTATGTGGAGCATGGTTTACTATATCCTGCTTCGCTGCCTGTGTGATATTTGCTGATTTGGTTTCCTGTGAAAACTGATGTATCAGCTCACTTCTGGTCGTAGATAACAGGCAGGAAGAGCTGCCAGGACTCCTAAGAAGAATAGTCCATTAAAATCCTGCGTGCAGAACAGAGCTGAAGTGAGTACTTTATTTTAGGAAGAAAAAGCAGATGTCATGTTTTGATACTGCAGAAGGAAGCTGTTCTCAGAAATACAGATATTTTGAGTTGCTCATGATTTCAAACACATTACTCTACAGAAAGCTTAGATAAGGTGACAATGTCAGAATGAAACACAGAGAGGACGAAGCTGTTGTCTCGTTGCTGTCTGGGTTGTTCGGCAGGCTGCCACAGTGGGGCTGCCTGAGCAGCTATACACTGCACTGGGTGAAATAACAAATGGCACAGTTGCTGCTGTACCTTCAGAAACAGACTCTAAGATTCTCTTGTACTGAACTGAATGCTGTAGGTATCTAATTTCTGGGATTGGTGGTGGAGGTAACCTATCTCGGGTTTAAATGTGGACAGCATAACTAGCTACTAGTCAGTGAAAAATCAGTTTGTTTTTATCTAAGGAGTCTCACAGTGCTTGAAATAACAGAAGTAATTTGAAATATTTAAAAGCTTCTTATATGAAATAGTGGAGATGGAAAATTGTAGAAAAGATATTGACAAAATAAGTCTCAAAAAAGGCAGATACCTACCCTATCATGAAACTATTCTTAACCTATCAGAGTAATTATTCCCATTTGATTTTTTTTCTTTTTTGTCTGCCAATTAATCAGTCTTGCAACTTCACATTCAGAATTAAACTAACATCTAAGTTTCATATTTTCGAAGTTATGAATATGCCTAACTCCCAGTGAAAAGAGGCATCAAATTAATCAGCCACAACTGTGGCTGATCTCTTGCTGCTAGACAAGTCAATCCCAAACTCTCTCTGGTTTGGGATTATTATGCCTTTCCTCTAGGTATCTTCTAGTGGACATTCTTGCTCAGTTGTGTTTTGAGGTTTTAATTTGTTCAGGGTTTGTTTTGGTTTTACTTTTTTTTTTTAACTTTGCCTTACATAAGAAATGTTCATCTATGGAAATACCAACAAAATTTGGAGTCCAGGTCACCCACAGACAACCTGTATCTGTATTAAAAGAGGAGATGAAGCTCTCCTGGTAACAGGACTGCTGCTATCTGGTCAGGGCTATTTTGTAGGAGAGATGGGGAGAGTGTATGAGGCTCCTCAGCCCTGTAGTGCTGTCGATATCCACATGCGTGAGGGCTGATACCCACTTCTGGTGCAAAAAAGGGATATAATAATCACAGAAAATACTGTGGAAGTACTGTCCTGTCCAATAAAACTATTCAGGGTACATTTTTCAACTAGGATCCAGGTGCTGCTGTTTTCTGTTTTGGTCTTTGATGTGGTTTCCAGGCCCACCTGGCTCCCTGCTCTTCTGAGGAAAGCTTTCGTGATTGTACTTAGTCACTCCATCTGCAAATATGTTCTATCATGATGTAGCTATCTCACTTAGGAGTCGTCATCATCCTGCAAGGGATTAAAAGACCTACTCAGGACACTACATCAGCATGTCTTAAACCAGAGAAATGAGGCACAGGTGACTGTACCACTACCACAAACACGCAGAAAAAGGGAATCTGAGTCCCTTACTCAGCTGCTTCTGGCCTGAGTGATTTCAGTAGTGGTTCACCCAGCACTTTTCAGGTGGCAGGTTCTTTGGGGTGCTGTAGTGCTGTTCATGTATTTAACATGTTGCTACATTTTTTATTAACTTTGGAGCTCTTGTCAAACTTCTTAAAATTCAAGGCAAGACTGTTGAATTTCACAGAAATTATTATCTACAGACTTAGACTAACCTCTTTTATGTTATCAACACTCCATAAGGGGAAGAGAGCAACTTAAACTTCTGTTTTCTCTTTATCATTCTCCCACTAAGGCCTCGTGCAGGAGATACTGCATCAAGAAGAGGTGGTGAACTCTTTATCTCTTGGAGCCAAGCTGCCCTGAAGTTCAGTTACAGATGAGCAGATGGAGGAAAAAGTGAAAAGGCTCATTATTGCAACTCCAGCAGGCTCCTGAGATCCAGGGAAGGATTAAGCCCCAAAATATTCTTTACACCAGTCCCATCTTTGTGTTTCAGCATGTGTGAAGGCAACACCCCAGGGCTCAGCAACACCCCAGCTCTGCCTCACCCCCAGCAGGTCTGGTCCCTCTCTCAGAGCTGCTCCCACACCCCCAGTAGTACCAGCCTCCCTCCCTCTACCCCTGTCTCACAGGTCACCCTCCTCCACACACCCCTTTAGGTTACAGTCTATAAATTTGTTACATGGCCTTTATTTCACTGGAAGTAGGCTGGGGGGGAGAACAGTTTTGAGATTACCTCAGCTACCTTTTGTCTCATAAATTTCATTATATTGAGTACTCAGTATACATTTCACCCTATGTGCTTCTCTAGTAAGTGGAGGGAGATGGTAACAATGTCATTTTAAGGGCGAGTGAAACATGGGATCACGAGGTTGGGTACTTGGAACCAGGTTTATGCTCAGCTGTGGGTGTCTGTGGGGGCTGGCGGTGCTGCTGGGTGACTCTGCAGTGACAGGATTCATGTTGTGGGTCTGAAATGGGCTCTGGGAGCCATCCCTGCCCCTGCCCTGGGCAGCCCGCTGGGGTCTAAGGAGTCATCCCTGCTTGTGACACCAGCGTGACAATCACACTTCAAACAAATCTGATGAGCTGCATCTGAATGCATAAACAATTTTGCACTAAAAAAAATGACATTATTTGGTGACTAAACAATGTCTAATAAAAACATCACTGTCAGTCTTGGTCATAGGAGAGACAAACCCAGGGTGTTTATGAGCAAAACAGAAGGTGATCTGCAGTGGGACAGAGGCCATCTCATGGTGCCAGAGCTGGTCTAAAGGGAAGTCACTGAGTGGGATGCTCAGTCTGTTCTGACACAGACAGCACGGAGGCATGGAAACTCTATCCTGTTCTGCAGGAAATATTGCCAAAATCAAAATCCTGTTGTTGAAATTAGGATGAAATGTAAATGTGATCTGTGAAGTAAAATTTAATTTGCCTCCCTACTACATTGAAACTTCAATAATGTGTACTCAGTGATTGTAGTTTACATAATATTTCATAATATTTCAGTTTTTGCTGAGTTATGTTTCTGGAAAAAAAACCCATAAATTCTGCAAAAAATGATAAAAAAAATGCAGACAGCATAAGCTTAAAGAATTCTTGAATCAGACAGAAGGTTTTAACATTAAATCATAAATGAAACTGCAATTCTCAGTGCCTTTAATGAAATTAGGTATATTTCCATTCAAAAATGTAATATTCTGCCCATGGGTAAACCCTATATCATGGATAACATTTCATAAATTTGGGGCTAGCAGTAATTTGTGAAAATTATGTGACTGACATTAGGGATACTATAATTGGGTTTAAAAATACATGCTTTTTGGAATTCATATTATTGTTTAATTTCATAGTTCTTCAGGATGAAGAAACACTGAAACCTGTTTCCCTTCTCTTATGTCATGTGTGTGGTATTTCTCTACTGTAACCATCATGAATGAGTATTCAGGATGGCATAGATTTACTGGCATACTGATTGTTGTCGTAGACTTTTATTTATAGTACAGGATATTAAAATATTGCTCAACTACAGCTCAACAGAAGATTTGCCAAAAGAATGATTTGAAGATTTGCCAAAAGAATGATTTAAAGATTTCTCGGTATTCTCTTAATACTTACACGGATGCCATAGTATTCCTATTCTAGTGAGACAGGATCAAATCTGTGCTTAAGGAGTGTGGCTTAGGGTTGCATCCAAAATTTGATTATTTGAAGTAAATAATAATCATTTTGGCTGGATTTTTTTTAACTGAAGTAAAGTTAAAAAAAAATCCAGCCAAAAAATCCCTTTTCTCTGCAAATAAAGCCAACCCAGAATCTACCTGAGAGTTATCTGTTGATCCCTTAACCTCTTCCCTGGAAGCTTCTTCTTAAATGATTTCTTCTACTGTTTTATTTCTGTCCTAAAGGAGGATAGCTCTTGAAGGAGCTCTGTGCTGATGTCATGACTATTTGAGTTGACAATGGCCATGGCTATGAAGACTGTTGTTTTTGAATTAAACTGGATTTTCTTTGGTGCTTGCACTGTGATGTGGTAAATAGAAAACACGAATCAGCTCTGTATCATTTATACTTTTTCCTATCACATATCATCTTTTGCCATTCATTTCTAAACATAACTATTTCTCTTCATCCTTTATTAGACACTGTTTTGTATGTTTACTGCCATACTTCTCCTACATCTGCATTTAGCCATGACAAATAACAGGAAATGAACACACAACTCAAAGGTAGTAACTGCTATAAGTAGGTTATGGGATTATATTAATTTTAAGTGTGTCCTGCTCTACTCCCACTAAGCTCCAAATTTTAGATATTAGAAATTTTTATTTCACTGGAAGAGTGGTTAGGCATTGGTATAAACTGGCCAAGGAGGATAGAGACACTGCCTCTGGAAGAGTTTGAGAGATGTCTGGATTTTGGGTTTAGGGAAGATTATAGTGGTGTTACTTTGATGGTTGGACTTGGTGATCTTGAAGGTCTCTCCCAAACTTGATGATTCTCTGTGATTACTATGCTTGGAGAAATCTTAGAGTCCACTGGTGTACTCATAAAGTTATGACCAGGATTAAAGATATGAGGGAAACAGTCTTATCAAAAGGCTTATTGTACCCAGATAAGGAATGGTAGTCCAGTAATTGTCTCTTGTGTAGGTAACAGAGCCATGGGTCCCACTGCCCTGGGTATATACAGCTCTTTGCCATGTAGAACACTGTAATTAAAGCAAAATTCCCACAGTGTTAGTTAGGAGTGATTAATTATTACAGAATGAGAAAGAAAGTGGAATAGACAGTGAAGATCAACAAATGCTTCTACAGTAGCATTCCCTTTCTGCCTTTTGGCTGCAGGGGATTTGTAGCATGGATTTAATGTAATTAAAGAAAGGTATTTTTAAAAAAGAAGGACAAGTAAGGCTCCACAATAAAGGCTTGAGGGGTTGTATTGAGAGAAAAAAAAGTCATTCTGATTTAATATTTATTCTATTGTACTACTTAGCACAATGAAGTATGTATCCTGTTCAGGAATGCAGGCCCAGGCCCAAGTTAGGTAAGACCAAACATAGGAGCATGACATCTAATTTGGTCCTCCGTTTATTGCTCCTCCTTTGCTCCATCCACTGACAGGGAAGGGAAGTTAGGATGATGGTACTGCGGTTTTAGGAGGTGTACGGGCTGAATATATTTGTGTATTTAGAGGAATTTTTCTTTTGGTGGGATTTCAAGTAATTACAGACCAATGAATTAAATTTCTTGGCAGTGCCTTACTGCATTATTTTCCCTGCTTTTTCTCACCAGTGGTCAAAATTTGTTGTTAAGATAATGGTATTGTCAAACCAGTGCTGGACTGGATCCTACTTATGTGTTGTTTTGTTCACTTCTATTAGCCGTGCTGTGGGCTAGCAGAAGTCAACAAGATGAACTTAAGCCTTGCAAAGCAAGAGATGAGATGAAAAAGTGCTGAAAGTGTTCATAACCCTTCTTTCTACTAGCTCCTGTATGGAGGAAATGTGTCTGATTCAGCTTCAGC
The DNA here is from genome assembly GCA_013396875.1 of Vireo altiloquus. Classification (NCBI taxonomy): domain Eukaryota; kingdom Metazoa; phylum Chordata; class Aves; order Passeriformes; family Vireonidae; genus Vireo; species Vireo altiloquus. The sequence goes on along the minus strand of VZRF01013100.1, from coordinate 495,235 downwards.
TACTCTTGAAATAAACTGTGGTGGCGGTTGATCCACACCCAGAATTCACAGGTTTGTGTCCTGGCTCTTTTAGTTCATACACAACAGTGCTATAATTTTTCCTCAACTTGGTGGATACATTTAGTTTGACTGTCATTGAAAATTCTTTGAGAAAATTCAAGATTTCTGTCCATTTTCTGTGATTTTCCTCTTAGCTTTTAACTCCTTTTGACCCTGAAAAATTCTGGTTTAAATGAACAAAAATTCCCTCACTCGTAAATACTAACTAGAATGCATAGAATGGTAAAGCTTTTGAAATTATCTAAAAAATAATGTTTTAGTCTGTATCTGTTGCAGTTTGACCCCAGCTGGCAGCTCAACCTCACACAGCTGCTTGCTGACTCTCCTGCAGCAGGATGGGGAAAAGAACAGCAGGATGAAAGTGGGTTGAGATAAAGACATTTTAATAGGGAAAGCAAAAATCTGCATGTACAAAACGAAAAAAGGAATTCTTTTACTACATTCCTGTGGCAGACACGTGTTTAGCTAATTCCCAAGTAAGTCAGGGCCTTGGGAAGACAGAAACCATAACTCTGAACCATAACCCCTCTCCCTTCTCATTCCCTCAGCTTTTATGGCTGAGCATCACACCATCTCTTTGGTCCATTGGGATCAACTGTCCTGGCTGTGTGCCCTCCCAGCTTCTGGCCCACCCTAGCCTGCTCACTGATGGGGTAGCATGAGAAGCAGAAAAGGCTTTGAGGCTGTGCAAAACTAAAACATCCCTGTGTTATCAACACTGTTTTGGTCATAAACCTAATACATACCACCATCTGAGCTGCTACACAGAAAATTAACTCCATCCCAGTCAAGACCAGTGCAGTGTCAAACTTTAATTATCTCTTTACAACAGTACAATCTTCTAGAAAATCATCCAAATAATCTAGAAAATAACCCACTGTAATTCAGTAGTGTGAGTATGTTATTTAAATACAGTAGGATGACTGATGAAATACAGAGGTAGTTTTAGCCTTCCATTGCAGGTAACCCACTGCAGCACCCATGCAAATACTACTAATGTGTAGATAACTATTGAATACTGTCTGAGAGATACAGGTTCCCACATGAAACATCAAAAAACATCTTGGATGCAAATGTAAAACAATGGATGGTAATTCACCTGTTTTTCTTCCACACATGCAATACAGGCATATTATGTTTCAGGTCTGGATATGAGTTCATTTTCATGAACTTTCCATTTTCCTGTTGGCTGTAAAAGTCAAGGGCCACCGTGGCTTCAGGATTCCAATGTATCTTGCCAGGAAGAATGACCAGTTGCAAGAACTGGATGTGCCAGAGAAAGAGAGGGTCTGACCTGTCTCAGAGGAATTCAATCCTTTCTGTTCTGTGTCAGCTGGCTTCCTACCCACGGGAGAGATGGAAACATATGTCTAACTGGGACATGTACCCTGTCATTAGTTACTTAGCAGATTGAGCTTTTGGTAACTTTTTGCCTACAAATAACTACAGCCTGGGACTTTCCTTAATCCTTTTGTCTCAAAAGAGAGAAAATCTTTCCCTTTGACTATATCAGATCAGAATATATGAGTCATGTATTTGCATGATGAAAGAGGAAGCCACATCCAGATGTAATTACTGACGAGTGTGCTGCAGGTGAGACACAGAGCATACGTGAATAAGTACGTCAAGACCTGTGCTGCTCTAGACAGGGGGTATGTGAAGACATAAGTATACACACATAGACATATATATGTATGTATCACACATGTCTGTGTCAAAATGGCTTTGCACTGGTAGTATCTCCAGTGAGTGTAAGGAACAATGAGAAAAAGGCAGTTTTCAGATCAGGAAGGGAGGCTGGAATACTTCTCTTGGAAGTAGCTCTTCAGAAGTCTCCTTTTGGTTGGAAGAGACCTTAGGAAGTCATCTAGCACGACATCCTCTCTAAAGATGGGCTCACTTGGATCAGGTTGCTCAGCATCTTGTCCAGTTCAGTTTTGAGAAAGTCCAAGAATAGTCTAATACAGTTTCTTCTGTCATTTCAGAGTATAGCTCATTCCTGGTACAGCCACTGACAGCCAAAGAGGTATCACTACTCATCTCCTCAATTCCCTTCTTCTGCCTCTTTGTGCAACACACACATTCACTTAAGTTACATGCAGCCTTTGCTGCACATGATCATCACATAACCAGTCTTTACATAACCATGTAAAGCCTTTGGTGGCAATTTTATCTTCTTACACAGAGACTGAAGTGTCTCCCTTCTCTGTTTATCTTGAGCCAAAAGAATACCACAAATACCCAAACTTTTAGTGATAGTCTTAGAAATAACAGTGTTCTGTCAGGACAGCAGCACTTATTCTGAGTCTTCTGACTTGTTCCTTTTAGCATGAGGTATTTTCCTGGGCTTTTGGGTTTTGCAAATAATTAGGGAAAAATAAATATCTGACATACACTACAACAAGAGATTAAGTTTTGCACATGACAATTCATCAGCCCAACAATAGAGAACATTGCTGATTATGGCTGAAATACTTCCCACCTCCTGTTCCTGGGCCAAGCTGTTCCTGACCTTTATGTGGTTCTACAGATGTTGAGAGAAATTATGAACCACTTCCTCTTTACTCTCCTCACATAGCCCCAAGAGGACCCAGCACAGCTGAAGTGCCTGGCTGGAATCCTTTCCAGTATTAAAAAGAGTTTCATTGACTTCAAATAAATTTAGTTTTCATCTCCATTGTTTCTTCTCCTCTTATAATAGTGTCAAAGTACCTTCTTACTCTGCTCCACCTCTTTCCATACTAATCTCATACTGGTGTTTCCCTGGATGTGCTGTACTTTTCCACCTAGAACTTCCATCAAGGAGGCTTTTGAAGATTTTTAATACTTATCAGAGATTTCCAAGCGCATGACAGCATAGGGACAGCTGCTGCACAACAGGCTTCATACACATGGTAGGTTTGATGCTTTGCAAATTCATAGAATTCTAGAATCTTAAAGCTGGAAAAGACCACTAAGATCATTGAGTCCAATCATTAATCCAGCACTTCCAAGCCCATCAATAAATCATGCCTCTAAGCACCACATCTCCACATTTTTGAACACTTTCACGGTTATTCCACCATTTCCATGGGCAGCCTGTTGCAGTGCTTGACTAGTCTTTCAGGAAAGAAATTTTTCCTAATATCCAGTCTAAACCTCCCCTGGTGCAACTTTGGGCCACTTCCTCTTGTCCTGTCACTTGTTACCTGGGAGAAGAGACCGATCCCCACCTCACTATGACCTCCTTTCAGGGAGCTGTAGAGAGCAATAAGGTGCCCCCTGAGCCTCATGTATGCCCCATCAAAATACTCAGTAAGTCCCATATGTTACAAAAGCCTCTCTTTGTAACACAACGGTAATACTGATGTTTTTCAATCCATTTGGGGGTCTTCAGACGGTATATTGATAATGATCTCGAAGAAATAACATGCTGCTCTCTACAAAAAAGCACATGGGGAAGGTCTTGTACTCAGCACAGCAAGAAGATGTAAAAACTTCAAGGCAGACTGTGCTCTAAAGACACCTTTTCAGAAAGATCATTTAATTCCAGGCAGGTGCTTCAGCTTGTGAAACGCAGCTAGCAGGCAAGGTTCTGCCTTTCTCACACTCATTCACGAGCAAGATTTGAGTCCTGTTAACAGCAGATAGAGCCATCGCTGTCAGGAGAATAAACAAACAAACAGCGGGGCTGAAGTTCGTTTACTGGAGCTCAGACAATGCCCCTTAGGGTTCTTAAGACCCCATGACCCCTCCGGCTCCCCCGTGGCAGCCCCGCTGCCGGCAGAGCGACCTGCTCTCGCCTGGGGGAGGAGTGGTGGGGACGGGGGCGCAGCCCAGATCCCCGAACCCCAAAAGTAGGTCTCTGCTCCTTCTGCACTCCTCGCTCTGGGGAGCAACCCGCTCGTTCGAGCAGGGGTTTCCTTTGAGGCTTGGGTTTCTTACCCCTCATCCTTCTCCTTTCCTTACCCCAGAAGGAAAGGAGAGAGATGTCCTCCTCCCTCGGAGCGGGGTTGGCTCGTTTTCTTGGAAGGCAAACCACTGACCCAGATGCAAAGCTGGCAGAGTCGCACAGGGGATAAAAGGAAAAAACAAACACCACACACAACGGCAACAACAAAAAAAACAGCGCTCCTCTCAGCTATCGTCGCTTTATCACCTGCATATGCCTGGAAGGAGGCTCTTTCCTCCGCTAAGGGAAAAAAATCAGCTTAGGAAAGCAAAGTTTGAGCAGCGAATTCCTGTTATTCCAAAACGCGCCATGTGACAGGATATTTCCTTATCATTTGGAGCCCAGAGTTTTCCCCTGATCCAGCAGCCCTTCACAAGTGCGGAGGAGCGGCCCGGCGGGACGGCCTCTCCCCTCAGCCGCGGGGCACCACGGGCGGAGCCGCCATGGCTCCCTCCCTGCTCCTGCTGCTCCTCGGGCTTCTCCCACGCGTGCTCCCGCTCCTGGGTAAGTCCCGCTCCTGGTAAGGGCTCTGCGGGCTGAGGCGAACCGAACAGCCTGGGGTCACCGCAGGCTCAGAGCTGAACCTGACCTGGGGCTTGCGGGGGGTGTGGGGAAAGAGCGCAGGTGAATCCCGGGACCATTTTAACCCTCTCTGCGGCGGGCGGGCTGATGGAGGCGGCTTCCCCTCGGAACCCCTCTCCTCCCCCGCATCCAGAGGTGCCCGGGGGGCAAAGCTGCCCGGCAGGGCGGCCTTTTGGGTGCCCATGGCGCTGTCAGCGGCACTGCCTCAGTTTCCCCCACCGCTCCTATCAGTCCCGGACTGATTCAATACCATCACCCAGCTTTCCCTCCGAGACCTGCTCACCGCGGAGGTTTGCAGAAATGCCTGGTACTCGGGCTCTGCCTGTCTCCCAGTCCTCTTTGATGGGCCCCGCTTTTGGCAGATGGCTTTTGTGGGGCGACGTTAAGGTAGCTGAGGTGCTGGTATGGACAGAGGTGTGAAAACGGGGAAATTGTGTTTCTTGGTGATACCCGGAGTTTGTACCCACTTGCTCTGAGATTTACCATGATTTCCAGCTCACAACTATTTTTCAGTGAAAGTTTTGCACCTGCCCTTCCTGAAAACCTCTCAACATCCTCTGCGCTCTAGATAAAGATCTACTGATGCAAAACTTCACAACACTGCCTTGTAAACTTTCTTCCTTTGTGTAATTATCCGCAATCAGTTTTGGGCCATCTGGTAAGCACGAGTCTGGGTAGAGAAGAGAGTTGTCCTACCTGCTTGCTGCCTCCTTGCCCTCTCCTCTTTTGTTTCTGGCTTTTGGTATGCTCTTCTGGTGCTCTCCATTAGTGTTTAACACTGGTAGCACTTCAGTGGCTTCACAAATTACCTTTTTATTTACACTCACATAATCTGTGACGGTTTGCAAATGCTGGAGGGTGTGAAGCCATTTTGGCATACTGGAAATCTCTACTGTGGAAATGACACTGTCTGGTGAGATTCTGCAGTACTTGGCACAATTCTTAAGATACAACTTGGGGCCAGAGATAGATAAAAAAGTAGTCACAATGTGGTGGGTAAAGAAAAATGAAAGTCTGTGAGAAAAAATTCTATTGGGATATATTTTGGACATTTGAGGGAAAAGATGCTAGATCTCCTTGAATTGGTTGTACACTGGTAATGGTGAAGTTGTTTCCCAAGCCTGGCATGTTCTTATGCATTTTAAAGAACTTCCTTCCAGGAGTAAGATTTAAAATATGAATTACTGTTAGAAAAAGGTTTAATTCAAAGTACTAACACAGTGATACACATGAGCACAGTGTGGTGGACCCTAAAGTGTTCCACCCACGTTTCATCTGTAGTGAAGAACAGCACCTGTTACATAGCTTTATAACAAATGTTGCTACAGAACAGTGAAACGCAGCTAATGGTGATATGTGTAATTCTGCTCAGCCCACTTTACAGATACAGCTCATCATGTTGGCAAGAGTGGTATCAAGTGTTTACAAAGAGGAGTTGGCAGGGCAGAGGAGGTGCTGCACAAATACCTGGCTTGTTTCTTCTAGATTATCTAATTACTCACATGGATGCTCTTGTATGGGAATCCCCTTTGGTGACCAAGAAGGCAGAACAACCAGAAATAAAGCTGTAAACTGGAGCAGTACAGGACTAAGTTGCAAGTCTGCCTGATGGTCATGGATTAGAGAGGAGCAATACTGAGGGGCAGGAAATCCTGCAATTACAGCCTCAGCTGCAGTTGCTTCAGCATTCTGCTACCTCTTGTTCTGTTCTCCTGTTTTGGTGTCAACTTATTTTCAATGCCTGCTTGGCTGTGTTGGCCTTTTAGCTGCTTACATACATCCTACACCCTGCACTGGGAGTGTGCAATGGGGCCATTTTATCAGCACGTGTGCTGGGTTCTTTGTAAAGGCATTGTCAGAACAGTAGAGAACCTAAATTTTGTCCCCCTCTCCATCTCCACTGCCCAGACCTCTGTTCAGGTTTTTAATTTTGTTTCTGAAGTCAGAACTCTGCACCCTTTCATATCTGGATGCAGCAATCCAGGCTTTTGTCTTAGGGATACTTTTTTCATGTGCATCACATCTTCTCTTTAACTCCACAAGAACCAGAAAATAAGCAATCTTATTTTAGGTCACAAATACAATTTTAGCAGTTTGAAAAATCTCGTGTTGTTTTCTACACTTGTGAAATTGTCTGACATCTCTTTTATCCAGAAACTTTAAACATGATTTCAGGAAAAGAAGAGTTGCAAGCGCTGCATATATCAGTTTACAATAACATTGTGCTAAATGCTAGCAGAAAAGCAGAATAAAAAGACGTTGTCACCAGCAGTGATAATTATACATTTCCTTGTATTGTCTGTACATAAAACAGATTGGCAAAAGACAACAATTTCTGCCTCCAGTGCTCATCAGTTTTACATTACTTCTCAGTGAGTTGGAAGCCAAAGGACAAGAAAAGGAAACTGAACTATAGATGAGATAAGTCTAGGTCAGCTCTTTCTCTGAGAGGTTATTTATTTCCAGGTTGTTCTTCAGCAGAAAAGTATGATCATTTCCACATTAGAGCCTCAGCAGAGAAAGGAAATTTTTCTGTGGTTAGCCTATTTTCCCCTTAAATATTTCTCCATTATAGAATTTGTTTAGTTTGATAATCATATAATCATATCATCATTATTTTATACACTAAAATAAATAGTGTTTTAATTAGCTTCAATCCCCAGAGTCACATAAATTAATATTTCTCGTTCCTAGCTCATAGCCCAGTTAAAATATAGCTTTAAAATGTTGTGCATCCTGTTACCAATGTGAAAGAGCATGATTAAGTTACTGTGCTAAAATGCATCTCAGGTGGATCAGAGAGGAGAAATTTTCAGTCTTTCAGCAAGATCAGCTCAGAAATGTTACACTCCATAGCACATCCAAGTAAAAGATGCTAAAAACTTTTCAAATGGCTACAATGTTGAAATCAACCTTGAATACCTGAAAATGCATGCTGTGAAGCACTGTTTATTAAGAGGGAGAAATAACTTGGGAAGGTATGAAGAGCTTTGTATATTTTCATAAGTCATGAAGAGGCATACCTGGTCATAGCAATTCCCACTGCTGTTAGTATTTCCTTCATTATGAAGAGATGCAAGAAAGAAATCACTGATGACTGAAGTGAAAAATAAGTGTGCTCTACAAGTACCTTGTGTATAAATCTTTAAAGCATATCCTTCCCCTCAGTTAATATTTTAAAGATTTTAGCAGGGCTTTTGAGAGCAGAGCTCCCCTCTGCGAGGACGCGAAGCCTGCAGAACTTAGTGACTGTTGCCATCTCGCTGTGCCTGGGAGCTGGTGCTGCTGGAGGGTTCTGTGTCAGGGTCTGCTCTCTGCAGTGTCCATGCTCCCTTCTTTCACTAACTCCCACAGGTGCAGCTCGGATTAATAGTGTGTTTTTTATTTTTATTAAATGAGTGTGTTTTCTCTCTTCAGTTTAACCCATGTTTTAAATCTACAGGAGACACTAGATCTACACCTCTGCTGCCTTGGGCTTTTGCACGTAGGTGCTTTCACTGACACGAAATAGTCGAAATGTCCTCACATCTGAACTAGTTGCATCCTACAGCCACTTTAACAGGTGTTGTCCATGCCTTCTTTTGCTGAACAGAGATGAGATTTTAAAACCAAGGGGAGTGTCCAGATTCATATTTAGATAGTAGGTAAGATTACTTCAACCCAAATGATTCCAGTGTTATTTTTCTTACAGATACTAGCATCTTCTTAATATATAATGAAGATCACAAGCGCTGTGTAGTGGCTCAAAGTTCTAATTCAGTGACTACTGCTCCTTGCGTTCAAGAAAATGAGTCACAAAAATTCAGGTGGGTCTCAGATCACCAGCTTATGAGCATAGCATTCAAATTGTGCTTGGGAGTGCCTTCGAAGAAAGACTGGGTTCCCATCACTCTGTACCCTTGTGACAAGGCTAGTGAACTTCAGCGATGGGAATGCAGAAATGCGACTCTCTTTGCAATCCAAGGGGAAGATTTGTTTTTCAACTATGGAAACAAACAGGAAAGGAATATTATGCTGTACAAGGGATCTGGTTTGTGGAGTAGGTGGAAAGTCTACGGAACCACAGACGATCTGTGTTCTCGAGGCTATGAAGGTAAAGTTCTGTAAACTCATTTCTGTATTTCAGCTCATTTTTATGTGTAGCTAATTAAAATATTTGTATGTGTAGGAGAATTTCCTTAATTGTATTAATGATCATTGAGTGTCAATTCAGGAGAAATCAAAAATACTCGAGTGTGCGCATTTTGTTTTTTGAGGGGTTAATTTAGTTTATTGTCAAACTTGTCAAAGTGCTGACAGATGATTAGCCATGCATGGTAGTGATTCATTTGGACAGAATAAATAATTCTATGGTTATTCAAAACATGTGTATAACTATTACACAACAGTTGATGATAACTTTTACTATTTACTACATGTGTACAGGAAGATGTAGTGTAAGTGTATAGTCTGTTGGTTATGTTTTTTTTCCTTGGGGTGCAAATATTAACTGTCTGTAAGATATTAGTTAACTCTCGATATCTTCATTTCCAGTGTATTGCAGATTTCTTCCTAAGTGCTTGAAGGGAGTTTTAGAGTTGGTGCTAAAATGTTAGACAAATAAATGAGATATTTAAAACAGTTAAATTTAAAAAAGTTATGTATAATACATTTCTATATTCATGATAAGTATCTGAGAATACATTTAACTTCCCATTTAGTATACTTTGATAAACAGAAATGGTCACAGAGGGAGGTATGGATGCAGTTTCTGTGGTTTACACCATGGCTGATTACAGTACTAGTCCTTGGCCAGAAGCCAGAATAGAAGAAACCTAGAAAAGCAAATTATGTGAAAGGAGGCAGGGGGGAGATGTAATAGTGTCCTGCTATTCCCTTGTCCTCAGTTTTCTAGCAGCTCTGTGAGACAGTGACCATAGTATGTCACCTCTCCAGAAGTTGTTGTCAAGTACAGTTCCCCTGTATGTCCTTCCATCAATGCATGTACATTACATGTGCACACAAAGAAAGCTACTTTAGTCACTTTGGTAAGTTTCATTGAGTCAAATTTCTGATAAAACAAGAATTATCTTTAGATACAAACATAAAATTTATTTGGGCATAATGTATGCGAATCACTGTCATCTTTCAAGTTTACATGTACATGTTCTCCCATGTCTAAAATGATCAGCAGTTGACTGAGTTATTGATGGAACACTCAGCAGTTTTTTGCACTTTAAAAAATTGCTTAACTGTGTGGATTTTACACTTTTGATTGTTATGCATGGGAAATTTAGCATGGGAATGTACTTATTTTGGCTCAGTCAATTGTGGTTAGTTGTCTTCCTTAGCAAAAAAAAATTGTCTCATTGTGAACATGGGTTAGCTTAGACCTAGGGTGAAATGATCAATGTCCTATTTCTAGTACAGTTGAGTACTAAGCTAGCAAGCTTTCCTTGCTATAATATTTTGTATTAAATAAAGATGAACTCTTATATATCCCATGCTTATTAATGTTTATACCTTTTTGAATTGTTGTGTTTCCTTAGATACCTACACAGTGAAAGGAAATGACAATGGAGCCCCTTGTGTATTTCCTTTTAAGTTTGGTGGTAAATGGTATGCTGACTGCACAGATGCGGGCAGATCAGATGGCTGGTTCTGGTGTGGAACCACTTCAGACTATGATGTTGACAAGAAGTATGGATTTTGCCCAATGAAAAGTAAGCTTTTGCATTCTCTGTTCTGCTGTGCTGTTATTCAGCCACCTAGAAATATGTCCATAATGAGTGCTTTACGGTTTGAAATGGTTCCGTTGCTGTCTCTGTTTAGCCTGCTTTCCTTCTAAGAGCTGCCTAAATATCCAGATGTAGCACCCAGCATAAAAAACATTGCCCAAGTATTTTTAGGTGATTGTATGTTAATGTGCTGGAATCTCTATGTACACCATTTACTTAAAGAGAAAGTCAAATAGATGTAAAGATGTTTCATTAGCATAAATAGTACATGCAGAAGGCAAAAAAATAGAAATCTCTGCAGTGGAACTGGAAGCTAGAATACAGCTTAATTGAAAATTAAAATTACTTTGGAAAATGTGTTGCCTTTTGGACATGAAGGAGTTTTCATGAACTCTTTACTACTTCCCAGTGTTTCCCAAATCTGTGTACTGTCTTTTAGTTCTATCTTTTAACTTAGTTAACAGTATTTGTATTCTGAATTCTCTGGTTTGAGTATAATTTGAGTTTAAAATGCAGTGTTATGAATATGCAGAACTTTATTTAGAAATGTTGATCTTACGTTAAGTACATGGGAGTTATCTATGCCTGCATGTATTTGAATTCTTTTACATTTGAATGAATTTTCTCTGAACTTCTGTAAAATATGTACTAAACATTTTGTCTGCAAGCTGCTTCTTCTGTCACGCTGAGAAGGGTAGCACTTCTCTCTCCACTCTTTATTATTGTGTTTTTCTGTAAAGTTCCACCTGACTGCAGTCAGAGCTAAGGAAAAAAATACGCCTTTCCTTTGATGTGAAGAAAACTGTTTGGATTGATCTTATCTGGTTTGATGACAAAATACTGCTGTCCTTGCCTGATTTCCATGGATGTTGCACTCTGTATTTCAGACAAATAAAAATTGCATTTTTTTTTCTCCTATGCCAGTATCATTTTCAGCATAATAAAAACATGTTGGGAATCTCAATCCCATTAATAAAACATATGCAAAGTTGACTTAAGAATGCTCCCTGCCTAGTATTATTTGAGTACAAAAAATAGGAGGCATCATTAAAATTTTGTTTAATTCTTTGGCATAATTCAAGGAAATCCATTCAGATGGCAGTGATTGTTTTTGGAAAAAGCTGCTTTATGCTGATTGCCTGCATGTTTCCTTCCTGATTCTTCAGTACTGGCTATAAAATATTCAAGTTTGGGTCATATATTTTAGTGAGAGATAGGCCGTGGTAGCAGGAGTTTTAGTCATCCTTATCAAAGAGAAGTGAGAGATATGAGAGAATGATAAGTTATATAAACTTCAAATAACACCTTTAAAAATAGAATGTTTAAGTCTGTGTGTGTTAAAGTTTGTTTACTAAAAATAAAGTGTTTGTTGTTTCTTAAACTGTCCAGGGGACCAAGTGTGCCAGCATGAAAATATGTGATGCAAACAATTACAGCTGCTCGTACTGGGGCCAGGACCTTCAGTGAAATGACTGTGGCTGACCCAGTCACTTTTCATTGTGACCAAAACCACCTCAAATGTTATCCCAAATGAAACAGTTATTATAATCAACAGAGGTGGAGAAATTTTATCAGAAGAGGTGCCATAATTGTGATTATAACCCTTTATTTGGTGATTTAGAAAGAGATGCTGACACAGTAACAGCAGAAGCTTAAATCCCAAGGAAAGGAACTAAGAAGTGCTGCTGCTACAACAAATAATTTTTAGTAGCCTCGGAAATTTTGCTTCTTTATAGGTTACACCATGTCTTTTTGAACTGTGTGCTGCACTTCAAAGAAGGTGTTGGGGAAGAAAACAGGTTGCACAGTGTAAGACCATCAGGAGAGTGACTCAACGTGTACCTATAGCTCTATTCCAGTGGAAAAAAGTCCATTGACGCCTCTTTCTTGACAGATGAAAGACCCACATTTTTAGTGAAGGATTCAGAAGGCCTTCTAAGCCATGCATAAAAATGCATGTGACTAGAAGAGAAGCAAAAACTACTGAGAATAAATGTATGGTGAATTCCTCTGTGTAGGGACAGAGTTCAGATTTTTATTAATTTTCTACTTAATGTACTAAGGACAGGTGTGATTTAACATTAATTTAGCATAGATGCTAAAATATATTATTCCAGAAAAGTGATTAATCTTTTTGTTTCTCTGGGGAACTAGGCTTTAAACAACAGCATATAGATTTTCTAAGATCGTGCTTTGAAAAGATGTCTGATCTCTTAAAACACAAATGTCATAAAAGCAAATTTTCCCAGATTTAGAAATGAGTTTGATTTTTAGGAAAGGCCAAAATTCTACAGGAGAGCACCATATGGAAGTCAGCTATAAATGATGAGACTGGGGAACTGAGGTGGAAGGTTGGATGAATGCCCATGACTTGTTTATCTCTTCTTTGTAATAATTGCACAAGATGTATAAACTTCTTACTGTCAAGTCAGAGCCAATTTTATCTACTGAGTTACAGATTTTACTATTTTTGCAATATTCATTTCATCCCAGGCTTGTGCACAGGGATTTATGGTCTTTTAGAACATAGTGTAGCAAAAAAGTTTTGATTCTGATAGTTATAAAATATTTTGGACAGAAGTTGATCTGTGGATAATGATTATCAGATGAAAGTTCCGATTTTTACTGAAATGTCATTATTATAGTAGATTATGATTTGAAAAGGAACACTTTGTATTACCTATAGATAATCCAATTTAATGCAGGAAAAAGTGGAACTGGTATGACCTGATATTTCACATGTATCATCCTTTGTCTTGAGTTTTGTTTATTGTACTGTTTCCCTCTATTTGCACACTGAAGTTTTCTGAGCACTCTGAATTCAAAAGAGATCTCTTTCTCTCAATTTTTTCAGAGATTGCAGCTTGAGAAGCTGATAAAGACTTCAGGAATTTCAGTTGTTTTCTCATTGTTGGCAGACATGCAGTGATCTCTGCTGTGTTCTGCTTTTGTCATGCAACTTTATTCCCTTTATGTGATATTTAGTTCAGTGTTGGGACCTCATGTAGGTTCCATTTTTGGCAGATCAAGATCACACTCTTTTCTGTTGCTTGTTTGTGGAGATACGATTGAGATGAGCAGGAGAGACTGCAGCAGTGTGAAGAGTGTGATACCTTCTGGGGCAGCTTCTAATATTGGGTCCTTTTGGATGATGCTTCCCCTGGCATTGCCTAAAAGTGCCAAGTTCAGATATTTAGGGAGTTCAGTCAGGCTGTGTGGTGGAGGAGAAAGTCATGCTATGTCAGACACATGCTTAAGAAATCAGGAGTTGCAGGGAAGTGTGATGGATGCTGATGATGTCAGCTTTGCATTCAGCACTTGGGTCTGATTATCACTACCACAGTAAGAAAATCCATAGCCACTTTGCGTAGTAACCCAGATTAGTAAAAAAATTGGGGGTTTATCTCAGAAAAAAGGTTGGCTTGATACACACCTTGATACATCACTCTGGAAGTTTTTAGTCTTTTTTTCCACATTCACAAATCAACTACTTTATCATGTTTTTAGCCACTCAGTGTTTACCTTAAACAGCATATTTGTTGTACCAGAGAAAACGGTGGCCTTGTTTCATTCCCTGTCTACTGCCCTGGATCTACTATTACATTAGAGAACCTCAGGATTCCTTTCAAACCATTTCTCTATAGCAGTGTTCAGGCATTTTGTGACCTTTGCTGTGCAATTCTTTTTCTATATTTTATCTGGCTTCATGATAAGTTACAACATTTTCTTTTCACTCTACAGTTACTACTAATGATTTGTGGAACACAGACCCTTTAACAAATGTCCAGTACCAGATAAACTCTGAGACAGCTCTGAAATGGCATCAGGCAAGAAAAAGCTGTCAACAGCAGAAAGCAGAGTTATTAAGCATCACAGAGTTACATGAACAAACATACCTGACAGGTAGGTTAATATTATCCATTGTGTTTTAAAAAAATGTATTATTGCAACAATGACACTATTATGGCATGTTCCATCTTAAAGATTTATGTTTGTTCAATTATGGTAATTAGTAAATTGAAATAGTTATATTGAATGAGTCAGCTTGGAATATAGGAAAGATAATATATATTTTATCATGATTAAATATAGCCATAAATTAACAGTAACATAAAAAATTACAACAATTAAATAATGCAGGCAACAGAGAATGAATATTGGAATACAGAAAAATGCAAAGTAGTTTGCAAACTGAAGCTGTAGATACTAAGACTGCATCATTTTTGCATTCTTTATGTAGTGTGTATTAGCAGTTTTGCCTTTTTCACTAAAGCCATTTCATCTTCAGTATATCCTAAAATTTGAAAAGAAAAAGAAATAATAAAGAAAACGACTCACAAATAGTCTCTTTTAGTTTCAATCTCCTTCAATGTTTTTGGAAAGAGTTTCCAAGCTTGTCCTATGAGAAAATTTGTAAATTTGTAAATATATTTATGTTCTACATTGAGAAAGTCCCCATTATTACCTTCTCAGCCTGTGTACACACATGAAATAGTCCACTAATTAATCTATTAAATAGATTAGAAAATATTTTGAATATGTTACAGTTGAAAGATAAAATATTCTATACCATAAGCTATATGTTGTACTCTCTAAATTCATAGAAGCAGAGAATTAGAGAATAGTTTGGGTTGGAAGGAGCATTTAAAGATCATCTAGTCCAGCCTCTCTGCCATGGTGTGGGTCATCATGGATTAGACTAGGTTGCTCAAAGTCCCTTCCAACCTTACCTTGAACACTTCCAGTGACAAGGATCAGCAATTTCTTGGGGCAGCCTCTTCCTGGGCCTCACCATCAACATTGTTAAAAAGGTCTTCATTATATCCGATCTAAATCTACCCTCTTTCATTTTTAAACTATTGTCTCTTGTCCTATTTTACAAACTATTGTCACTACAGACCCTTATAAAAAGTCTTCCTCCGAATTTCTTAGAAGTCCTTTTTATTTATTGACATGGATATATTTATTTAAGCCATGACAAGGTCTCCCCAGAGCCTTCTCCTCTTCAGGCTGAACAACCCCAGCTCTCTCAGCCATTCTTCAGAGGAGGGATGTTCCAGCTCTCTGATGAATTTTCTTGCCTCCTCTGGACTTGGTACATGGCTTTCTTGGTACTAGGGACCTCAGAGCTGAATGCAGACCCAAGTGGGTCTCACCAGAGCAGGGTTGGGGGTCAGAATCCCCTCCCTTGCTTTGCTGACCACACAGCTTTGGATGCAGCCCAGGACACATTTGGTTTTCTGGGCTGCAAGTGCACATGGCCAGATCATGTCCAGCTTTTCACCCGTTAGCACCCCAAAGTCCTTCTCTGCAGGACTACTCTCCATCCATTCCTCCCCTAGTCCATATTGTTACTGTGAATTTCCATGACCCAGGGATAGGACCTGGTACTTGGCCTTGTTGAACTTCATGTGGTTGACATGGGCCTGCTCCTCAAGCCTGTCAGAGGCTCTCTGGTTGGCATAGTTTCCCTCAAGTGAGTCAAACACACCACTCAGGTGGGTGTCATCTGCAAACTTGCCAAGGGTGCACCTAATCCCACTGTCTATGTGACTGATGTAGATATTGATTATATTGGTCTCAATATAGACCCTAGAGAAACACAACTTCTTACTGGTTTCCATTTGGATTCTAAGCCACTGACTGTAACTCTTTGGATGCAGACACCCAGCCAATTCCTTATCCATCTGGTAGGCTTTCAACCAAATACATACTTCTCCACTTAAGAGAAATGAGAAATGTATTTTTATTGCTATGAACAATTTTTTCTGTCTAAATTTCTGTTTTCAATTTAGAGATTTGGTAAAAACATGGGTTGTTTTTTAAATGACTGTGATGAAATTATTGTTCAAATTAGTGTTCAAGGGAGTAAACTGTCACTGACACAGAAGTCAGCTATTAGTTGATGTGTTTTAATTGCAAACTAATAAATATGGCTGCTGCTATATGAATATGCTTCACATATTCACATATGTGAAGATCAGTTTTTCATTATACGACTACCCTGGCAGTGCCAGGATTTCCTGTCATCCTCAGTTCTCCTAGTCAATTCTCCTAACCACTAATTGTTTGTCCAAATCGTTAGCGTGTTGGTACAAAACCAGGTATGAGATTCCAAGCATTTCTAGTAGTTAACTACTTCTCATTTTAACTTTGCCAGGCTTCAAGTGCTGCCCATCGTTGTGGTGTTAAAGACAACTACAAATTGCAACACCTTGACATGATGCCTTCAGTAGAAGCAGAAACAAATGATACATATTGCACAATGATTTTCTGTGAACTATGCAAAACCACACTTAAATTAAAAAAATCAGCAGTCATCCAGCTGTGCTTCCAACTAAGGGCAGAGATAGACAGTTGATTAGTAATGACTATGAATAATATTAGAGAATTCAGCAGGGCCATTCATAAGCATGATACTTCTAAGTGTTTTTCAGAGCTAGTGGAATAAATTTGAATTGTTTTTTTTGGAAGCCTGACTTACTAAAGAACTGAAATCAGATAAGTCTGAAAATTGCTCAAGATATACTGTTAAGAAGATGATGTTTGCAGTGGTTGCATTTTAATGTATTTTGATAAATGAGAACAGGTTTTTTGCACTGAAATTCACTCTTTTTAATTTTATGGAAGAGAAAATACACACTGGGAATCTATATCTTTCATTTAAGAAAACTGATTTTTTGGTTTTACCACCTCTTCTGCAACTTTATCCATTTAATATTTTATAGTTCTGAAAAAAAAGTTTCATGTGTGTGATCAACGTAGCAGAGTCATTTTGTTTCCTGTTGTAATAAAATTCTCCAAACCTAAAACTAAACTGACCAATGTAACTGTATGTAACAGACCAATGACCTTTTCTGCAGGTTTAGCTTAACCACCTTAACTAGAATATTAAAAATTCTTAAAACTTTGACTAGGAAAAAGGAGAAGGAGATGACTTAACTAGAATTCGACTCTCAAGCTTTCATGAGGTGTTTGCTCTTACTGTGGACTTCCAATATCTCTCTCTGTCTCTGTTACCTAGGTCTGACTCGCACACTGAGTTCAGCTCTCTGGTTTGGTCTCAACAGTTTGAATTACAACAGTGGATGGCAGTGGGTTGGTGGTGCTCCCTTTCGGTACTTGAATTGGGTTCCAGGTAAGGTTAAATACATTGCTGCTCAGTTCAAAAGGCAGAACTTTGGTCATTGTGTAAGAAATATCTTTTCCAGCACTCTATTCTCCCGCAATTATTGGGCTTGTTTTCGTGTTGAAAGATTCTGATTGTGATTATAAACACTGTGAGTAATGGCCCTTATGCTAGGGATATACACTGGGCATAATTTATTATTCATAATGGAAAAGGTAGCCGCAAAATCCACAGGAAGGTTTTAAGTCATCTGTTGACACTTTGCATATCTTCTTAGTTTATTTTATTCCTGAATACAGAAGAAATCAGGTACTGTAGGTGTCTTCATTTGTGAGATTAGACTGATCAATGGTTTTTTTGGGGGGTCACGTTTGTTTTTCTGTTTTGTTTTGCTTTTGTTTTTTAAAATATTTTTTTCTTTTTTTTTCTTTAAACTCCTTTCAAATTTGTTTTTGTTCATTTTTTTTTTTAATTTGCTTAAAGAATAGATTTTCATTTTCATTTGGTATTTACCTCCTCACGACAGTAACACATATGAAACCAGGCATTTGGGGCTAGTCTACTTTGACGGCAGCCCAGCTGCTTCTCAGCTGTAGTGGCAGTGTTGGGCTCTGGTGCCATCCTTCAAAAGCCTTTTTCTGTGCCATCTGTGCACATGGTGAAGGGCTGCTTCTCGGGTTGACTATTCAGAGTGCCTATGTAAAGGTGTCTTTTCTCAGGACCCTTGTCTTTTTCCTTTGCACTGGCTATTCAGGAAGCTTTTGGAGACTCATTAAAAATAGATATCCGAAGTTCTGCAGTGTAAATGCTCTTTGTCTTCGCTAGAGCATTTCACATGTATTTTGTCATCAGTAACTATATGTGCATGGCCCAGTGTGTCACCCAGGGCCTTCCTTGTGTAGATAAGGCCAAAAGCATGTTTTAGGTGGATAAACCTCTTGGGAAGGTAAACTCTGAAGAGTGAACTGGACTACTTTGTAAACAGCTCGCCACTGGAGTGAGCACACAGGCAAACAGATGAGCTGCAAGTTGCTGTGAAGGTATTTATAGGTCTGTCATCCTTGTGCACTGATGAATCTGCACACAAGGAGGAGTGGGAGAAACACAGTTGTGAGATGGAGCCAAAGCAGCAAGAAGAGCTCTCGTTCATCATTGCTAAATTGCAGACAACTCTCAGTTGTAATGTAAAGAATTAGATGGGTTTTGATGTAGCAAAAATGGGCTCCATATATCCTTAACTCCTTATGTTCCTTAATTTCATTCAAGATACTCTTACTCTACTCCTATGTCCATATAACTTATTTTATATTTGTGCTACCTCCTTCATGACTATGTTGGTCAGCCTACCTGTGTCTCATTCCCATTACACTGGATGTTCAAGAACTGGCTGTTTTTCCATTAGTGTATGCTAAGGGAATTTGTGGAAACTTCATATTTTTCCACCTCACTAACCCTAAATAAATAACAGAAAAAATTGGAACTGTTATCAGTGTTTAAACAAAAATTACTTTGCTTAGATATTTTGGAGATCTAGATGCCAGCAGTTGAACTTCTTTGTGCATTAAAACAATTTAAGGTTATATTTCTGAAGTAAGCCTATCTATTTCTCCTATGGGAAGAGGATAGAACATGACTGCAAATATAAGACTGTATTTATTAGAAAGTAATGAAATCATAATGATATAAGAAAATTCAAGTGAACAATCTTGAACACTAAAATATTGTTTTGTTGTGTTTATTCTGTGTAGTACCAATGCTTGTGTGTAGTATAGTCGCATATGGTCAGAAATTAAAGAAAAAACATGCTAAGTTTAATAACGGAAGATCAGATGTTGAAAAGTTCACCTGGTGTTTTTATTAATGCTAATGCTGATCAACTATATCCAAGAATATCCAAATGTCCTGATATTGTCATATTTTTTAGACAAATAGGCAAGAAGATCACATCTGTAAAATAATTACTTAATATTTTTCTTATACCAAGTACAGAATTTGATTAGCTTACTGAACAGTTTTTTTTACCTAAAGACTGTCATCTGGTGCTTAGACATTCTCCATTCAGAAAAGGAAAAGATCTCAAAGAAAATAAACACACTGTAAATAAAATAAAACACTATAATACCTTTCACCAAGACTTTGAACATGTAAAGAGGCTGTTAAGTTATGAATTTGCAACTTGTGGCTGCTGTGGAAAAATTACCTCTTAAGGGAATGGGCTTCCTCCTTCAGTCTAGAGGACTGCAGAGTACCACAGTTGTCTGTATGTTAATGCATTTTATGGCTGAAGCCTGGACCAGAAGAGAATGTGAGAGTTGGGAAGATAACCCTGTTGTGCTTATACGCTGTTGTTGTTGAGATTTGTGGTGGTGGATTTTTGTTGGTTTTTTTTTTTTTTTCAAGGCCATCCTTCTCCAGAACCTGGAAAAGTCTGTGGTGCATTAAATCCTGGCAAAGGTGCTAAGTGGGAAAACTGGGAATGTGATAAGAAACTTGGATATATTTGTAAACGAGGAAATGCTACTTTAGAGTCTTTCATTATTCCTAAAGGTAAGTTTGGTAATAAACCCTAAACAAATCCTTAATGGGCAGTGATTTTTATCTGTAATTGGAGTAGGTGTTATTGCACTTGGGTAAAGCCAAGCAAAAGACTCTAAACTGTGGTTTGACCAAAATTCCCTCTAAAAGTGAACAGTGTGTACTTCCTTTTTGCTCTGGCCTCCCTATTTCCTGTGTAATAATCTTTCTTCAGTAGTCCTGAGTTCTGAATTGCAAAATTGTGTTCTCTTTTTCAAAACCAAGCAGATCTGCCAGATTCTAATTGTAAAAGAATAAAAAATTATTTTAATGTCTTGAAAATGATGTAATTGTCTGAAATCCCATGTACTCAATTAAACGAATGCACTTCTTCCTGTAATTTTTACTACTTATGAGTCAGTGCAAGTCAGTAGTGGACTAGAGGAATTTTTAAAAATTATTTTGAATTAGGTATTTTTGTATATATATAGGTCTTATAAATATAGAAATATTTATATAGAAATACTTGTATACATATAAACTCATATACAATTCTTTCATCATATTATTTAAATTAGATATGTAGAGACAGTTTATCAGAAGAAATGTGATTCTGGAGCTTGCCTAATGTACATGGGAGAGAACAGGGATAAGATTTATTTAGACCTATTTCCTTATTATCTCTCTGTGTACTATAAACACCCTGTAACTTATTGCTTTGTTTTATCACTCCTTTCTGTTCATTCCAAGTTCCTTTCTTTTTCCAGGGCATACCTGTATCTCCTAAACCCACTGATATTATTTTGTATAGGCTTTAGAAGCAGAAGGCTAAACCATCACTAGATTTCCAATTCATTTATTCATATACATCGCTACTTGCAAAACAGATGTTTTGGAGAATCAGTGTTTGATATTTGGCTTAAAAAACAGTTGGTATTTTAAAATATTTTTTCTGCTTTTGCCAATAGAGAATCAGTCCTGTTAAAAACACTTAGGACAGAGGAGTCTGCCTCATTTGTTTTGCTTTATTATTAAGAGAAAAAACCACAAGAATGAATTGCTGTCTCATTAATTAGATATTAAAGTACATATTAATTAATTAATTTAATTAACACTTCAGTATTGAAATCAAGCACATCCATTGCCTTAGCTGAGAAAGAATTTAATGCACATTTAAATTACTTCTTAATTTAAGATGTAAAGCTTCATTAATATTTATATACAGGTGATACCCACATATTTTCATTTATATATAGCTTGTTTTAGGTTGTTCAGCTAGCTACTGCTCAGCTTTCAGGTTTCATACATCAGTTCTGAACACACAGATGCCTATAAATATACTGCCAGTTTAATACTGGATGTTATATTATTTAGATTGAAATTCAGGTTTTTTGGGGTGGGGGTTTTTTTGGATGTATGTCTAATGGTCATTAGCTTCTTTTGCATTTGGCTTTTGTTCCTGTCCCCATCTCCACCCTCCAATTTACCAGTAATTTGAGGGAAGAGACAGAAGTTCTCAATCAAACAGAAATTGCTGAGTAAACACTGTGACAGATAAACCAGAAATTGGCAGTGGTTTGCTTCATAAAATACTTTCCAAAATGTCCCATGGGGGGAAGTAATAAAAGGAGTAAGCATGGAATCATGCAAGGTGTTAAGTGCCCTCAGCTTCTAAAGGTGTAAAGGAAAACTCGTGGCAGATTATGTTTTCCTGAGTTAAGAAATTAATAAAGTTAAGTTTTCCTGAGTTAATAAATTAATTTCCAAATTCATACATGCATGTAGTTATTCACCTGACATTAAACACAGAGACACGCCTTTGAAATTTTAACCCTAGAAGTTACGATTGTGTCTAACAGGGCAGGGTGTGGAACAGAGGAACATTTTACAACAGAATGTAATCATGCTTGTGTTCAAAACAAAGTCGGAAAAAAATCTTTACAGAATATTTGTTTTCATTACAGATGGATTTTCACAAAGCAAACGTCTGCAGGATTGTTTTGTAGTTTTGTTTTTCTTTCTTGTAACAAAATATTTTTCCAGCAGGGGGCCACATCATGTTACACATCAAAGTGATGTAGGCTCTTGGGGCTACAGAGCATTTGTTCTGTAACACAGCAGTGTAAATCAATAGAGATGTATTGATTTCAACTTCAAAACGTTGAAAGGGAAGGCTGTCTATCTGCCTCCACCAAGTGACTGCCAACACAGATTTCATCCCAAGCCAACAAAGCATAGTGGTCTTAAAGTACGCTTTCCAAGTTATTGCTGGGGTGTTGTGTATCTCTGTCTTGTCAGACCACAGAGGATAGGTCTAAGAGAAAAATCTGGATGTCTGAATCGTGAGACTGTCTTCAGCCAGTGCTTTCATCCTTTTAGACACCCAAGTCAACCGCTGTGAGATTTTTCAGACTTCAGGAAGTCAAGCTTACAAGAAAGCCAACTTTACAAGAGTACTTGCTCTCTATTTGAGGAATAACCATTCTACAGTTACAGGACAATAAGTACATCAGTTTGACATTTGGAATAATATTTTTTGCACATTAATGTAATATCATATTTTGCCTTTCATTTGTGATAATTTGCATTGCTTTTTTGTTTAAGTGAAATGATATCGAGGGAGTAGTACTTGTTTCCATTAGGATGAAAAAGTAAACTGGATGGCTTTGAGTTGTCTAGTATTTTCTTTAAAAGTAGAATGGGGAAGCACAGAGTTAATTTTTGCTGAGTAGTTGAAATGAAGAACTGAAGAGTTTTTTGTGCTAGGAAATCCCCAGCAATGTAATTCAATAAGACTTACATCAAAGAGACTAGACCATCAACTGCTTTTTTTGTTTTGTTGCCTGCAACAAGTTGCTGGTGTTACTGGGGTCTACAAGTAAAAGTTTTCCTGTCCTGCCATAGCTGCTTTAGTGTTTAGTGAGTAATATTGTCACAGTCTCCATCAGCTTGAGAAAGAGATGCTCATGGACTTACTGAGACATAAATACCTTTGTGACTCTCACTGCAGCCCTGTCTGCACTGCTGATTTCTGTTCCATTCAGTGTTTGCAGAAGGGTGTCTTGAGTGTTCTCTGATTTATGGCAAAGCACTATAAAATGCATATACTTGGAGCTGAGACCAGGTATAGGACAAATTAGGCAGCTGTCTGAAGCATCCGACTACTACAAAAGCATTTTTCACCTCTATGCTCTCTTGTTTCTCCCAACATCACCACGTACATTCAGTTGTTCGGGGGTTTCCCCACTCTCTATTTCAGTTCTTCCTCTCCTGTGGCAGAATTGAGAGGTCTCTGACCAAGTATTGAGCCCCTTGTCCTGGGGAAGAAAAGTTTAGTTTAACTTTTTGAGAACATGCTAGTACTTTTCACAGGCAGGCCTGAAACAGCAGGCCCTGTTTATAATAGAAGTGTGCATTGTGACACTATGTATCTATTAATCATCAGTACATTCCAGTTGAGACAGGATACCTGCCTGCAATATGGACCTGACTGGTCATGAGTTTGGGTGCCTATTTAAACATTCCTACAGGATATATCCCAGTGTTAAACAAACACATTTCTTCTCCTTCTGACATACACAAGTTTTTTTGCCAGCACAATTTCTGAAAACCTGCTGTCCTTGTTCTACTCTATGTAGTGGTGTTTGCTAAAACCATCTGCTGATTATAAATAAAGACCTGCAAGAATCATAATCTGTTTCTTCAACAGCAATACTCTGTTTGTTATATGTTCAGGTGGCACTCCTCCCAAGGCTGAATTGTTTGCTGAACAGCAGTGTGTTTGTTGGCAATACCCTGGTGCTGTTCTACTGAGCATCTAAAAGAAAGTTTTAAGCATAAGTCATTTACTTTGACAGCGTAATTTTATCAGTTAAGCTTCTGAAAAGGATTCCTAAAAGCAATAGTCTTTTCTGGGTTCTCTTGGGATTATATATAATTAGTTATTTCTTTCTGTTGTCTAGCAGATGGGCTAATCCATAAAGTGCCTAAGTTTTGGGGGAAAATACTTATTCTCATAAATATGTATTGTAAAATCAGGTTCTTAACACATAGCATGGGGGTTAAACAGAGGTGCTGAAATCAGTGTAGAAAAATTATCAAGCACCGCTCTGCTGACCTTACATTTAGTATGCATATATGTATGCATATAAAAGACAAGACTTTAAGTGTTTTATTGTCTTTTCACAGGTTGCAAGCACTTGTTTGCAACTGTAGTATTCTTTAAAAACAATGTGAAAATTTCAACTTTCAATTATTCACGCAGATTTTTATCCCTGTACATATTTTTCATCTCTGCTGTTCTTCTTGAAGAAAGCACATGATTAATTTTTTTTGTTAAATATTTTCTGTTGTGATGCTTAGTCCTCAGGTAAGAACAGAATTGTGAAACTCTTTGTGGCAATTTTTCTTTTCAGAGACTAATGTGCCTGTTAAGTGTCCTGATCAATGGATGTCATATGCTGGTCACTGTTACATAATTCATAGGGACCCCAAAATATGGAAAGACGCCTTAACATCTTGCAGGAAGGAGGATGGAGATCTGGCAAGCATCCATAATGTTGAAGAATACAGCTTTATTATTTCTCAACTTGGGTACCGTGAGTATTTTTTTCATAATAACATTTATATATTTATTCTGAGTAAAGAATTTATTTTGAATATGTCTTACTTGTTAGTAAAATGAGGAGACTGTTTAAAAATAGTAATTGCCTGATCACAGGGTACACAAGGAGTTAAATTTTAAATTAAAAAAATCAGAGAGGGAAAAAACACAGAATAAAAGCACAAACCCCAAACAGACTTTACTGCCACATAAAAGCTAACATAAAAACACAAAGCTAACATAAAAACACATAGTCAATGATGTGAATTGCATTATCTCCAAACCAATTTCTTAGGGTCTGCTTCTGCCTCCTTTTGTGTAGGTTAAAACAATTTAAAACTTTTTCAGAAGATAAAAGGATTTTTTTGATTGATCTGCAGAAATAAATGAAGGGAAGCAAAATCTGCTGGTCCAAGAGAGTTTGGGAAGATAAGTGTCCTGTTATTAACACTGCCATGTCCTTGTGTTTCAAGAGATGCTGCTTGTGTTTTTTCTGAAAAAGGAATCTATCTGTTCCAGTATTTGGATTCTGATGTGTCCCACATCAAATACAGTACTTATGTGCTTGGTTTCTGAGCTGTTACAAGGCAAGTTAGTCTACAGATCCAAGATGTGTTTGTAAGGAAAATGCAGCCATGCAGACTCTGAGGCAATTTCATGGTTGCTATTGCTTTACATAAACCTGTGTTTGCATGGAGGAAGAATTAACTCCTTTTTGATGGGAGAAGCCTGTTCACACCTATGTGTGCTTCTTTGCAGTGACTGATCCTATGTGTGCTTTCAGTGCCTGGTAAAGGTGAGTTAGTTTGTCCTTCACTGGAAGTGTGGCCATGTACTTTGAGCTGCAGCATAAAAGCAGTCTTAGAGTGGAAATCATAAAACAGCTACTATGTTTTACTTTTGTATCCTAGCCGCTTCCATGGCAACTTGGGCTTCTCTTGACGTTCCTGAGTGACTTGTTGCCCTTTCATGACGAGCGTGAAACTTTTTCAAAAGATGTCCTTAGGAAAGATGGGATCTCTTGATGAGACATTAGGGCGTTTGATAGAAGTTAGGTTCTGAAGGAAACTAGTTCTATTTTCACCTTACATATGAGAAGTAGGTTATTTCATAGTTTAATACCTCCTCCAAAGACCTTTCCTGAACTGACTGTGCTGTTCTGTTTTTGTAAAGTGAGTGTTTCTGAAAAGCAAATAGTCCTAAGGAAACCAGGCTTCTCCCAAATGGCACACTAGCTGCAACAGACTGTTTTGAAAGAATTCTTTTCAGAGGAGTAAAATAAGAGCAACTAAAGACGCCTTTTACGACAGTTTATGACTGTATCAGATTACCCTTGTTCACTACTGAGAGGAGAACATCATGTATTGCAGTGCCTAGAAAATCTTGTTTGCGTCAGAACGCTGCTGTACAGAAAGAACAAAAGTCTATCTTTGTGCCAAACAATTCACAGTCCCATGATAAAACAAAGGAAGAAGGGGTACAATAAGATGAATATTGTCATGGTAGCTGAGCTTTTGTTGGCATCACCCACAAAAGAGAACTTTAGAGAGGAACATGAAGAATAAAGAAGTGCATTCTGGATGTTTACACGGAAGTCCAGCATGTGATATGGCACAAATGTGGCCCAGTGCATGACTGAGAATGGGAAGCAGCTTCACAAATTGCTGGAAAAAAAACCCTCTTGGTATTTAGTCATACAGCTGTAGAGATGATTGCAAAAAAACAACAGTTCTTCCAGTGAAGAAAAGAAATTATGGAGGAAGAGACTCCATAGATTTGTGTGGCTTATTTAGATGACTTTGATGTAGTTATTTTGTTAAAGAATGTTGTTTATTATTTGTATTACCATAATGTGAGCCCACCACAGTAGGAGCTCTGGCCATGGATGATGCCTCTGCTGTGCAAAGTGCTCACTAAACACAGACAGAAAGACTTTAAGAGGTAACTAAGCAAAAAAAAAAAAAAAAAAAATTAGAGAGCATGGATGGCAGTGAGCAAGGGAGGAATGAGAGTGTGATGGGCAATAGAATTGGAACAGCTTTCAATTACATTAGCAGAGGGAAGTTTAAACAAGTGTACTGAAATGTAATTTTGGGGTACTTGTGAGCATAAAGCGCAGTCTGCAAGAAGGGATAAAGGTGTGTGTTTGAAAAGGGAGCCTGAGAGCCTGTGAATTTGAGTGCTTCTTCATGAGGGAGAGATGGATGGAACCTCATGGATGAGCTATGAGGGCTGATCATGCTTAGGTGCAATAAAGGCAGGAGAATCAAGGGAGTGAAGGAGAAAGGACCAGAGGTGACTCTGTGTTGTTCAAGTGACCTGCTGGGAGGTGATATTTGTAGTATCTTGGTTGGCCAGAATGGGAAGCCTCCTAGTTCCTGAACTAGCAGACAGCAGAAATGTGACAGAAGAGTTTTAGGTTGTGGTGGAATCTAGGAAAACCTCCATCTGAAATGTGTTAATCAGAAAGAATTTCCTTGAGGACAATGACTTTAGCTTTTTTGTAGGCACTTCTGTTGCTAGGGACAGCAGAAACAGAAAAGAAACAGTTCCAGTTCCATTGAGAGACCTGCTTCTGCAACTGATGACTGTTTGAGGGGGCTCACAAAAAGCTGTTATTTTATATTTCCATGGGTGATTTAATTGTCAGGTTGACTGTGGTCATTCTGACAGAGTGTGTTAGAGGAAGACTTATGCAAGAATGCAAGAAATTTGATAATTAGCTGAACAGGAAAAAAACTATGGGTTTGATAATTAGAAATAAAATGTCGTAAGCGAAGGAAAAAACTGTTAACAAGTAGTCTCCTAATTGTTCATGAAAAATGTTAATAATGAGGCAGTTTTAGCAACCAAGTAGTTTGGCTTGGAAAGACAGCTATCCAAGGCATGCAGTTGGTCAGAGTGAGTCATAGTGCTGTGGAGAAAAGGAAGTGCCTGCTGCCTATAGTGTATACTGGGTAACAGACTGGAAATAAATAATGAAATGATATTTCAAAAAATGCCATGTGCACTGAAAAAAAGTCAGAATATCAGTTCTATCTATCCCTTTGATAATGATTGAATTTAGACTGATTATATTTGCCCAAATTTTCAATCCTGCTGTCGCGGTTTTTTTATTCAGTGCAAAACTAGATATGGACATTATAGTAGCAGTGTGTTAGAGTGGAGAAATTTAAACACATGCAAATAAACCTCTCAGAAACAGAGAGTTTGAAGTAAATTCCTTGATCAGTCCTGCAGCTTCCTCCAGCCAAAAGCCAACTCCTTTAACTGTAAAGTGAAAAGAAACAACAACCATGTGAATTTGATTTTACTCTGAAATGAAGTAAAATATAGGAACAACATAATGGGAAAACTTGCAAGTACTTTGGTTGTCAGCTCTAAAAGACATCACTGCGTGTGTGAGCATTAGAAAATAGGACACTTCTTTCTTCATTATACTAAAACTAGGAGGAAAAGGAGAGGTAATATTTTATTTAGGTGTTTATTCATATCTTGTTACAAGAGTTTTGAGTTGGAAAAAAAGATGAACCTAGTTGTGTTGCAATATAATTTAACAAAGGGAGTATTTTGGCTGTTTTCTAGGAAGTTGAACACCCTTATTTTATTGCCACTTCAGCGAGTGGCCTTTCCTGATGACTGGAATGGGTATGTTATGGTCAGTCTGACCTCTGTGAAGCTGAGAGCCCTAATTTCCTGACTGCCTTTTAAACTTCCTGAGAAAAACTGTTTTTCTTTTCCACTAAGACAAAAGTTCACATTATGTGAAAGGACTGTTAATTGTATGTTTTAGAGCCATCTGATGAACTGTGGATTGGGTTGAATGACCTCAAGGTTCAGATGTATTTTGAATGGAGTGATGGAACACCTGTCACTTACACCAAGTGGCTTCGTGGAGAACCCACTCATGCAAACAACAGGCAAGAGGACTGTGTTGTTGTAAAGGGAAAGGTAAAGTCACATAGCAATTGACTAAATTGTCTTATAATTTCTTTTATCATTCAGGCTTTTTCCTATGTAAGAGCAAATAATAAAAAATAATTTTAAAAAATAGGGATGTTACTGCTTGAAGCGGCCTACTTTAGAGTCAAGGATTACTTTTTTGAGGAAAGATCTCTGTTTGAGGTTGCCAGAAAATTTCATTGAGAAGCAGACAAGTGGTGGCAACTTTTGCCCAAGGTCCATATTTCAGGATTTCTGTTTGTGCCCATGTACTTCTTTAAAGAACTTACAATTACATTGGGAAGCAAATGAACATGTAAGTGTTTTTCTTCAGGAAGCTAAAAAGACATTTTGGATACGTTTGGCTTTTTTCTGTTTTGACTGAATATGGGATTCACCTTAAAAAATTGCACTAGCAATTTTTATTAATGCTAGAGAGATACCCTCTTTAGAAGAAAACAGAAATCTTAGTTCTATTTTTCTAGGCAAAGTTATAAATCTTGGATCCAGATGGTTTAGTTGTTAGGCTTGTATCTGCACTGCACATGAAGAGCTGTGAGAAAAATAGTAAAGTATTTAGCAGTGGCATTAGTGAAAGCCTTTCCTGAGTGACTATGCACCTAGAATTTTAAGGCTGCTTAGAAAGGACTGTCTTGCTATCTAGCAATGGTCAATCACCTAGGAGTATTACAGGAACATAATACCCAGATAATACCTAGCCTAAAAGTCAGTCTGTATTGATGTTGTATTTTTTCTTTTTGTGATAATTAAAAACATTAAACTCACCATCTCCTTTAGAGTTTGCCAATTTTATCAGGAGGGAAAAAGCAAGTACACATACCAAAGGTGTTTTCTTATTTTGCAAAATTAAAACATGATGGTTGAACTTTTACTACACTTCTGGTGAGTGCAGTTCTAAATCGAAGAGGAAAACTAAGGTTTTTTTCCCAATGTCCTGAACACTCTGCTGAGCTCTACTTGGAGCACAAGCATTCAGTCAAGCTCCAATAGGCTTAGTTTTCTCCTTTGCTTCACTTCAGTGCCGTCATCAACAGCAACCAGGGCCTATATGCATGCAGCTGGCTCACGTGTCACCATCATTCTGGTCCAAAAACACTCAAGTTTGAGATTGAGATTGAGTGCAGCAGGAGGAGAGGGCTGAGCCAGTTCTGCATCAGGAAGAACAAAGTAGGGGACATAGAAGAGTCTCATTTATAATATAATTAAATCATTATAATATTTAATAATTAAATAAGTTATTTAATTATTTATATATAATTACTTAATATTAAATATAATTAAATAATTATTTTAAAAAATCTTCTCTGCTATATTAGTGGGCATACTCTAGTGAGAAGAGTGTGAATGTCTATTTCTTCCATGTCAGCCATGCCTTGGTGCACATGGTAATTCACCCATGCCAATTACCATTACCTTGTAGGGGTGTGAGGATTTTTGTGCTCTTTTGTGCAGTGGCTATTCCAGTGCTGGCTGAGGTTGTTGTAGATGCTTTGCCTATCAGAGTTATAGGGTCAGAGAGTGGAAAGAAGCTGAGTGCTCCAATGTGAGAGGTGGTCAGTCGAGCCTTGCTTCAATTCAAGGACTTTTATACTGATCAA
This sequence comes from Vireo altiloquus, assembly GCA_013396875.1. NCBI lineage: Eukaryota > Metazoa > Chordata > Aves > Passeriformes > Vireonidae > Vireo > Vireo altiloquus. The sequence continues at coordinate 465,138 of VZRF01013100.1, read as the reverse complement.
GGCCAGAGAACTTGCTCAGGCATGGGAGGTTAGTACAGCAGCTGGCCTTGGTGCATGTGGGTGCTGAGTTTCTAGGGATGCATACTTGAGGTTTTGTCTCATCTCCTGTGCTGTGCCCTTTAGGTAACCTCATCTGTGTGGTGTTAAGGTTTATGGTACTACACATGGAAGTATTGGTGCAGGAAGTTTTAGAGGAAGTAAGAGGCAGAAAGGCATTTAATGATTTGGGTAGTGCTTTAAAAAAAGTATTAGCATAGATCTTGATATTCATGGTTCTGGGATACATTATTTTTAATTTATATTTTTTACACTCTTTTAGGACACATAGGGCAGCTTAAATCCATTCGTAAAGCTGTGATTTTCATCAAAATGACTTGACTAGATTCAAACAAGCATTTAAAAAAAACCAGGAGGGGACAGAACCTGTTTTGTGGTTTCCTGCAGATTGAGATGGCATTTTCTGGCCAAGCCAAGTGTTACAGAATTTGAGGAACTTAGATTCAGGTTAAAAATTTCTATTTATGTGCAGAAGTTGGCATCCACTAGATTCTACTTTTCTGCAAACTTAAGTAAATCACCTGTGACAGTTGGAACTCCAGAATGTGTTACATTTTTCTAGGAAAGAGCCAGCTACCTCAGTTTCTGTTTCAAGATTAGAGGAAAGACAATCGGGTTGTTTCTATAAGATTTTAGGAGAAAGGCAAGGCAGGTAGAGGAACTAGCCCTAGCAGTATCCTCTGGTGCAGGGCACCAACAGCATAGTCTGGAGTCAGTTCATGCTCCACCATGTCAAGACCTGGAAAAAAACACTTTTGGTCTACCTAAAGTTTCCCCACTTCATGTGGCCATTCATTGAAATCTACTGGATAAAGAAATGGATAGAAAAATAGGAATCATTGTTATTTATGCCCTCGTTCTCACTTTGTATGGTCAGTAAAATTTTGAAATTCAGACCAAACTACTGAGACACATGAGCAGTTCATTCATAAGGAGACAAGAATAGTTACAGATATATGCAGTGGCGTGATTGTGTTGAGGCTAATCTCGTGACAGAAGATGACCTGAGATTTTAAAAGGGATCCAAAATTTTGTTGGGGATTATAATAAATTAATTCAATGATGCAAGTCTCAAAGAATTAAGATTTGGGCCCACTGGTCGTGTGCTGTATGCCATGCTAAAACTGCAGCACTCAGTGCAGCCAGATAACCTATGATCATTGCTCAGAAATAGAGTTTCCTATTGCAAGCTTAATGTTATGGTCAACCACCACCTGAAAATACTCGTTCAGGGGGCTGGTCTTTGACTCCCTTGGGAAGAGAGGACTCTTTCTCTCTTAGTCCAAGCCTTCTCTTCCTTCGCCTAACACAGAGTCATTCACTACAGAAGGATCTTGGAGTCCTCCAGCACTGAATATGCATTGAGTAAGACTTCTATCAAATCTTCAGAGGCCCTTTTAATTCCAGCAGCAATAGATATTTATGGCTGTAGCTATAAATAAATGAAAGTAGCAGCCTGCTCTTCCTTTGTGCTGCTTTAGAAGAGCTGTCATCCTTTCACTTGTATCAGTGCCCAAAAGCAATACAGAAAGCATGGTGTAGGTTTTGGCTGATAAAATACCATGGAAGCTCATTATCCCTTGGAATCAGATGTCAGCTGACCAAACAATGCATAACTATAAGTTGATATCCTCAGTTTGTTGACATTTACCTACCTAAGTACATTTATGTTTCCATTGTTGATATTTTTGGGTTGATCAGTCCTTGGCTGAAGCCATCTGAATCTATCACTTATTTTTATGGAACAAAGCCTGGCCCTGTCTGTAACATCACCTTCTTTCTCAAGGAAATGTTTGGGTTTAGTTAACAAGAAAGCAAGAGAACAGAGATATATTTTCAAAAGGCAGCTCATAAAGCATGGTAAGAAGTATCTAGAAATTACTGCACGATTCTCCCACAGAAGACACGGATATGGAAAGGCAGCAAATGATCTTTCTGCAACTAGAGAGCCACAGCTTCAGAGTAGGTTTTCCTGTGTCGAAGGGGTCTGAAGGTTTTGCAAAGATGATTTCTCCCAGTGTGCAGAGGTCAGAGAGTTGGGTGATTATTTGGAGGGCCTACCAGCCTAGTGAGAAAGACATGGTAGGGGATGGTGTGACTGCCACCAGTGGACTTGCCTTGCAGTAGACACAGGACAAACACAAGCAGCAGGTGAATATACAAAGCTTTGTTGTTGTCGGCAGAAAAAAGTTGAGCTTTGGGAGAGTTTTTGCTCAAAGCAGGGTTTGTTGAGTCTCTTGAGAGCTTGGGATATTGTGGCACAAGTGTCTGTGTATTACCATGATGATTATCTTACATTTGGGAGAGGGCAAGGGGAGAATAAAAAGAAGGAAAAAAAGGAAGAAATTGTCGTCAACTGCTATGTAATTAGAGTTATAAAGGTGGAGTCTTTAAGGCATAGGTGAGAGGCACAAAAGTTTCCCTTCCTCTCCTAATGCAGTTCATCTGTTCAGCCAGAATGCCTGTAAAATATTTTGGGAACATGGTGTGAAGTTCCTTGTACTCAGTGGAGTACAACTCCCACTGAATGTCATTGTTTCTTCTGAGAATATGCAGTATAAGGAAAAAGAGTATTAATTCTAACTTTGAGAAAGAACTTTTTACATCTTCAAAGTTTGGTGTAAGTATTAACTAAGGAATATAGTCTTCTGGTGGTGGGTTTTTTTTCTGTTATAGCTGTATTTCTGTGATCTCCCTTTCCTCCCACATGGTTATTAAATCAGTAGTCTTTGCAAAGATGGTGTCTTCCTGTCACCCTCAAGGGATTTCTTTTCAGAAGGGTAGGTAAACAAAGAAAGTGTAAGTCAATGGTAAATCAGCTCCAGAAGAAGTGAGATAGGAATGATGTTGGAATTAAGTATTGAACCTAGATGAAGGTTTTGCTTCATTTAAAGCTAGCAAAAAAAAAAATTGAATACTTAAAAGTATAAACCAGCTTTTTTTTAGGATTAAATCCTGATTGACTGAGGTTCTGTTTGTATGTTCAGGATGGATTTTGGGCAGACCATTCTTGTGAAAAGAAAATTGGCTACATCTGTAAAAGGAAACCTATGTCAGACGCTCCTACAGAAGAGGAAACTATTGACGTGGGCTGCCAGAGAGTAAGTGAAGAAAAAGCTGTCTGATCTGAATAGGCTGCTAAGAATGATGAGAGAAGCTGTCACCTAGGTGACAATAAAAACAGGACAAATAGGTTCTGTGTCATCATAATTGGAAGAATTGGCCTTCTCATTTCTATGGCAGATGGGGTAGGTGTTATATATCTGACTAAATCTAATCTGTGACTGTCATTTGGCTCTTGATACTCCCTTTCTTTTACCAGAACTTAAACCAAATCTCAAATCTGTTGCCCTGCAGCAGACCAGTTATCCTTGATTGGTATTCAAGCTTCCCTAAAGAGTTTACCTGTACCATCTGCTACACTTCAGCTCTGGCTACATTTTTCTACAAAATTGTTCATAGTAGGAAGAGTGTCCCTGTCTAAATACTGTTCTCAGGGCTTTGCTGTGGTCTCTGGCAGTACTCTCTACTTTGAACAACTTATTACCAGTAGCCAAGTAAAATGAACCTATTGTGCTCCTTCTGAATTGCCAGCAGATCTATCGTTTACTTGCTTGCCTTCTAATGATAGAACACCCAGTAATTACAAAAACTACTGTAATTTATTATGTCATAGGAAATCTTCTTGAGTATTTGTCTTCCTTGAAGAAATTGGCTTTTCTTCCAAGTCTGCTTTACACAGCTTCAGAGAAATTCTTTGATGACTATTCCCAGTATTTGTAAAAGAGTACCTGGAATCCTTACAAGTATTCAAGTGTTAAAGGGTTCCTATGCTTATGAATGTTACCACATCCTATAGAACTAAGTGCCTGCTTGTAGAAAAAAAGTCTCTCAAAAGTGAGAAATTAAAAACCATCAGAAGTTTTTTGTGAACTCTAGCTGGTCACAGCAAACTTATCTGAGAGCATGTTTCTGAGTAAATTATATTTGAATGACAAAACTTTAGGAGTGTTAGTGTTATTTAAGAATAAAAAAACTATTTGAATGAAAAAACTTTAGGAGTGTTAGTGTTATTTAAGAATAAACAAACTTGTTTGAGGTGTCATTCCTTTTCTGAAAATCCAAGCTGAAGTTTGCTTCTCAAGAGCTGTGATTGCATAGTACCTATGTGCTGGTTATAGTCCTGTTCAGAGCACAAAAGATGCACAGAAAAGCCTCTCATCCCTTTGTGAGTGGAATACATTGATTGAAAATTCATTAGATATGAAAATTTTTTTTAGGAGACAAAATTCTAAAAAGCTTTGATCCTGCCTGTTTCCACTCTGACTTTTTCAGTTCCATTATTCCTTTGTCTAGTGGTTAGGTAACAGTGGTATAAATTAATTTTCTGTTTTGTTGGTTCCCTTTTCCAAATGTGATCACTTCACATTTATTTTGACAGGGTTGGAAAAGATATGGGTTTTATTGTTACTTCATTGGAAATACATTTGTAACATTTTCTCAAGCAAATCAAACCTGTGGAAGGCATCAGGCATTTTTAGCAACTATTGAAGACAGGTATGTAAACATTTACGTGCCTGAGGGGATCACATGAGGATTCAACTTATAGCATCACCTGCATATCAAAATAGAGACTGATTTGGGCAAAAATCTCTCTTCAGAGGACAGCTATCTCTAGACACAGAACATTTCACAGTTTTTATGTGTATATTCAAATCCAGGAATCTGGTTAACACTGAAAGGTCATGGCTGTGAAATCAGTATTGATATAGATGGTTATGTCAAAGAAAAATAGATCTGTATTTTCTCCTTCCTTATTGTAGTGGCTAACTTGAGTGAAGAATAGAGATTCCAATTTTGATTATTAAATGAAGAGATGTGGCTCTAAATGCCTTTCAGAAGGTAGTTCAAATGAACAAGAGGATATAATTTTCAACTATCTGGTCTTAGAATTGAAATACTTCAAAAAAAATTAAGTGAGATATCAAATGATGTAAAGTTCTTGGTACCTGAAAATCTGTCACAATTCAGCCAGGGTTAAGTGAGTGTGAAATTTTTGGAGAAGTGGTGCACATTACTCTATGTGAAATACAGGAAAAAGAAAAGATTTAAGAAACAAAATATTTTTCATGACTGGATGTTTTGCACGATCTCTTATTGATTTCTGTATAATCAAAGTAGATATGTTATAATGTGAAAGCTCCAGCTGTCATGAATGGTATCTCTCTAAACATAGATAGCACCACAGCTGCCATAAAAATGGTTTAACATTAATATGGTCTTCAGACTACACCTTGCTGAGAGGAGACTTTTTTTATTTGCTCTGATTTCTTAAGAGCTGTTTGTTTAAACACCAGAAGAAACTATGAAAGGCTTTACATAGGTTTGTTTCCCAAATGAAACTTTTCTTGCATATTAACTGGATGTAATTTAGTGTTTCTTAGTTTGATAATTTAGTATAATACTACTTTAGTCTCTGCTTTTTGTAACTTTCTTCAGTAATGCTGAGATTCCTTTTTAAGTTTTGGATTTGTCTGAAGTGAGAGGTAATAAAATACAAGAGTACTAGAAACTCACAAAATACAGTGGTATAAAACATAAGGCATGTCAGGTTTCTTCTTTACCACCAGTTTCCTGTCAGTCCATGATTATGTCACATTATTCACTGGACATGTGAGAAGAAAGCAAAATACTCTGATATCAAAGCTTACAAATAAATATTATTTAATGGTTTTGTTATATCCTTTACTAAAGAAAATCCATCCAAGTTATGCTTTTAAGAAGCAGTAATTCTGAGAAAATAACAAGCCTTTTACGATTTTCAAAAATAAATTTAACAGTATTAATTTAATGACTGATTTCTTTTGAACAGATATGAACAAGCCTATCTGACTAGCCTGATTGGGCTAAGAACAGAAAGATACTTTTGGATTGGACTCTCAGATGTAGAAGAAAAGGGAACGTTCAAGTGGGCTAATGGTGAATCTGTCTTATTTACACACTGGAATTCTGAAATGCCTGGTAGGTATGACTCTGAGCTATTTAATGAGTCCAGGGTCCAAAATAAGCTGCTCACTGCTTGAAGTTTTATCCTTAGCCTTCAATTGATGACATTATGGGCAATGGCTTTCAAATACATCCATCTGCTTTCCACAAGAATCCAGCACAGTTGCTAAGTTCCTGCTTAGTGCTGAAATGAGTTTTTAGTATGAGTTTGGGAAGAAACTTTTAATTGAGATCAAGTTTCTGATTTGCAGCTGTTCTGCAGAAGTCTGTGTCTGTACTACTCTGGAGGGGCAATCTCTGCAGGTATTGTGCACCCTCCTTGCAAGTCCTGCCTGTTCAGCCATACCTCACACCACACTTGCTCACTGCATGTCCTGAGTGTCTGGGATCACAGCATGCGTGAAGCGTCTCTGAGTCCTAGAGAAAATGGGGTTGTAGGGTAGGAAAAGAGGGCCAAAATATAGGAATGGGAAGTCATTTGATCTCTGACATGATCACATCACAAAGGGGGTGGTTGTTGATGTTCAAAGTTCTGTTTAAGTTCGGTACCTAATTGCTGATTTGAATGTGTCAGGTGAAGTGGTAAGGCATTGTAGACCATGAAGCCAACAGTAGGCTTAAATATCCCTAGTTAGTTTTTGAAAATTATAAGTAAAATTAGAAAAATTTTAGAAGCTAGTTCTAACCACATCTTCAGTTTTAGGGGAGAATTTGTTGGATCTGAGGTTATGATCTAGCTAGAGTCAGCCGCTGCAGGTGATTGGGTGTGAGGTATAATTCAGTATCTCAGAGTTGATGAATGAAAGATTTTTTTGCCAATTTTTTTTTTCTTTGTGAATTAAAATCATAAAATCACAGAATGGTTTGTGTTGAAAGAAAATTTAAAGATTACCTACTCCCACCCTCTACCATGGACACCTTCCACTAGACCAGGTTGCTCAAATCCTAGTCCAACCTGACCTTGAGAATTTTCACGAGTGGGGCATCTACAACTTCTCCAGGCAACCTGTTCCAGTTACTCACCACCTTTATAATAAAAATATTAATTCCTTATGCCCAATCTGAATCTACCTTCTTTCGTTTTGAAATGGTTGTCCTTTGTTCTGTCACTGTAAGGTCTGGTAAAAAGTCTTTCTTCACCTTATAAGCACTCTTTAGATATTGAGTAGTCATGATAATGTTTCCTTGGAGTCCTCTTCTCCAGGCTGAACAACCACACTCCCTAAGCCTCTCTTCATAGGAGAGGTGTTCCAGCCTTCTGATGATTTTCATGGTCCTCCTGGGGACCTGCTCTAACATTAGAAATATTTTTGACTCTATACAAAGACTTTATTTCTGCTAGGATAGAATATGAAGTTTTCTAAATTCGTGTAACACCCTTAATGGCGTTTTTGTGCATTCCTGTTTACAACCAGGAAGAAAGCCAGGCTGTGTTGCCATGAGGACTGGAATAGCAGGTGGATTATGGGATGTGATAAAATGTGAAGAAAAGGCAAAGTTCATATGCAAAGTGTGGGCCGAAGGAGTGACACTTCCACCTGTTCCTACAACAACTCCTATGCCCCGGTGTCCAGAAGGCTGGGACTCAAGCAATCGCATTAGCTTCTGTTTCAAAGTAAGTATGTTGATTATTTCTGCATTAAAGTAGTTTCTGTTTGCTTCATTGCGTACATGCAATTAGCTCAGTTTGTCAGAGCATGGTGCTTATGATGCCAAAGTTGCAGGTTTGATCCCTTTATGGGCTGTTCACTTAAGAGTTGGACTTGATGATCCTTGTGGGTTTCTTACAATTCAGAATATTCTGTGATTCCAATAAAAATTTGCATTTATGTGTCCCATTGTTTCTTAATCTTGTTTCCAGATTATTTGCAGAAGTCTTCTTCCTTTCTACTGAAATGCTCATGGTTTGTTTATTCTGTTAAAGACTAATCTACAGGTTTGACCTTCTGTTCTTAATTTCCAGTTCTGTTAATCTCCTTGTCTGATTGTTGCCTTGCAGTAGACACTCCTATCAGCAAGGCAGTGTGTTAATTTGACTTAAAGAGTTCATTCCAAGCCTGTGTTTCACAAAGGAGAACTCTCCTAAACCCTGTACTCAAAGTTTCTGTAATCCCCACAGAATATAATTGTAAATTAATTGCTTTTGGGTAGCTAATATTTCTTGATCTTGTGATCTATATGGTCTGTTTTGTCTGATGGCAAAATGCTCTCTTTAGCCCTTTTCAAGAGCAGAGCACAAGAAAACATGGCTGGAATCGCAGGCATTTTGCCGATCCATCGGAGGAGACCTGGCCTCCATAAATGGGAAGGAAGAGCAGTCTGTGATATGGCGTTCCATTGTGTGAGTGTCCCCAGGGTGGGCGTCAGGTCACTTCAATCAGCCTCCTTATCTTCCTGGAATATTTCTTCTGGTGTATGCGTTTACTTCTGTCTAAGCCAATCTGCATTCGGTATCTGTGTCCGTGTCAAACACACAGCAAGAGTAGAGCTGATGAAATAGCAGGAGTTGTATGACTAGCAGCAATAACCTCAAAAACTAGTGCTGAAATGACATTGGCAAGATATCTACTTAAGGCAACATTTATCGTCTGAAGTAAAGCTGTTTACTGTGGAGTTATGGATATTATAAAATTACTACAGATGCCAGTTGTTTTCACATAAGTAAGTGGACAAAAAAGGTAGGAGTTTTAATAACTCTGGACAATGAGTTGATTTTTTGGTCACTTTTATGAACTAATCTAAAAGCAGAGGCAAATTTAGGTCCATTTTTTCCTTACTTAAGGAATTTAATAAGGTTAGTAAGTCCCTGAACTGCAAAAAAACCAGGTATGAGATTTCTGAATAAGAAATATTCTTAGAAGGCTAACACTTGCAATATGACCAGAATAAACCAGGGTCAAGGATCTTGTACATCCCTGGTTAACCAAGAAGCAAGACTGAATCATCATGGGCTTGCAAAATGCTATAACCATACTAGAATTCCAGCTGTGTACTTACAGTAAGGAGGAAGTCTCAGATGCTTCATTACCACAAATTCACTGAATGTATTCAGACAAATCGGTAAAGTGTGTCTGCTTGCACACAAGGATTAGTTGAAGGTGATATTTTAAAAATGTGATTCAACTCTACTTGGAAATTGTAAGTGCCTTTATAGAGAAAATGAAGAGTTGAGAAATGGAGCAACAGTAGTTAATAAACCATTAAACAAAAATATTAAGCCACCTTGTGAACAGGAGTTGTATCTGGTAATTTTCTTGACCTGTGTTTCAGTCTGAGTTAATGCATAATGATAACAGCTAGAAGGAGACACATTTTAATTTATTTCCACCTTGGTTATTATTGTTTTTAACAGCATTAAGGACTGTCCTTAGAGAACTAACTTAACTGTAGTAAATTATAGATTGTTAAAAACATTGCAATGCTCTTATTAGTATTGTGACTTTTTTTTTTGTTTTAGAAGCAATGGCTATTACCTCCAGAATTTCTGGATAGGTTTATATTACTTGAATCCTGATGATGGCTTTGCTTGGAGTGATGGATCTCCAGTGAGTAATTCAATTTTCCACAGCTGTTATTTTGCCTTCCCTCTGCTTCTCAAGTGTGTGTGGTGTGTGTGTTTCTGTGTAATTTTATGCTTAATCATAACCCTGTGTCATGCTCTCTTTAGGAAAGCTAATGAAAAGCAATTTCATGGCTTGATTTTTTTGGCTAAAACATACTGATTTTCAGTAAGAAGATACACATTGAATCAACAAGGAAACTAAATGCATGTAGAATAAAAAGATGTTATAAATGCAAGGATTTTTAAAATAGAAAAGTCCTTCCTTAGTATTTCTTTTCTTTGCTCATTATCTGCAATGGCTTACATTCTATAGAAATGAAGGCATTTTTTTAATGCCAGTTTGACTTATAGCACTTTAAACTAAGGTATAAAACTGTAGAAACAAAAGTGATTTTGGAGACATAGGTGTACATGATGCAAGGTTGGTCAAGGTATATTGATGGCAATTTGCAGTATAGAAACCTGAAACTGTATTTTATATAGGGAAGTTAGAATAGGAGCAATACTCTTCAGAGGAAATGCCAACCTTTTTACTGTATCTGAATAATATCCTATTTTACTCATACTGTAAATGTAATTAATTTAACATCTAGATGTAGCATGCCCCAACACTGTTATTAAATGTATTTTACAGAATTTAGGTCCTCTAAAAAATGTTTATATTCTTCCAAGTGTTAACAAAACCCACTGTTACCTAAGTTGCAATCCATTTGCAATCTGAAAAAAGTTTGAAATGTCAGCATTTGCACAGGGGGGTTCTGGTGTCCTCCTGTCTAAGTTTTTAAACTGACAGTAGGAACAAGTTGTAGGTCTGTGCTTTGATGCTGTCTCCTCCCTCTCTCCCTTATTTTATTTCCATATAACAGAATCTTCACAAAACTTCTTCTGTCATAGGTGAGGTATGAAAACTGGGGCTTTGGAGAACCAAATAATTATCAAGGAGTTGAACTTTGTGCAGAGATCAGTGGTGATCCCAGCATGTTTTGGAATGACAGGCACTGTGATTATATGTATGGATGGATTTGCCAAATAAGAAAAGGTATTGCTTACTCCTGTGCGTTAGTGTAATAAGAAGATATTCTCCGTTGATTTTTACCTTAACTTTAAGAAATAAAAAGTTTCAAAACCTCTTTATAAGAATGAAACATCATAGTGGTAGAAGGATTTTTATGTCATTGAGGTACTTAAAGGTGCAGAGACTTTAGTGCCTGTTCTTTCTCTGTGATTTCAAAATCATAGAGATTTTGATAAAAATCATACTTGATAAATTGGGAATGTTACTTCGAATTTTTATGTTCACATTTTACTTTTCATTTAGAAAATTGATGCCTTCTCCAAAATATCCTATTATGGATTTTTTTTTCTAAGTTGACTTTCAAGTTACTAGAAAATAGTTTGCAAATCAGTTCACATACTCAATTTTTTAATGTGTGGAAAATCCCTCCTTCACTTGCCTCAGGTGCTATTTTGTCTGCTAAGAACGTTTCAAGATGGAGCCTGTTTTTGAGTACTTCATTTCTATAACAACATGTCGGTTACTCACTAAATTCTCATGAGATGTGTGTTTGAATGCTTTTTATTTACTGAAGACACCAAGACAATATTTATAATTTAGGGAACACTTGAATTCCACTAGCAGGGCATCTATCTAAATTTGAGCTTTTTAGAATGTGCACATTTAAGTGTTTTACTGCATTCTTACAGTGGGATGGAGAGGAGCAAAATAAAGATGATGCATTAGATTATTGACGATAAATATCAGCTCTGCCTTATATTGGTAGAAGAACTTCTTAGGCATAGATTATCTTAATAAATGTCATTATTTGTGAAATTGTATTTTAGCACAAAATTAATTAGTAAGCCTTAACTGACAGAGTTTTCCTGTATAATAAGTTGCTTTCCTGAGATACTAATGATGACATCAAAGATCCCATCTCCATGGTGCCATAGCAAAAAAACCCAGGGGAATTCTTTAGTCTAAAGTCTTTCCTTTCATAAAGGACCAATTAATTTCTTGAGATCTTTTCCAGTGAGATTTTATCTAGGGAAATTTGTAAGATAAAGGCAGAAATTACTCTCAACCAGGGAAAGACTGAAAAAACCTCACTCTGTAGTAGTTAGAGCACCACATTACCTGGTAACCCAGCCTGCATTCCTGCTGCCTCTGATTTAAACCAGAATTCAAATATTTGTGACCAGGGGAAGAGAGAGAGAGGGAGATCTGGGACAGCTGTCTTAACAGAGTTAATGCTTTGGGACACCAGGTTTACTGCTTTCAATGAATAAAAAAAAAATTACTTAATTCAGATAAAGTTCAAGGTATTGATCATACTTTGCACATAAGGAATAACCTCAGAGAACAAGACTATGTACTTAAAATTGAATGGTATACCAAAAATAAGAGATTGAGGCTATTTAGTTCCTTCTACATTTTGGTGCTAAATACATTGTGATATCAGTATTAAAACATGCCTGTCAGTCACAGAAAATATTTTCTCTTCAGATAGAAAGTATACAAGCATAGTAAATATTTTTTTCTCACAGGGGCAAGTGTGAAGCCTGAACCAACAGAATCTCCTGCACCTGGTAGGTGCTACTGCTATTGCTGTTTGTGTGTTTGTTCAAAAGTTAAAACTTTATTAAGGAGGGTATCTTGTATCTCAGGAGCAGTATATTTAGCTTGGCAGTTTTCTTACAGAATACAAGACTACTGAGGATGGATGGATTATACATGAAGACAAACAATACTATTTCAGCACAGAGATTGCTCCTATGGAAAAGGGTCGTGAGTTCTGCAAAAAGAACTTTGGAGACCTTTCCGTCATTGAGAGTGAAAGTGAAAGGAAGTTCCTCTGGCGATATGTAAGAAAAATCATTAATACTATGGAATAAACCATCCAAAACAAGTGAGCATAGGCACAAGTCCTTTTCACTATGGTGTTTTCCTTACAAGTTTTGATAGTGAAATTGCAGTTACACTAAGCCAGATTAGTATGAAGAACAAACTAATGCTAACTTTTAAGAGATCTGTGGCTTCATTTTAGCAAAAGGTATTACACTAGTGAACTGTGATTGTGTGGGATGTCCTAAGGTATGTGACTCAAACCAGCAACAGACTTACATGCAACGCTCAGAACCTTGACTTTAGATCTTGTGCATTTTCCTGGGCTATAGTCTACCTAGCTGTCTCTTTCTGGTCCTCAGGTTTGCTCCTTTGCCTCCTTCTTTTGAGAATGTAGTTATGAAGAGGGAACAAACTGGAACATGGATTATGCTATGAGAAGGAGCTTTGAAATCCAACTTCCTACATTATTGGAGTTTGCTTTTTATGCTACCTGAGGCCAACTGATTTTTAGTCAGGATTGTGCTTAAAAGTTGTATTTGAATTACGTAGAACATTTCCTGAGCTGGCTGAAGAGTGACAGTGAGAAGGACACAAGGGAACATGCCAATTTATATCCAGAATGTAGGAAGAATCTGTCTTTGCAAGAAATTCATCAGATAAAGTCCACTGCAGAGATTGTGAAATAGGTGCTGATTTCAGTGACTTTCAAGTAAAATGTGAGAAGTGTTGATACAGTGACCACACCTTTTGGCCAGTGGTGAAGTTTGGCTGTGGACTGTCAGCTGTGAGCTGCTTTAACTTAACTGTTGTAGCTAGAGAGTATATCCAGTTCATACCCTCTCACAGTTAGAGGTATATTACTCATCAGTAACATGATAGATTTATATGACTGTAGAGGACATTTGTACAATTTTAATTTTTGCATTCTAGATATTGAAAAATGGCGAAGAGGATGCATATTTCATTGGTTTACAACTAAGTATTGACCAACGTACGAGGTAGGTCATACCTAGTTTTGAGTCTTAATTTAAAGGTGATTGTATTCTCAAGTGGTTTAATTCCATCTTAATTTAGCTCTAGATTATTCAGAAGAAATACTGTACATTTCCTAAATAGAATTCACCCAAAGATGGCTGAAAAATTGCACTGCAGCTAATATATTTTAAATTTTTATTCAGGAACTATAGCTTCCTTTATTGTATGGTTTATACTGAAAATAGAAATAGACATCCAAACTGTAAATATATAAGACTTCTGGTAGGTAAAAATGTTCTTTAACTGTTGAGAACAGACTAATAGAGGAACAAACAAAACCCATTTTCTTTTTCTAGAACAAAGATAGCTCTTGCACTGTGAGGACAAGCAGATTTCCTGCAAGCCTTTCCAAATGTCATTATACAGCACCATATTGATTTTGACATGTGATGTTTATTCAGGCTTGGATTCAGTTCAGTCTGTGTTTGAAGTGCCTGGATAGATGCCTGGTAGTTCTCTGTTCTCCTTATAGGCCACAGTGGGAATGAGGGACCTCCAGAGGATAATTAGGATGTTAGGTGAGGCAGGTCACCCTCTGAAAATGAGGTGTTCCTGCCTTTCTGGTTTTGTCGGGACCCCAAGATGAATATACTTCTAAAGTACCTTGTGCATGTGCCTGAAGGATGAACCTGGGCATGTCCATTGCTTGCAGACCACTAGAAAGATGTGTCCTAATAATGTGCCATGTTATGATTTTGTTCTTCGTTGCCTAATCTACGTGGATGATCACCTTTTTCAATGTGTATTTTACCTTGTATGTCTTTGTGCAGAGAGTAAGTTTAGTGCAACTAGCAAAGAGGCAATTTGGTCAAAAAAAGTACACTTTACTATGAACAGCTCTATTAAACATATTGCAAAGTTACTTTTTTTTAACATGAAAGAAATTCTATTTTATGTTAAAGAAGCATTTTGTTGGATTGTTTTTCTTAAGCTGGATGGATGGCACTCCAGTGAATTATTTGGCATGGGCACCACATGAACCTAACTTTGCAAATAATGATGAAAACTGTGTCGTTATGTATAAGAATTTAGGTGAGTTTTGTATGTTTCTTGCATGAATTTCATTGTTTGTGTGTTTGTGTCAGAACGTTTTCTTTCTTCTGAGAAGCACCCGTTCCCCTCTTTTTTTATTTTTGCAAAAAGTTCTTGAAGTAAACCATAATACTACTTACAGGTCTTAATAATTTTGTACTGTGGTGTCTTAGCTTAAGTCTAACATGGGAAAGCTCTGATAGAGGTCTGTGGCTAGAGGTCTGTGGTTGTGATTGCTGGTTCATATATTTTATTAAAGTTGACCTAATATGTCAGTAGGAAATTTCTAGTACCTGGTTCTGCAAAGCTTTTAACGTTCTGTAATTACAGTGTATATAAAGTAATGTATTTTTCCTAGACACTGATACTGAATGATAATAAATTGAGAGACAGCTTTGATCTTATCTTTCGACTAAAAGCGCTTAATGTGAGAATGATTGAAACTGATTTCCATTAACCCACTTGAGATGTGATATTATACAGTTCCCCATTTATCTTACATCCAGGATTTTGGAATGATATAAACTGTGGCTATCCAAATCCCTACATATGTGAAAGGCACAACAGTTCCATTAATTCAACTGTTCCTCCAACAACATTATCAACTCCAAAAGGATGTCGTCCAGCTTGGCTTTCTTTTCGTAACAAGGTACCATAACAAATATAGTGCATGCTGGATGTTTGGCAAAGCATTAAATAGAAAAAAAAGGGGATTATTAATCATACCTTTTCTTATTAAAACAAAATATTATTATTTTTATGCAGAGAGCTGTGACGCATTCTTTTCTTTGTTTGCCCATCCACTGTTTGCAGAAAAAATGCTTTTTTGATGATTCTAATGAGGCAAATTCAGTAGCAGTTGCAGAAAGACATTCTCTAATCAGCTCTTCAAATCTTATGATACACATTTAGTCAGAAATCCTGAAGTGTTCATACTTTGATCTTGGTGTTTTTTAACCAAACCATAATGCTTTTTCCTGACTATATTTTGTCTTCCTTAACTTTACTGACATGGTATGCTTTGTAGAGTAAAATTAATAATCAGACTAATATCAGTCATGAAGTTATTAGCACTGTTAACTGTTAACTGTCTATAAAAAAGTCAGGATTTGCTTATTTTCTAGGGATTTCAGATCAAATCTAGTTATTGAGCAAAACACTTTAATGAGTCTTCTAATTTTATATAGCACCAGGACCAACACAAAAAGCTCATTTAAAGTTGCATGTATCTTTTCATATAAATACATTATTTTTCTGCCTTTTCTCCATCCTGCTCTGTTTTAAGCAGTGCTTATTAATTGAGGGATATCAGAGTAAAGATAATATATAGAGAATTTGTTCATATTTTAGTGTTACAAAATATTTGGATCTACAGAAGAGGAACGTGTTACTTGGCATGCTGCACGAACAGCTTGCATGAATTTAGGAGGAAACCTGGCCTCGATCCCTAATGAACAAGTGCAAGGTACTGTGCACAGTTTTGTAGCAACTAGATGAGATGACATTTAATCCTTATAGGCTGGCTGGGGTTTAGGTCTGAATACAAACAGATTTGAATAATGATTGCACATCTGATTTTTGTTCCAAAACATAATTTTTAGAAATTTAAAATGAAGTTTTCACTTGAATCTACCAAATTTTAGTGTTGGCTCAGATATATGTATATATGTGTTTGTTGTCCTGGCAGCCAAAGTAGTGTTTTTCCTGCTTGCACATGATGCCAGCCGGACCCTGCAATTTCCATTCTGAACAATGTGGTTTCACTAGGTGGCATTAACTTGCTGCATGGCTGTCCTATTAAATCAAGCAGAACACCTTTATGATGAGAACTTACCTGTCAGCAACTTGAAACAGGTTTGAGTGCTCATATACATACCCAGAGCTCACCTTTTCACTGAAAGAGTTCATTGTAATGAGCCTGAGAGTTGCATCCATGTCTCAGGGAGATGAGCAGGGGAAAGATACCTCATGCTTGAATAAACAAAGCACATGTTCAAATGGAAAACAGGGGAAGACCTTGATAGATGTTAATAACACCTTTTTTTTTTTAGACATGTTGTTTTATCCTACATGTGATTGTGATGAAAAACAGATGCTGCCCAACACATACTGTCTGTGAACTCAAGAGAGCATACTGAAAACTCAACCGATGTAAAACAATGCATTGAAGTCTGAGCAATTAAATAGTTTGAACTTAAACTGCTGATAAGAACTTAGTACTGATTGTGTTTTCTACTTGTGAAGAGCTGAAGAATCAAAGTTTCATTTTTCAGACAGTTAAATCCTTATCCTACATAATTTCTGCAGTACAGATTTCAGGTGGTTAGTTCATGCACAGGACTTGAATTCTAGGTAAAAGAGAAATGAGCAAGGAAGCTATTAGCTGAAAACTGTCATCATTGCAGGAAGTGCAGGCATAAAGGCTTGAGTTCCTGTTACAGTTTCTGGCAGAACAGCAATGCTAATGTTTGGCAAAGAAATCTAGAGGTTTCATTCCTGGAGGAGTAAATTGTATACATATAAAAATGCAAAAGGAAAGTGAATGATTAACAGAGCAGGCAGAAATTAATCTATTCTTTTCAGAGGAAAAAAAATTCATAACAATGACCGCAGAGGATGGCAAAAGCCATGATACGTTCATTTTATTACAGCGTTTGATGTATGATGGATTAGTGGATTGGTGAATGTCAGCTGCCCCAGCCTGCTCTGTTTGTGAGTTAGCCACGTTAGCTAAGACACATCAGCACCCACCTGGAGCTGTGACAATTGATTTGCTTGTGTTTAACAGTTCTGTTAAGAGTCATTTGAAGCACATTGCTGGTGCATTCTGCTCTGTGCTAAGGCAGTGCAGGCTATTGCCCAGCTGTCCAGGGAGGGAAGAAACACCGTCATGGTTCTAGAACAGCTCTGCTTGTGCAGATACACAAATGGCAGGAGCTTGGTGGTGCTGTTATGTCACTGGGGGGCAACCACTCTTGTGAGATTATCAAAATGTATATGATCCCCACGGCTATTTATGTCTCATTGCTGTACTAGGCTTCAAAAGTGTCTTGAGACATTATAAAAAAAATTTCTGTCACATTTTTGGGGTTCATCCCAGTAGCAGGTTAGATACTTAGCTAAAGTATTTTGCTCAAAGCCACAGTTATATGTCTGGTTCCCTGTTCATCAAATTTAGCATTCATCTCCTTTCCATCTTACCTTCTTGTGGTGCCAGCAGTGGAGTGTTCTGTATTTCAGAAGTATTTAATATCACTAGTCTGTGAGGCCAAACATTTCAAATGTCCTACATTAAAATTATTCCTCTTTTTCTTTACTTTTTTTATATTCTAGCTTTCCTCACCTTCCATTTAAAAGAGTTTGTTACCGATACATGGATTGGATTGAACGATATAAATCATGAAATGAGATTCCTCTGGACAGATGGAACAGGGGTTTACTTTACAAGCTGGGCCAAAGGCTTCCCATCGGGACATTTGGATTTATATACACGCAGTGGCCCGGTAAATAGCAATCACAAACTGTTCACTGACATCTGATTTTATAGAATCATAGAAGCACTTAAGTTAGAAAAGGCTTCCAGAATCATTTAGTTCAACCCTTAATACAGCACTGGCAAGGCCACCACTAAACCATGTCCCTAAGTATCTCATCTGCATGACTCTTAAACACCTCCAGGGATGGTGACTCAATCACTTCTCCCTGGGCAGCCTGTTCCAATGCCTGAAAACTCTTTGGGTGATGAAATTTTTCCTAGTATCCAATCTACTTATGTCAATTTCTTGGCACAACTTCAGGCCATTTCCTCTTGTCCTATCCCTTGTTATACTGAGGAGAAGAGACCAACACCCCCCTTGCTTAAGATTGGATTCATGAATTTGTGGTGATTTTAGGCATGTTGCTGCTTGACTCACTAATTTCTGCTTTTATACATGTCAGATGTAAATCCTGGTAGAGAAAATGGTTTTGAGCCCTTGTGCAGTTACTCTATCAGCTGCTGACAGGATCTGTGGAGTGCTCACCCAAAGACTTGTCTCAGTTTTCAATTCTCTGTGTTCCTGAAGGCTACACAGCTTCGGTGTTCAGCCTGTGTTCACTTGTGGGCTGTGTAAAGAGGGCAGTGCTTCTGCCCGTGGCATTTGCCCCAAAGCACAGAGTGAGGACATCTTCCTAGTCCTCTGTCGACAGTTGTGCAGGAACTTGGTAAGTTCCTCAGTTGGCATGTAGTTTGCAGGGGGACATTTACAGACATTACACTTAAACAGGTGTCTTACATAGAAGCAAACAAAAAAATTTCTGCCAGTCACAGTTGCAGAAAGGACATGAGTCTAGAAAAAGACAGTAATTCAATTTTTACAAGGGAAAAAAGAAAACCAAAACCACCAGGAAATCACTTTCTCTATTTCTCTGTCAAACAAACTGATCTGATAAATAACAGAGTTCCTTTCTCTCCGATCCTGTGTGTGTAGACAGTTCTGTACTCTGGAACTACAGCACTTCATAGTTCTAACTCTATTTCTCTTGAATGATTTTTTTAAAGTAGAAATTTTATTTTTCTGTATAATGTCCTTTTCCCTGTTTTTGAAAGTAGCACCTGTGAGCTTCATATCTCTAAAGGAGGAAGAAAATTAGGTAGAATTTGGAGTTCAAAAGAAAATACTTTTAAAAAGCTACTTCTGAAAGAAATATGTTTGTCTCTTTTCATGTAAAGTAATAGAATTTTTATGAAGTCTTCTTTGAAGACTTATAAAGTCCCTCTTTTATAAATTTCAGATTTATTTTTAAGTTTACTTGATCTTATAAAAAAATGTTGTCACAGGTAGTACAAATTAGTGTGCAACTGTTCAATTTGAAAAATTTAAATCCCAATGCTTTTCACTCACAATCTGTACATCTTCTCGTGGACAGAAAAAAAGCCAATAAGTAAATAGAATAAATAAATATGGATGTTTTATTGTACAAAGCCACTTGTAACCCTGCAGTCTTTTGCTCTGATCACGGTTCATTTAATTTGTGCTAACCTAAGTTTCAGCTGTTGTGTCCATGTCAGGGAAGTTGAAATGTTGAAGTAAGGGTGCTACTGACAGATCAGTGGCTGCCTTTGGGTAGGAGCTGTTCTGACTTTGCTCTGTGTGCTATTACAATTTGAAACAATAAATTGTTGCATTGCGCATTAAGGGTCCTGTTTTATTTCTGGGACAAAGTTAATCAGTCTTTTCTACAGTTATTGATCTAATTTCTGTTAATATTGTCTGTGTCTCCTTCTCTCCATGCTATATGCCTGAGGATTGAAAATACTAGAATTCCTCTGGTCTGCTTACTCACCCCAGTGTAGTGCAATAGAAAGTAATAAAGAAATTTGTGAAGTGTAAGAGGAATAGAACTTCTACCACTTGTGGAACTTAAAACTTGTGCTCTTAAATGTTACAAAGATCTGAGAGTAAAATTACAGTGTTACTTGTGTCTGAAGATATGAAAGGGGGACAAAAGTTTCGTATTTGCTTTTTCTAGTTATTTTTAACTGATGTTGTATCTCTTTGCCTCGAGGCTGATTGTGTTGTCATGAGAAGCACGCCTGTTAAGGAAGCAGGGAAGTGGGCTGATGAGAGTTGTGATAACAGCAGAGGATATATATGCCAAATTAATGCAGGTACTTCTCTTTTTAGTTAAGTACAGTCAAACCCTTTTTTTCGGGGAATTGCTTAATTATGTGGATTTAAACGGCATTTTGCTTCCAGTAATGATAAATGCACAAATTGTTCTTCAGGCAGGAACAAAAGGGTCAAATGTGTCAGAAGTCTGGTTAGTCACTGCTCTCACTTGACCCTTCCCAGCAAATGCTGTCTTCCTGAGCTGGAATTTGTATCTGCATCTTTGTGTCTAGTATGACCCTTGATATGACATTTGTTCCATGGTGTTTTAATTTTCTGAGCACACTGGCTTTCAAAACCTGTTATGGAAAATACTGTTTTGTATGTGTGGCATGAACTGCCTGGAGTGAGACTGTAACTCCTCTGCACTGAACTTGAGCAAAATCGCCTCCAAAAAATGAGACTAAAATATTTAAATCTATCATCTGTTTAAGTGTCTGAAAAATTTTTAAGGACTGGTCTGTTGTGAACATTTTTTTTTCTTGGGAAAAAAAGATCCTTGGAAAACCACATAGTTTCTGCAAACCATTTCATTTGATGAAAAAAAAAAATTATGAAAAAATTATGACCTAATCCTAGGTAATTTCAGTAATACCATTCTTGATGATTATACAGAATGCTCCTTTACTCTTTGTCAGAAGTTGCTTTAAGTATCTCTTTTCCTTTCTATGAAAAAAAAGCATAGCGCATCTAACCCATGCTGACTATAAATCAGGGAATACGAAATAAAGAAGAAAGACCTTTGTTTAATTTCATTTGCAACCACAGTGTAATCATACTAGCCTTTTCAACAAGTATATGGGTCTTTTTTTCATCCTTTATTTTACAGATGCTGAACTTCTGCCTTCTACAACTTTATCCCCGTCGAGCATTATGCGTTATGGTAATAGTAGTTATTTTTTTGTCCATACCAAAATGACATGGGAGGATGCACGGAAAAACTGCAAACAAAATCAATTTGACCTTTCCAGTGTCTTAGACCCTTACAGTCATTCATTCCTGTGGCTGAAGATACTAAAGTATGGGGTGCCTGTGTGGATTGGCCTTAACAGTAATGTGGTAAGAATATTAAACTAATTGAACATCATGCTGCTTCTCTCATGGACAAATCAATAACTGAAAAGTCGTATTATCTCGCTTTACTTTAGCTTATTTGTTTATATCTTGGATGTAAATACATTTTTGTTCTGCCAGAGGAATCCATCCTCTTCTGTTACTCTGATTGTTTATATTGTACATTCTTTTCACACTTTTTCTATGGTATTCCACTCTGTGCTCTTCTAAATAAGACATTTTAGGCCAGCATCTTGGAATATCTCTTTATATATATATCTCAGGTATAAATGCTATATATATGTGATATAAAATCCTCATATTTTAGAATTTATAGAAGAAAGCATTTATTCTACATAGCAATACCTAATTTTGAGAAATAAAAGAAGGTGCTATTGCTATAAATATTTAAACATTTTTGAGGATAGTTAGGAAATTAATTAATTAGCTTACCTAATTTAATTTTTTTTGTCTCCTCTTTCCAAGTTGATTGATATTTTAATACTTTCTGCATCTTTAAATAAAATATTTTGATCTTCATGGCGCAGACACTTGTCCCACACTCACTCCATTTGGCTGAGAAAATGAAAAAACCCTGAATATATGAACATAACACACCACTTCCTAGAAATTAAAGGAGCCCTCTAACATTAATCACTAGGATGAATCACTGAGTTAACCAGCTTTGGTGGGAAATTATTATGGTTTTAAATGCATTTCAATTTAAAATAATCTATGTGTCTTGAAACTTCTGGGGAAATGTCTAGTGCAAAAATTGGCCATCAGAATTTCATTCTTACAAATTATTTTAAATGAAATTTTTATTACTCCCAAATTAAAGGTATTGTTAAGTTCAAAATTAACTCAATGTCACTTTGCATTTTCTTTTGCTGAAAAGTACTTATTGCACTGCTGTATTTCTCAATAAGTAGCTGTTTTTCACAACAAAAATTTCAAAGTTTCAGCCATTCATACTTGTTATTGGTTTCTAAGAAAAGCCCCAATCCTTTTAGAACAAAGTACTACATCGACAGAGTAGATAGATAGAGTTTAATCATTCCAGTTGATGTGTTTTTTTCTTAGACCAATGGGAATTATGAATGGATTGATAACTGGAGAATGAAGTACACGAAATGGGCTGAAGGAGAGCCAAAGCAGAAAATAGGCTGTGTCTATCTTGACATTACTGGAGCGTGGAAGACAGGATTCTGCAATGAAAGTTACTTCTCTGTTTGCAAAAAATCTGATGGTAAGAACTTGAATCTGGCCATTGCAATTACAACCAGTATCTCTTTGGAGACACTGGGTTTTATTTCAAGAGCTAAATAAGTGAAATCATTAGAATTTATTTAGGTCGAATTGGGCTACTTTAAAATCAGGGCAAATACATAGTAAGAAAGGGCTAGTGTGACTGTGAATAGCTAATCTCTTTATATCAGTAGTGTTAGATAAATTTTGCAAAGCTTAGACTCACATTACTTGCTATTTATTCTGCCATTGAATAAACTTGCAATATCAAAAACCTCAAAAATCAAAAGGCAGTTAGTGTCAGGGAGTAGTCACATGGCTTTTTTAACTATGTTTAATCAGTTCAAGCTCCCACGGAGCCCCCTCAGCTTCCAGGGAAGTGCCCTGAGTCAGAAGGACACAGATCTTGGATCCCTTTCCGAGGTCATTGCTACTACATTGAATCTTCATCTTCAAGAAACTGGGCCCAGGCATCTTTAGAATGTCTTCGACTAGGTGAGTATCCTACTCCATGAGCACACATTCCTGACTTGTTTTCCTAACCATGGAAAGCTGGATGTGTGTTACATGGTTTTGTGGTTTCAAAGGTGGTCCAAGTGTTGGACAAGACAGTTGCATCCAGTTATTGCCTTAATTTGGGAGGTGATGGAAAACAGCTGTCTACCAATGGCACACACTGTGCCTCATGCATGAGGGACCAGACATGAGAGGAGCTGTGTGGGCTAGAGTGAAGATCATGAAAGTGGAAAACTTACACTTTGACACTGGTAGGAAATAAACAGCTTCATCCACAGCAGTCACTAAAGCTTATTTTAATGGAATTTATATCTTTTGTATTCTTGATCTAATTTCCCCCTTCATTGTTACAGTTCGATGCCACTGGAGGGAAGGTTACAGCTCTTTAGTCTGGATAATATATGAGTAAACCAAGGCTGTTGGGCAGTTTCATTCTCTCAACTTTCTTCTTTGGGAAACAGATGAAGATTGATTATGCTGGACTTCATATGTCTGTAGCATTGATGTCTATAGCATTGGTGGCAATGTGTCTGGTCTCCCATTAGGTTATGCAGAGATCTCATTCACTCTGCCAGTGGAACTGATTATAGCTTTATCTTCCCTGGAAATATATACTGACATGTGGTCAGGTGAATTGCACCCTAGGCCTTCACTGATAACCTACCAGTGAAATCCATGGCAAATGCAGGCACCTGGTGCTGGGTGAGAAGGCTCCCTCTCTTTTCTGGCACTTGGGTTGGTTCATGGGTTCTTGTGAACTAGTTTGTTGACAGGACAATGAAAATGCTTTCCTCTGTGAAACATCTCTAAGACATTTTTCTTTCCCTGTGTCTTCCAGGTGCCACTTTGGTCTCGATTGAAGACTCAGCTGAAGCCAACTTTCTGACCTACAACCTTGAACCACTTGAAGGGAAAACATCAACCTTTTGGACAGGAATGTACAGAAATGTTGATGGTACTTTCTCTACTTTTAATATCTTTTTTACTAGTGAATAATTACTACAAGCTGTTTGACATGAGTGTTGAAAATTTCACATTACACTTCTGTAAAGCATATATAGAAAAATTAGAAAATTTACTGTATTATCATCATAGGGGAAGCTGGTAAATTGCAGTCAAGAAATAACCAACAATACATAACAGAAAGACCAGGGACAGAAACTTCACCTTAGAGGAAGAAAAGTAATTCACAACAAAGCAAGGTACAAAGGTGCATATAGCGGAGTACAGACAGGACCGTGTTGGGAGTTGAGCCAAAGTCAAATGATTCTTCTCAAATGTGAATAGGCCAGGGATCCATGTGCCTTTCACTGAGATACTACAATTTTTGAGTTAGAGAATAATGTGGCTAACATCACCTCTAGTCTTTGGAATCACCATCCTGGAATGACCAGTCTCTCATTTTAGTTACAGCTGGCCCTCAGAACAGCTTCACTTGAAGACTGTGTCTTTGGAATTGTGTATCTCAAGTTTTTCTGTTTTCTGCCTCGCTTTAAGCAAGATAAAGCAAGACAGAATAGGCAACAGACTGCTTTAATTAAATCTTAAATTTGATAACTATTTTTTTTCATTAATACTATCAGTATTTAATTAGATAGATATTTCTGTCTTTACGATAGACTCTAAAGTTCAGTCTTGTACTGTTCAGGCAAAAAGTCCCAGTATACCTGTCAGAGGCAGGGTTGCAAAATAGTTCAGGTGACTTGAGGTGGGAATTTCTTGAGTTTTGGAGGATTTCTTTTACAGCTGCCTACCCAAGCACTTAAATGATAGACTTTTTAGGGAGAAGACAATATGTCAATTACATTGCTTGAATCTTAATCAGGAATAGAGAAAATTTTCAGTGAAGGAAGGAGTTTGAGAGTAGTGATTGATATATATGACACATAAAGCAAAGCTGAGGTTTGCTCATGTGGTCAATTGACACAAAAAATGTTTTTTAAAGTGATTCCAGAGCAGTGCTGAACTGCACATTCTTACAGTGATCATAAACACGAGAGTTCTTCAGCTCTTCATTATAGCTCTAGACAGTGATTACAGGAATTTCAACATAACTGCATAGCTAAATTTCATACCTTTATGTATGTATCCAGATTCTATTCAGATACCACACTCTCACACAAAGGGTGTCAGGAATTATGAAGAAAACCTCAAAACATGCAAAATATGTAGAATCTTATAGGAAACCAAAATACAACTTGCATACTGAGTCTAAGAGCTTGCATGAGTACAACTTACAGTCACAAGGGGCACATTTATTCTAAATAAATAGCACTATTAAAAGAAAGAAAGAAAAAAGGAACAGGAAGGAAGAAGCAGAAAGTCCCAAGCATAGCTGAACAACAGTGATCACAAGATTTTGGAAGGAGATCTATAAAAAGGAAAATTGTCTGTGTAAAGCTTGTGGAAAGGACCAGAAATAGGAAAACAGACAGAATACAACTGGACTTAGAAATACTTCAGTGTGGGCTTTGAAAAGAGTGGCAAAAAACCTTCCTACAAATTACTGAAATAAAGAACATTCTGGTGAAGTTAAGTTATATTTTAACATAATTTATTTCTATAAATGGAATAAATAATTGACACTGCACCATTGCTATAACTTGTGGGGCATTTGGCTTGGAACTGTCTTGCCTTTGCAATACCATAAGCTAGATTTGTCTGCATTTTCCAAAAACTGATATTGTATCATTTGCATAAAAACTTAGGGGCAACACCTTGTGTCAGAAGTAAATAATTTAGTGATCTGTCTCCAAAAGTGGTGACACGTAAATTTCTCACGAAGGCAATAAATATGGAGCATGTGAAGGTGTCAGGATGGAAATTAATACTATCTTTTTTTTTTTTCCCTATTCAATGTTTTTTCAATTAGGACAATGGCTGTGGCTAGACAACACTGTAGTGGATTTTGTCAACTGGAATGTGGGAGAACCTTCTCCTCAAGTAAATGAGCACTGCGTTGAAATGTATGCAGACTCTGGGTATTGGAATAATTTGTATTGCTCTTCCTACAAAGGATATATCTGTAAAAAGCCAAAAAGTAAGTGCTGCATTTATGAATTAGTTTTGTGTATGGCGTATGCTCTTTGTATGGTAGTGTTAGTAGGTGGCCATTACATACAATGCATTTTAGCTTTGTGTTCTGAGTTTTTATAAATTCCAAAGGATGCACATTTTCATGCCAACAGAAAGATAGAATGACTCTTACCAGAAAGTAGAAGTTCTGGACAGTGCCCAAGTCCCTTAAGAATTTCTTTTAAAAGACTGTGTTCATATTTAAACCATACCTAGTGTATACACTTCACAAGTTTGCATGTTTTCTATTGACAATTGTTGAGTAATCATAATTTAAGGACCATGCCTTGCATACACAAATTTGTCTCATCTATATGCAAACATATTCCTTAGGGTATCCCCTCTGCTCTGACCATGGAGTAGCCATTGTTTATTTCCCTCTGCCAGTCCCATGTACATGTGTTTTCTGGGTATGATGGGGTGTTTATATGAATTGAGTATTTATGAAGTGTAAATTGTTTAACAGCTTGGGATCTTTTGTTTCTGTGTCCTTTTGTTGTGAAAAGATGAATGAATGAAAAGCAAAGCAAATAGCATAGTTCAAATGTGGTAAGCTGAATGTGTCCTGAAATAACTGAATGTGCAAATTTGAGAGTAGGGACATCTAGTATGTATGTATTCCTAGAAGTCATTATAATAATTTCTTTCAGCATGCATTGCAATACCAAAATCTCTTACTTATGCTTCCCGAGAAGACTGAAATGCAAGAAATGCATGTAGCAGCTGCAGTATACCCACTTCCTCTACAATACTGGAAATGAGAGATATTCTGCTATCCTTTCTGTAAATTTGTTCTCATGCAAAATTATTCTTACTTACTCAAATGCTTGTAATGATGACTGTGTCATTTACAGGAAATACTGCAAAATCTCAGTGTATCCACCCTTTCAGAGTCTATTCATCTATCTTTTTGCATTGTCATTGATAGGAATTCATAGGCATGGGTACCAAGTGTTAAAATAGATGGCCACCATTCCTTTTTGACCATTCAATTCAACTATTTGTGCTGCTGCTGGCATTCACCTCTTTTGCTGCTGAGACATTTCAAAGAGCTGAAGCAGATGAGAGCTAGTTACTTTTTTCTAGGATCAGCTTCGTCCAGTCTAGTGTACTGATCTGGAATGCCAGGGATTCAGTCTAATTCCAGTGTCAATGCAAGGATTATATAGTCACTCACCTCAAAACAGGACACAATCTAGTCCTGCTTTGTCATAGAAATGCAGCTTTTCTTGGCATAGTTTTTCAGAACTGTGACAATGCTCCATGTGCAGAATTTAAACAAACTATTAAATAGCGATATACTACTGGAGTGTTAGAAGCATGGTTTTACTGAGTTGCACTGCCTATTGCTGGTTATGTTTGATGTTTTCTGAAGAGACTGAAACACAAAATTGTGACTGGAGTCTTCCCATAGAATAGATGCTGTTTTCTGTTCCATTTATTGAGGTAATTTTTTACCATAGTAGTTTGAGAGTTCTGTAGCAGGTCTATTCCATAAAGTATCTACCTTTCTTTCCTAAGTGAGGAGGTGCTCAGCTTGGAGAAGAGAAGGTTCTTGGGAGGCCTTAGAGCACCTTTCGGTACCTAAACAGGGGCTCATGAGACAGCTGGAGAGGGACTTCTTATGGGGACCTGTGACAATCCAAGGATGGAAATTCCCAAGCTCCCTGGGTAGCCTGTGCCAGTGCTCAGTCACCCTCACAGTGAAAAAGTGTTTCCTGATGTTCAGAGGGAACCTCCTGTGCTGCACAGTGGTGCCCACTGGCTCTGTTCTGTCACTGGGCAGCACTGTGGAAAAGATACGAGTGTGGACTGGTAAAAATAATCTGAATTTCTGAGCTCACCTTTTTCAGAATGAGACATGATGCATTGATTCATGATTTAGTTATAAACTGATTTTATGTCCACACGGCGAAATAAAGACCTTCATCTTAAATGATGGCCCATTTACCCAGCAAGCCACATTTCATGGTCCAGATGTTAAAATTTAAATGAGTTACAAGCTTTTTAGTTTGGATGTGATACCTGCTAGGACACTTTGCAGTTCATGAATGATTTCAAGTGTCTGTGCAGGTAAGCCATCAAAGTCTCTTGGCAAACCAAATTTACTACACTTGTTATGTTTGTTTAACAAGTACTGCAAGAAATTTTAATTATATTGAGAATGATGTTTGACCATGTCTAGCCTCAAGATGCTGTATAGATTTTCTTGTGGTTTCACTCTGATGTCTGGATCAGTCTTCATGGAGCTTTTTGATATTTCTTCTTTCCTGCTAGTTTATGTAAATAACTACATATGACACCAGAATACACTAGACTATTGTGCTGTGCTTTAAGTGTATATAATTTAGTATTAACTAAACCCAAGTGTTTGAAATATTTAGTGGTTTATATTACCATATATTTATCTGAACATGATTTTCAGTATGTTCCAAATATAGAAATAGATAATAAATGATGTAGAAATTAATAGTAATACAAAAACATAATTATTTTTCAATGTTTTCAAGTTCCAGAAATTGAAATGCCACCAGCATCTGAAATGCCACCAGCTGAAATAGCTACAATGGGTAAGAATATTGTCTTTCAAGTAGAAAAAGCTAGTCCCACATAAGATTATAAACCAAAAAATTCCATTCTGTATTATGTCTCCTAAATTTTCTGATATACCCAAGTACTGTACCTGATTTCTAGGATGATACTGTTTCCTACGAGTACGCAATATACTCTATTTGATATCCAAATGCAGATTTAAAAAAAATAGTAATTTGTGATATAGAAAGCAAAGTTAGGATTTAAACCCTTATTTTATGTTGCTATCTTTGTCTCTTGTTACTTTGAAACGAATTAACCACTTTTTCTTAAAAGATCATGCATTCTAAAGAATTTGTTTCCAGTAATCAGATAAGAGTATGTAGCATTCTCTTGATTTCTTCCTATTTGTTTTCAGCAATGACGAAAGATGAGAAGGCTTCTACCCTGAACCACAGCAAAACAGCAGTTGTAGTTATTGTTGTTGTCATCATCCTAGTTGGAAGTGGCCTTGCAGGCTATCTCTTCTATGAAAGAAGAAAGAATTGCTTGCCAACAAATGACAGCTTTGAGAATAATTTGTATTTTAATGGTGATGCAGTTCCTGGAATTAGCGACACAAAGGATCTTGTGACCAACATAGAACAGAATGAACATGCCACATTGTAATGTGACAAAAGGAAATGTAATGTAATATGTAATATAAAATGTAATGTAATAAAATAAAATGTGCCTTGTTTTATTAAAATTATGCCACTAGAATCAAGCCAAAGGTATTTTCTCATGTGCAGTTACTGCAATAGCCTGTTTCTCTGTGTGTAACGTCATACACGTATACGCAGTTACTTTATTTTGTAGCCATTATAAAGGTTTAAGATTTCCGTTCTCAGGATGTGATGATCACACTGGTGAATGTGGGTCTTAAGAAGAGTGATTGTGTTGACTAATTATTAAATGGAACAGTAGAAATGGATTCAGTAAAGGAAGTGAAATGTAGATAGATCCACTCTAGGAATGCGCACAAACTTTGAAGTTTCTGCATCAGATTATTTCAAACCATGCTATTGAACAGATACTCAAAGCTATTCAGTAAACATCTTCTAATTGTACCATCTTTCAATTATTCCCATGGACTTAACTACAGGCATAGTTACTAGATGATAAGTCTGTATTTGGGCAAATCCCCTTTGAACCATGTATGGAAAAGGACTTTTATGATATTTCAGTTCCCACAACTTCATACAACGCAGAAAACCAAGAATGTAGTTCTTGTACTTTGTATATTCTAAGATTTAATCAGGTAAAAACTGGAGGCAGGCCTCTGGAGTAGAAAAGTGTGGTTGATACTAGCTGCTGGTTTTGGCTGGCCACAAGTGGGTTTGTTGGTGAGAGGATGAAGGTCATGGCAAAACTTCCTTCTTATCAGGACAACAATTATTGAGGAGAGGTAGGAAAGTTTCCTGTGCATGTTCTGAAGGTCTGTAGGAGCAGAAGGTTTCTGGATAGCTGTTATGATGATCATACGTTGGTACTGCTCTCTACAGATTCTCAGTAAGTAGCATAGTTTTGTGGGATGTGTGCTGCAAGTCAAGAACAATTTAACTTTATCAATGTAGTAGTTACTACTGATTTTATTTACTTTCTAAAATGGCTAAATCAGCTACTATTTATGGAAATCTTAGATTCCCCAATGTGGAGCTTATATTCCTAATTTTTGTAGATCCTGTAAAATGTAAATCATGCATGATTCCTCACTTGCATACAAAGGTTTACAAGGATTGAATTGAATTTGTGATTCCAGATTTTGCTCTGTGAAATAAACAACAACTATCTTTGATTTTTAAAATAGGCTTTCCTTTTAAGATCTCATCTATATAAGACACTGTAATATGAAAAAGGAGATGATACCACTGTGGAGATATTCCATCAAATGTTGTGATCAAGTATTATATTAACCATATTTTCCTGAATCTGTCCCAGGATGATCTGCTTAAAGGCAAAACAAACATGTGAGCTGAGGGATTTAGTAAAAATCTTAAATTACAGACATATATAGATAAAATGGGATAATTTTTCCAGGAACTCCTTTTCTCTGCCTCTGGTTGCTTTCTCCCAGTTATTTCCTTGTTCTGTTCCTTCTGGATCCATTTTTAATGCACTGTTTTTCAAGCGTGTTTTTCCAAGGATCAGTAACTCTAATGGTATTTTATGCCATCTAATGGGGCTCATGACAGAAAGCTCTTGACTGACTGATTAATGATGCTAAGGGTTGTGTTGTGCCACTTGTATGGAGAAATGATGCCAGGCAGAAATTTATGTGACATGAACAGTGAAAAGCCAAGAGAGCCTGACTGGAATCCCAGCCTCACTGTGGTGGCTGTGGAGCAAACAACAAACAAGTGCAGTCTCTACTTAAAAAAAGTTCAGTCCTGTTCTGGGGCCCTCCATACTCATCAAGTACATCACTCAAAAGTGTCAATGAAGGAATCCAGCTACTGGAGCCTGGGTAGTTCTGAGCTCATTCATCCATTTATTCCTCCTGAAATCCAGCATAATCTCTGAGTTAAAAAGAATTAAAAATGCTGTGCTAGTTAATAGCTGACAGTAGATGTAGCTGCTTCTGTGAAATCCTGTGTCAGTTCTGCTCTCCTGTCCAAACAGGTACAAAAATAATAGAGAAGGTTCCAAATAAGAAACCTGACTCTGAAGACAGAGCTACTTAGCCTGCTCATTTTAGAAGGAGTGTGAGTGAAAAAAACTTGAAAGAATTTCAGAAGAGGAGGCAACTAAGCTCATGGTTTACAGTCCCTTCTATTTCAATACAGTGGAATTGAAGCAAATTTCCCATTAAAAATACTAATATGGAAACAGTAGCATTTACAGAACAGGAAATCATTACAGTTGCATGTCATAAGCAGAAGATGAGTACTGATACTTTATACATAAACTCTTAACAGAAGTCTTTGAATAGAAGGTAGAGAAAAAAACAATGTTGAATGCTTTAAACAATATCTAATAAATATAAAATCAAATGGAAGGCTTTTACCTAGGAACAGAGGTAGATAAAATCCGCTTCTCTATTCGACTGGAAAAAAGAAATGTGTCTTACTGGAAATGATTCATGTTCATATGGACACACCATAATTTTATATTTTATGTATTCTGATCCTTCCCCAAATCTTTCAACCATTTTCTACGACTGACTGCTATTCATATTGGGGTTGGTCAGTTGCCTTAGAACCAAACTGTTGCTCTTGTGCTCTCTTACTCTCTTACTGTGTTCCAAGCAGATGACACTACAGCTCTCAGGCTGTATTTTGCATACATATATGCATGTATATACACATTCACAGAGGAATTGAGTTCTTGCTTTTCTGAAATATACTTCCTGTAAAAACAAGGAAAATAATTCCTTGAAAAACGAGATGATGAACAAGTGAATATGAATAGAAAAGCAAATAAAAATTTTAACTGAGTTGTAATAGTTCATATGTATAATCCTCTGATGCTGACAAGACTTCTTATATTTGATCAGGAGGTTTAGAAAAATGAAAGAAAAGTAATTGATTATATAGCATGAAAATAGAAAAATTTAAAGGTTGTTCCCTTTTTTTTTTTCGGCTAGAATGTTTCTACTGTGGTTTAGAGTATATTTTAGAAAAAAATAGATGTTTATAGTTTGGAAACAGTGATTGTGCTATGTTTGGGGATTCTGGATTGAAATCTTATATCAAGTTATAGCAGGCTAGATGATCACAAAATTACTTCCATAGTTTAATGCAATTTGTTTTTTGAAAATGAATTATTTAGCTTCTGTAGGAAAGCATCCAGTTGAACCCAGATGAGTTCACCCACGCGTTTCCATGGGCACCTGAGGAATGACCTGATGACCATATTCAATAGCATGCAAAGTTTTGTTTCTTCACATTGCTGTGTTTCTTGATACCCTTGTGTTTAATTCTCATTTCCCCTTTTGTCCAAAAAAGTTTGGACTTCAGAAGAAAGGTGGTGAATGTGCACACTGTGAGTGTAACTTCCTGCCTGGGAGCAGAGATTGCCAAAGGAACAATGCTGACTCAACACGAACCCCAGCAGCTTTTGTTCCTTGCCACTTTTAAAATGTCAGGCTGTGCCTTGCCAAATGGCAGATCCTGGAGCACATCTTCACAGGCCTCTGTTTTCTTTCCCACTTTGTGAGCTGTGATGCAATCTGCTCAAACAAACACACAAACACTGAGGTAAGGCTGACTGTAGTATTTTGCTCTTTTCAGCCTCTCCCAACAGATTATCGATACCAGTCCTTTGCCAGCCACTGATCTTTGTTCAGAACAGAACCAGTTTCTTTTTCTCTGTTGTAATTGTGCTTGTTGCCTCCTGGTAGATTTGGATATTCTGAGATGTTTTATACAGCAGAACCACAAGAAACATTTCTCTTGCTCCTGAACAAGGAAGGAAAGTTGGAAAATTGAGGTTTCATATTCAAGTACTCCGGTGTTGGGGAGTGCCAGAATGCTTGACTCCAGACTCAGTGCAGCCATCCTTACATATGGATCATAACTTACTGAGTAATTGCATTCTGCTGCTTTGTGGAGCAGCCCTTGTTTCTTCCACTTTCTCAGGTCTCAGTATCCTTTTCAGGCTCCCTTCTGTGCATGGCTTTGCTCTAGCTGTGTTTTCTGGCCTTCATGTTCCACTGTTCTCCGTCGCTGTCATGGCTTTGTTCTACTCTAATTCCCTGGGTACCTTTTTAGACCCAGTGGGTCGGTCATCTGCATCTGAATCAGAGTAATAGGAGAAAAATCCCACATCTTCATGTGGATGTACAGGGTTTTCAGTAGGTGCAACAGCAGCAATTTTGTTGCAGATGCAATATTGGGGGAGGTATCCCACACCAGCCTCTCCTGGAGGTTTCAGAAATGGAATTTTTCAAAGTCCATAAGCAAAGACTGACATAAATCTTCCACAGGAGTTGCTTTTGTCTTCCCTGCCCTCTAAGTTTTTTGAGCTCTTTTAACTATCATGGAGAAAGGTTTATCAAAGTAAATATCAGAATTTTATCAGAATTCCTGTAGGCTGTATACTTTACAGGGTGCAGACTTTCACAAACTAGTGGGATGAAAAATGAGGCAGTACTCCTCATCAGTTTAGTTTTCCTCACTAGCAATAATTGAAAATTGAGTATTTTCCAGTTACAGGTTCTCTTCTTCCTAGAACCATGTGGTTTCTATCCCAAATTTCTTCAGCTGTTGCTATCAGTTGGGTAATTACTTGTGCATATAGTCAAGAATGGAGCAAAAGAAAGAGTAGATGTCTCCTGAAGGACACAGATCTGACTTTCTACAGCTTTTTTTTCCTTTCTGTGGAATTGCAGGCATTGCTGGTCATCTCTGAATCCAAGATCATAGTTACCTGAATTGCATGGTGTCCCAGCTGATTTTTCACAGTACTAAATTGTACTCTGGCTTTTTTCATCATGAATTGCTATAGACAAATCTTTCTCTTCTTTTTTACTTCTTTTATTTATTTCTGCAAATGAGGCAGAAATAAATTTTTTTTTGTAAAAAAATTATTTTTGTAAAATAATGATTCTGAATTATAAGGTAGGTCTTTAAAAATCCACACTAAAATATTACCTGTTAGATCTCATATTTCCATGGCAAACTTTTATACAGTAGGAAAACTAGCTTAGAAAGCAAAGTTTACTCATTAATGTATTATTTCAAAATTACTCATGTGACATGACACAGTTCCTTATTTGAAGCTCAGAACTTCCCTGTATCTCTTGGTTCTTAAAAAGGGTTTGTTAATCCACTTCAGTGCTGAGGGGTTTTCTTACAAGGCACTGATTTGGTCTTTAGCATCAATACGAAGTGAAGGGAAGAAAGGAGTGAAATATTTGCCATGTCTCTCTACTTGCCCCTGATTTTTCTTCTCTCCATTAGTACATCTCTTCAAATGTCTGGTAAGTCTTTATCCTCTGCTGAGTGTGGAGGTTTTCAAGTTCTTTAACATGCGTTCTAGATATCTCCCTTAGTGGACAGTGAATTTAGATCTTGTCACAGCATGTAATTTGAAAAATTTTTCTTCAGTTCTGAAGTTTGGTGATATCTGCATAGGTATTCTCTTTCATTAACCCAGGTTTCAACATGAGGTATATAAGAGAAAGGAATATGCCAACAGATGTGGGCATAACCTTGGCAGTGCTGATCCTCTGAGAAAGCTGAATGCAGGGAAAAGTTGATTTCCCTTTACTCTGTCAGAGGCTGGAAGACCTCAGAGGTTCAGGGCAGTGAACGCTCAGCCTGCACAGAGCTGCTGGCTGATGTGTGCTTTGAGTTTCTTGGCAGCTCATATGGACCATGGCATAATGATCAGTGCATATCGAAATCCTGTTTCCAAGCTGAGAGCTTTTGGAAGGACCCTAAAATCTCCCTCATCTATTAGATTTTACACCCTCCTACTGCTGAGAGGAAGGAAAATGACACTGTATCTTTTCCATGGGAAGCTCCCAGCTAGAGAACTCTGGGAGTCCAGTGCTATTGCTTGAATGGCAGCAGGGACCAGCCAATGCACCAATGGTCTAACCCACCACAGGACAATTTCTTCTGTGCATGCTTTTGGGTGAGGCTAAGCCAGCTCTAAGCTATCCTCTGCTAACCTTCCTAAAAACCACTGCAGCAGGAGAGCTCTGCCAGAGAAAATGCTCTCTGGCTGGGTCTGGTCTGCAGCCTTTCAGAACAACACCACCAAGGCTGTTCACCCACTCTGGCACCTTTGGGATGGGAGGGTTAGGAAGGCCCACTTGGCAAGAAACCTTGGGTGAAAGTCAATGGCACTGCTGAGTGAGCTGGATGATGTTGCCTGTCACTCAGAAGGGAGGAAAGGGATGCAAGTTGAGATGCAAAAAGAGTGAAGATTTGGAGCAGTTTTTTTGTTGAAGTTGATCTTAAGAAACAAAGCCCAATGTGCAGTGTGTCACATTTCTATTTACAAATGTAGTTATTAATAGCACTTAGGATATTGGCTTAGTTTAACTGTGTTCAGAACTGATGATGCTGCAAGTTGTGGCTTCCCTACTGAGAAACCTACAAATAAAACTCTGAAGAAATTACTTTTTCCACAGCTGCAAAAAAATTCCAAGATAATTAAACAAAAATGAAAAATACACCACTTTCTTGGTGAGCTGAAAACCACAATGGCATTCTGGCCAAATATAAAAGTTATTTAATTTTGAGTATGTAACCATTTTTAATAGCTCTAAAGCAAAACAGTCCTCTTACTTGCAGAACTAAAGCCCATTTAAATATGATGCGGTGGAACTTTGAAGAGAGGATAAAATGTAAAGTAATGAAGGTCATTTTTGACATGCATTTTGAGACCACCATGGTTTCAGGAGGAATAGGAAGAAGAGCAATTTCTCCTGAAAGAGCTGTATTTTCAGCTTTTGTGTTTTTTAATTTTAAGAATGTTTTCCTAAATATCCTTCATACTGATGATTAACGTCCTTTGATTTCTTTCTCTATGAACTGTATATACGCTTTGGGTTTCTTTTTTTTTTTTTTTGTAGCAGACTGTGTTATAGCAACTAACTGACTTTCTCTCCTAAGAAACCTCTCCTCAAATGTTTGCATTATCATTTTATTTTATAGATAGGGGAATATTTTCAATTTATAATGAAGACAACAAGCTCTGCGCCCAAGCTCAGAACTCTAGCTCAGTCATAACTACCACTTGTGATGAGCATGATGACTTTCAAAAGTTCAGGTGGGTGTCTCCCACACAGCTGCTGAGCATGGCACTCAAGCTGTGCCTGGGAGTGCTTGCCAAGGACGACGAGGCTGCCATCACACTGGAACCCTGCAACAGGACAAATGAGATCCAGTGGTGGGAATGTAGAAATGAGACACTTGCAACCCGTGGCAAGGATTTATTTCTCAACTATGGGAAGGGGAAGGGGAAGAAAGTCAGGCTGTCCAAAGCATCCAGCAAAGGGAGCCGGTGGAGAATCCATGGAAGCGCAGACAGCGTGTGCTCTCAGCGCTATGAGGGTGAGTACTGAAATTCCATCTCTGTGTCTTGGTAACTTGACTGCCCTTTCTACAAAGCATTCCACTGCCTGCTTGACAGGGAGCAAACATTTTCTTGGAGTGACATCAGAGGAGGACCTAATTGTAAAAAGGGTGTAGAAGTGAAAGGCGAATATATCTGTATACTTCTCAGCAAATATAGCTGTACACATTTCTGCATAACTTGTAAAGTGCCATTCTTTCAAATGATAGACTAAAATGATGAAGGCCTGTGATGTAATCATAAGGAAGAATGGGAATTCTGTTTGTACAGCAAAAGCAAAACGAAATCTAAGACTGTTTTAAAATATGTGTGATCAATTTGTAGAAGAGATGATTGTGTTATACTTCTTTTTGTTGTTGCTTTTATTTGGTTTGACCACTAATGATCTCTAAGAAGTTAATTTCTAGTTTAGATAGATGGACTCCACCATCAATGTTATTTATCTAGTGTTTCCCAGGCTTAGTAAAAAGAAAAATTAGAAAAAAGCAAAAGGATAAATGGTGCCTAAAGTTTCAGGATTCAATGTTTTATAACCCTGGAAAAGGACCACTAGAAAGCAAGATCTACTTTTCCTACAATTTTATGGCTCTTGGGCTATGTAGAAGGGGCATTCAGAATCAAGTCATCAATCTCCTTTCTATTGTGACAGTGGTAGGTTGGGAATTTAAATAAAAATGGAATAAATTTTTGTTGTACACTACAGCTGTTCCTCAGGAATGAAATTAGTCATAATTTTGTGCAGACAGCAGCAAATTAATGATGGATAATGATGGAAGGGTCACTTCCTAGCAGAGTCCTTGCAAATTTAAGGTGTAACTTGCTCTCATGAAGACTGATAAAAATACTGTGATACCTCCTTTCCAAGTTTTTTCAACCATGTTGAAAATCTCTTCAACCTCAAAGAATCTCTTTCAACAAAAGAGATTATATACATTTTCTAAGGACAGAAGTACGTATGCCACGGGAGAAGCTGAGTCACAGGGACCTCTGACACAGTAGTCCAGAAAGACACAGCATGACAAAGTTAAACAGAAATTAGTTTGAGGCCAAATTAAGTGTTTGAGAGTCTCAGTTCTGAATGTTTTGCCAGAGTCATACCTGATTGGCACAAGAGGCTTGTAAATGTTCGGGGTAACAAAGTCCTGGTGCCTTGAGGCCTGCATGACTCAGCTTTGTCCATGGAAAGCTGCCTGTGAGCGTCACTGTGGTGAGCATCTGATGCCAGCTGACTGTTGAGTATTGATCTCTGCTTCTCTCCATAGATATCTATACACTGGGAGGAAATGCCTTTGGTGCACCCTGTGTGTTCCCTTTTAAGCACCAGGGGAAATGGTATGCTGAATGCATCCCTCAGAAGAATGATGCAGGCACTCTCTGGTGTGCAACTTCTTCAGATTTTGATAAAGACCAGTTGTTTGGAAACTGCCCACTCAAAGGTAATTTATTTATAAAAATCTCAGGAAAGCTGTTAAGTAAAATGTGTTGTGGTCAAAAATCTTCTTGGGGTGTGGAAGCAGGATTGGACCGTGAGCTGAATTCTGGCTCTCCTGGTCCACTGGTGAGCTATGCAATGAGGAAATGAGGCATCTGCTCCTCACTCTCACCATCCTACAGGGTTTACCAGAACTGGTACATACAGAGAGTATTCTGAGGCTGGTGATTGGGCCTGATGCATAAAGGAAGAGAAAACCCCTAGGACTGGGTTTCAAGACAGAAGGAAGTGCAGTGGATGAGGAAGGTGAGATATATCAGGAGACTGTGGTGTATTTTAGGATGGAGGAGAGAACAGGAGGGCTTGAAGGGAAGGGTGCAGGACACAGGCAATGACCTTCACCTGCATTCAGTGCTCCAGTGCTTCCATACTCCTACAAATCATCCAACACAGCTTCCCAATAACCCCAACACAAATTCCCTACCCCTTTATCCCCACTTCACATGCGGTTCTGTGGAAACTATAATTTCTGTAATGTTGGGCGGTCTGGAAGAACATAAGAGGGGTCTGAAGGTAAGAAATGGGTGTGGAGACCAGAACTTCTATAAGGTGAATAGAGAAATACTTGTTGAGGTAAAATGTATCAGGGGTAATGTGGACTGAAATGTGAGAGAAATAGATGAGTCGTATAAATAAAAAGGAACAGGGTCAATGTAAAAATTAGGTTTGTAAGGATAAATAATTCCTTATGTAAATG
The DNA here is from genome assembly GCA_013396875.1 of Vireo altiloquus. NCBI lineage: Eukaryota > Metazoa > Chordata > Aves > Passeriformes > Vireonidae > Vireo > Vireo altiloquus. The sequence goes on along the minus strand of VZRF01013100.1, from coordinate 426,267 downwards.
ACATTGTTAATATTGAATGAAAAAATATATTTATGTGAGGCCAAATGTATGTAAAAATTATCGAATCACACAGTTACATAATTTTATTCTGAAGCAAGGATTTTATTTTCTGGGTAAATAAATATGATTATCTTGTCAAATTGCTGGTATCATCTTTTATAGACACAACCCACGATAACTTTTGGAAAACAAATCCTGTGACAGAAACTCGCTATCAGATAAACTCAGAGTCACTTTTGACATGGCACCAAGCAAGAAAAAGCTGCCAGCAGCAGAATGCAGAATTATTAAGTATCACAGACCTTCGTGAAGAAATGTATTTATTAGGTAAAGTAAAAAAACCCTAGAATATAAAAAAAAAGTAATGCACTGTTTTTAAAACTTAAGTCAGCTCCAAGGTGTGGATAGGTTTTTCACTTATGTCATAAAAATATGTCTCAGTGACATTCTTAAAAGAGTTACCCCTTTCTAACAAAACGTGTATTAAAATAAGGAAAATAATCTAACCTATACTAAAAAAATATATCCCTCATGCACTAAAATATTATTTCCAGTTTCCTTGAATAACTTGAAAAATCAGAGGCATTTAATAACCTGACTGTGTGTTTCTTTTGGCCATTTAGGGCTCACTAGTGACCTGGGCATCAATGCAAAGCTCTGGACTGGTCTCTACAATGCACTTGACAGTGGCTGGCAGTGGACGGGGGGAAGTCCTTTCAGATACCTCAACTGGGCTCCAGGTAAGGGCACTTTTCTTAAATGATGAGCAANCTCCCCTCCCCTCCCTGCCCCCTTGACACATCCCTTGGGATTTATCACTCCAAAGAATAGTTCCCCAGTGGCTTTGCAGCTGCAAAATTCTTGCACATTCCCTCCTGTGAAGAGGTGAAAAGTTTCACTGTTAACAGAAGGATTCTCTTCCTCTTTTTTAAAGGAAATCCCTCTGTGGAATCTGGAAAAATATGTGGGACCTTCCAAGGTAGGAATGGCAAATGGGAAAACCAAGCGTGTGATCGGAAACTGGGATATATCTGCCAGAAGAGAAACACCTCCTTGGATTCTTTCACCATTGCCTCAGGTACGCTGGTCAAAAACTGAGGCTACTTTTACAGTCAGTGAGGAAATTGTAAGGATGTCATATAGGAAATGGCATCATATTGTCAAAACAAAAGGATTACGCTTGCTGACCTGGGTCAAATACTGAGAACACTTTCATTTTCTGGCTCATTTTAAAGATGATGTCTAAATGTTCATCGTTTGGAAAAGAGCCCAGGGTTCCAAAGAAGGCAGGATTAGGTGTTTAGCCATGTCATCCAGACCATGAAATACTAATGAATGTCCTCTGCTCTGAAATATACTCTAGACCTGTGTTCTGCAAAAAGATATGTTAGAGTTCATGCTCCCCTCTTCTCTGTGACCCTTTTTATTCTATTCTCAAAGGAAGAAAATCAGAATATGGATCTGGAACCTTTCCCCAGTTGAATTCCCTTTCCACTTGATGCAGACTAGGTCTTATCTGTGTGAACAAATAGGTGTGCAGTTGCTTCACCTGGGATTTCCCAGCACGCAACTAACTTCACACTCCACTAAAATATATGAGTATATAAGGTTACATAGCTCAAGGGATGCATGGCACATGCGTATCCTGAACTTTCTGGCTGCATTCAGGCAGTTCACTTGGAAAGGTTTCTGACCCTGCTGATCTTCAAACCACGTCTGGATGTTGCTTAGGGGAATGCAAGTTTGCCCAGGTCCCAACTGTGTCCAGGGAGCATCAGACAAAGAGGTCAACCACACACCAATGCTGGGCACACATCCTCCCCTCTTCACTTCGCTCTCTAGGTGCAGAGCACGTGAACATTTCAAGCAATGGGAGGTGGGCTGGCCATACTAAATTTATATCTGAAAATAAGTGCTGAACAAAGTGTCCAGCTGGAATTTCTCGTATAACATTTCTGGTATAAGATGATTGTGTCTGGACTCTGTGATGTATGATTTGGGCTGCGTAGGAGTTCCAATCAGCTCCTGAACACCTGGTGTTGCCAGAGAAAAAAATCTAGAAAATCTGCAAAATTCACCAAGGTAGAGTCCCTGAGCAGGAAAAGTCCCTGAGCAGGAAAAGTCCCTGAGTAGGAAAAATCCCTGAGTAGCCCTTTTCTGTAGAGCATGGCTGTACCCAGAGCCTCACTGAGAGGGGTTTAATGTGGAGTTGTGCCCTGTACATTTGCACGCCAAATTACTCAGTATTTACTTAATCCTGTAAAATAGTTTTTTGGGACCTCCAAGCACAAATGGGAGGGAACAATTTGTTTTGTAATCCTTGTACCTTCAGACTTTGGCTTCTCTCCTCTTCCGGTATGTGCTCCAATATTTCAAATTCATGTCAGTGCAGGTAAATTTCTTTTTGATGTAAATAAAATACTGAATAGAACTGGTCATTAATGACATAATTTTTTTAGGTGATTCAAAGCATATTAAGTGCCCCAGGGAATGGGTGCCCTACGCAGGTCATTGCTACAGAATTTATAGAACACGAAAAATATGGAAAGAAGCCCAGTCTTCCTGTAGAAAAGAAGGCGGAGAGCTGGCGAGTATTCATAATATTGAGGAGTACAGTTTTACAGTGTCACAGCTTGGGTACAGTGAGTATTCTTTCAGGTCACTTTTTTTTTTTAAATCTGGGATTATACTGTTACTGTAATTCATTTAATCATTGTAACCATGTTTTTTTTTTTTTTAAGTTTGTCAGTTGAAAGTGGGTGTGAGATGTAATTATTCCATTATGAGATATATGCATACCTGCAACTAAATTTGTGTTCCCAGAGCCAGATGATGAGCTGTGGATTGGTTTAAATGACTTCAGGGTCCAAATGTTCTTTGAATGGAGTGATGGAACACCTGTGACTTACACCAAATGGCACCATGGAGAGCCAACGCACACTTGGAATAAGGCAGACTGCATCCTTATGAAGGGAGAGGTAAAAATCCCTACCCCACTCTCATGCTTTCTTTTGTCCTTTTGCCCCCCAAAATGAAAACATCTGTGATATTNAAAAAAACTGTTAATTTTAAAAAAAAAAAAAAAAAAAAAAAAAAGGCCAGAAAGAGGAATGATGCTGTTAAAAATAGGTATTAACTTGTTTTAATTTAGGCTATCTTAGTGTGGAGGGATACTTGAGACCAGGTCTAGGAGGGTGTGTGATGCACCAGAAGCAGTGCACTGCATGGAGACTTTCTCTTCTCTGAGAAAATTCCCATCTGAAATTGGTTGAAATAACTCATCATCCACATTGAACATGACTGATCATAGAGTCATAGATTCTTGTAGCAGGAACTTTCTCATTTTTTCTCTAAAACTACTAAAATATATCAGTTTTAGAGCTACTTTGGAGGCTCATATTACTGCACAAAACCAAATTTTGTCTTGCTTTATACTCTTTATAAAAGAAAGTGTAATGTTGTGGAAAAAGACTTACACAAGACATTTTTTCATATTTTATGTTTGGTTTGTGCAGCATTTCCTTGCCATAGTCATCTGGTTATTTGAACATAATAGATACTATGCTGGTGAGAATGGAGAAGAATGTTTCTTTCCTACTCTCATCGGTCCCTGAATCTTTAATACATCCAGCCCTCATTCTCACAGTCCTGAGGAAATGTGGCCCTTACTGTATGTATTTGGGAGTTCTGAAGAAAAACAAAGGCAAGGAAGAGAGCTAAAACAGTCTCAGCCATAGGAAGAGAGAAAGGTTCTTTCTTAGGATGGATATTGTTGGATTTGAATTGTCTCCAGCTTTCACTTCTCTTTCTGGTTTCTTCTTACAATACTTAGGATGGATTCTGGGCTGACAGTGCTTGTGAAACAAAATTTGGCTACATCTGTAAAAGGAAACCCTTGGCTGAAGAACCAGGGGAAGCTGAAGTTATTTACCCAGGCTGCCAGAAAGTAAGTGTAAAACAAAAGCAACAAAAGGCGATTGACTGCATATTAGTTTCACTCCCATGATAATAACTATGACAAGAGTAAATTATTTTGACTGTTGGTGGTGGAGCCTAGAAAACTGTTAATTTCATATGTATTGATAATTCTTAAACTAAAAGGGAAACTTTTGTTTTATTTAACTGAAATGTAGATTGACTTCTTTTTTTTATTCCCTTACAAGTGTACTTCATTCAGCTCTCTCCTACTGCAGAACTGGTGACTGCACCAATAAAAGCCACTCTGCAGAGCACTCTTTTCAGGGTTTAACTCATGTGTCATGGTTCTATCAGTCTGCCACAGGAATCAGGAATATTTGAGTTGACTGTTTTGCAGATTGTAAGCTCTTGCAACAGCTTGTTATGCAGTGAGAAGGCAGAGCAAGCTTTACACAGGGAGCTGCGAAGCAGCTGTGGCTGTAGTTGCCAGTCCCAAGGCATAACCACGGCTCACTGTTTGCAAGGACCCCTTGTGTGTCCTGTATCAAGGGACAAGGCACAGGGTTATAGCTACAAAAGCTATGTTTGATTATCCTGTTGGTTTCTTTCATGGCCTTCGAGATCAGTTTTGGCTTGGGCGGTGGTACTAAGGTGGCTTTTGGAAGTGCACAAAGCTGTGCAGTCTGACAGCCTCTCTGCACATCTCTGCTTCGACACTGACAGGGCTGGATGAAGCACGGCTTTTACTGTTACTCCTTGGTGCAGCTGCCAGCAACATTTTCAGAAGCAAAAAAAGTTTGTGAAGAAAACAAAGGTTTCCTGGCTACTGTGAGAGACAGGTATGGAAAGATAGTTCTTGTACTTTAATGTGTGTAACCAGGATGGAAGAGTTAAACAGAAATTTCTTCTTACTTAACAGTTATTCATAATGTCTATCTGGTGTGACACCACTCTTTCCCAGGAAACTTTAAGGAAGAGCTGATGAAGTATTGCATAATACATCAGGGGCTTTTAAGTCGTCAATATAAACATTCAGGACATTGCTACTACACATACTGTTGCTGCTTCTGAGAATTAAAAAACTGGGTCACCTACACAACAACCACAGATAGATTGTTTTAAAACTTCTCAAACTAAAAATAAACAGATAAACATGGAACTATTTATTTCTTCTGGAGTCAAGCTTTTCAGCTTTTTTTTTTCTTTCTTTGCAACAGACAGATCTGGAAGAGTACCCATTTTAGAATAAAAGTAGATTTTTTTTTCCCCACTGTAACAAGATTTACAGATCTAGACCTTATCATAAAGCTCAGTAAAACAGTGTAGCTGTTTTTTATACAGAATTACTCAAGTAATTACTTATACAGAATTTAAGTCAAGTATTGTTTGGCTTGTGTTGTTCATTGTGCAGTATAAAAGGTGAATAGAATCATCCTAAATTCTAGACATAATTTACATTAGCAAAATGTATAATAAAAGTTATTTTTTGTGATAGTTATAACTACAGAAGTAAGATAATGATCCTTGCTTCATTTCATAAGTATTGACATATCACCTTAATGTTACCTGATTTGCTACCATGAACTGTTTGAAGAAATGAACAAATTCTGATAAAATGTGATACAACAGTTTGGTGCTTACTCTTCACAGATATGAACAAGCCTTTCTGACATCCATAACTGGATTCAAACCAGAAAAATACTTCTGGATTGGTCTTTCAGATGTGGAAGAGCACGGGACATTCAGGTGGGCCAGCGGAGATCCCATCACCTTCACTCACTGGAATGTGGGAATGCCCGGTAAGTGCCACGGGAGCCATTGAGTTCCTGCTCTGGGGAACCACAAAGTGAGGGTTTGAAAGCTGGAAAGTGATTTAGAAACTCTTCTGGCATAAAGCAGCAGAAAGGGTAATGCAACTTTCCATTTGTGCTAAAGGGATTAGATCAAGGATTGTGGTAACTCCATCTGGAAGATCATTTGGGACTGCATGTGTCTGTTGGTATCATTAGCTCTTTGTTGTTTGATGGATATTTTTAAATTATTGTAGCATGATGTAAAAGGAACTTACATTAAAAAAAAATCTTTTAATGATTTAATAGGAATGCACATAAGCTATTTTGGGCTATTGGTATCCAAACACAGTGGGAATGGGTTACTCTTAAATAAGCAACAGATATTTTGAGAAGATTTAGTCATCAATAAGATTTAAAAACTCTGTGTTTTATAAAGGAGAGGAGTCAGGCTGCGTGGCCATGGCAACAGGAACTTCAGCTGGATTATGGGATATTTTGAACTGTGAAGAAACAAACACTTTTCTCTGCAAGCAGCTGGTGGAGGGAGTCACCCCCCCTCCTCCTCCTCCAACAGCATCCCCTCTCCTGTTTTGCCCGGATGGATGGCAGTCTGTTTCTCAGAGCAGCTTCTGCTTCAAAGTAGGTGTTTCATTTCTGAATGGAAATGTTTGCCATTTAAATAAGAATATGGTTTGTGCATGCATGGAAGGTGGATTTTACCCTGCCTACCTGGTAGTCTGTGGTAACATTTTTCCAGCCATCTCCAAGTGGTATGACTGGGAAATATTGGAAAAAGCAGTGTGTGTATGGAACTGAAGTTTGGAGCCACAGGAAGTCTGAGATGATAGGAAAAGCAAAGTTTCAATAATCAAATTTGATAGATGACCACAGGTCAAATGGTTGAACAATTAAATAGTCAGAAATAGAACCAGACCAAAAGATCAGAAGAGATAGAAGCCCATATTTGTGTTTCTAAATATTTGTAATACCCAACACAGTGTTTAATTGTCCATTTTCTATAGGTTTTTCAGGGAGGAAGGGAAAAAATGCAAACATGGTTTGAAGCAAGAGATTTTTGCAGAACCATTGGAGGAGACCTTGCATGTATCCACAGTGAAGAAGAACAAAACCTGATAACTAGACTGTAAGTATCTGCAAAGTCCAGCATTTAAATATAAGAAAAAATATTTTAAAAAATGCCTTTCTGAAAGATATAAAGGATTTCTGGTGATCAATTTCTTCTTTACAAAGATGGTGTACAAAGTGGCAGAAAAAAATGGGTAAAAAAGGTGAGAAAAAGGTTTTCTTGACACACCCCTGGGAAGATGGTGCCATGCACTAAAGTTGCCTGAACGTAAGCAAAATTGAGAGAAGTATGATCAAAATTGGTTTTAACTGAAGTTAATTCGAAGAGATAAAACTGATCTTTTTACCTCATTTATAACTGATCAGTAGATAAAATACTCTTGATTAAAAGAGTATTTTGTGCTGGTTTCCTACCTTAAGTATGGGGGAAAATTGGAAGACTAACAAAAACCTGACCTATTGATGTGCTTATACAAATGTTTAAATCAAGCCCATGAGTGCAGGCAGGTCTGATTTTGGATGCCTAAGCTGCTTGGTGGAACCAAGACCTTTCAACATATTTTCATTTAGCTCAGTATGTGTGGACTTAGAGCATTTGTGATTTTTCCCATAAACTTCTGTTTCACTGCTTCTTGCCATGAGTAGTGCCAGGCTGTTTTTTCCACATGACAATTGAATGGTTACTTTATATGGTTGTCCCAAATTATACTTGAGGTATCAAGTATACTGAGAATAATGTAATGCTATACATTCCCCTTCATGGTTTCATACTGTGTCTGATTGTCTGCATTTGTAATCATTCAGAGACAGAGGTTATATTCACTCTTCTTACTGGATGGGTTTAAGTGCCTTGGACTCTGATGGTGGATTTACATGGAGTGATGGCTCACCAGTGAGTAAATAATTTGTTATTACAGCTTTTTGACTAGTTTTTTTATATATCTCTTGGCAGACAGCTCTCATAACTCCTATACAAAATGCAAGTGATGTTAAGTCTTCAGTATCTGATTCCTCTGTAGGAAATACTCTTAAATCTCTGATAGTTCATAGTTATAGATAAAATTACAACATTTACAGTAATGGTATACAGGGGTATAGCTTCTGATTTAAGCAAGTCTGATTGTGCTAATCTCTGTATTTCTCTTTGTCATTTGCTGTGAGAAATCATTTTGTACATCTACACAAACTCAGCTTTGCTGCCCTCGTTGTCTTAAGTAGATCAAGATCTGCCAGTCCCGAGGCCATATGGCAGCACCAATGGATTGTCTTGGCTTGGAACATCTGAGCAGGACAAATAACCCAGAAATCAGAGAACATATTTCTTTCTAAAACTTGACAGGAGAACGTCAACTCTCCTAGTGACAAATGGGGCAAGAACTTTTTGGCTTACTCACATGGCTTATAAACACACAGATGAATTATTATTTTAGTCAAGTGTCATGTACTTCTCCTCAAAATGTCTGACATTAAAGAACAAGATGGACCATGAAATCAAATGAAGTACATCCTTCTTTAAGAGGATGAAGACAATTGTAACTTTTTAAAAGGAAAGTAGTAACAAAGTTGTGTTTCCACTACAGGTAAATTTTGAAAAATGGTCACATGGAGAACCAAACAATTATGATGGGAATGAAAAATGTGGTGTATTTACTGGCTATCTTAATATGAACTGGAATGATTTATTTTGTGAACACATGCTGGACTATGTTTGCCAAATCAAAAAAGGTAAGATTATTTCTTGCCTTTAGCAACATTTAGAGGTAGATAAGAACATCCCTCCCAGGTCAGATGATACTATCTGCATGTATTAGGGACAGCTGTGCCATCAATCACAATAAAAGAGTTTATACATTTAATTCCAGTAAAGGTGGTTGAAAACTATTAATTAACCCATGAAATACACTGGCAAGTTTGGAATGTATATGCAGTATGATGGAAAAGAGAATCACAACAGCCTGAAGTTGGGCATAGTTTCTGTAAGCTTGACTTATGATGTCATGATGTCACTAATGTGCTGTTTTGCTGAATGTAGCACTTTTTTTCAGATACTCTGAGAAATTCTGTGACAAAAATAAGCTGTACTGAGTAACATTTAAGATTGTTACTGGAGTTAAAATGCTAACTACTGTGTAAATGTAATTGAGAGAGAACTGAGAAACAACATATACTCAAATATTGATTTATATTGCAGGAGCCACACTGAAACCAGAGCCTAATTCCACATTCAGTAAGTCTTGTGCTTCCAATGAAAAAAACTAATTAACATGTAATAAAGTTGATTTCTATTACAGGCTAATTAATGTTTTAATTTGCAGATTATGAATACGTTGTTGGTGAAGATGACTGGGTAACATATAAACACAAGGAATACTACTTCAGCAAAGAATCAATGTCTATGGAAAAAGCCAGAGGCTTTTGCCAGAAGAATGGTGGCGACCTTGTTGTCATTGAGTCTGAAAGTGAAAAAAATTTTCTTTGGAAATATGTAAGAAACATGTTTGCTTGAGAAATGCACGATTTTGTTGTGAACTGAGGCACCTTTTTTCAGCTGGTTTGTGAAATATTAGAAAATGGTCCCCATCATAAAAAAAAAAAAAATCAGGGCCACCTTTCATCCTTACTTGGGCTTATCTTCTTAGAAGCTTTATTATAATCATTATTTTGATAAATTGCTGTATGTAGACAAATTCTCAGCTTCATTTCAAGAATGCTCTCAGGGCACAGCTTTCAAAGATTTTGCTCTGTTTAACTGAAAGCTGAAAATACTAATTATGTTAATAGTAATTTTTTCTAACTCATTCTTTTCACAGAATACAATAAAAACTCTTTGTCAAAATAGATCTCATATTTGCAGTAAAAGGTTTCAGTTAGAATATTTTTCTTATAGGAAGAAAATGGCCTGGTGATGATATACTGTTTTGGAAATAGTTTTCTACTATTAAAATCAAATTTGATGACATTCTTTCCTCCACATGACTAAGTACAAGCCCCCACGATTTACTTGAAGTCTTTCATCAAAGTTTCCCTATGCTTTCCTAAAACTCAAAGACATTGCTATGAACCTGTTTTGAGAGGTCATTGTTGCCTTCTTAATGTAGCTTTTTTCTCCATTTGTTTTTCAGATAATTAGCTTTTTTTTTTTTTTTTTTCCTTATTTTATACTGAAAACCGAAGGAAAACTTTGCATTTTGCAGTTTGGGCACATAATTGCAGCAATTCCCTGCACATTATATACTATGCAATTGGGCAACTGAAATGACAGCATTTTTAAAACTTTTTTTGAAATCTGTTTTATTACAGCTACCTAAATTTGTTTGTTTGTTTGTTTGTTTTAGGTTTTCTATAAAGACCTGGGGAATTGCTTCTATATTGGCTTAAGTGTGAGCCTTGACAGAACATTCCGGTAAGTAAAAACAAATTAATTTTGTCAGACTCATAATGTATTTCCATTTGACATGGTTGGTTCTAGGAGACAGCTGGAATTCTGTGACTGACACAACCTGTCTACAGCCATGTCCTGATATAAAGTTTTAAAATGGCATTCTACTCCTCAGGGAAGCACTTCTCCTATCATAATTTCACTATCTATTTCTACTTCTTTTGGTTCTTTACCCTGCTTTTGTGTTTTGAGGCTGAGATGTTTGATCACAGTAAGTGAGGCATCATCCTCTTTCCTTTGTTAGATGAAAGAAAAAGTTGGTTGGAGGTCTCCAGCATATTCCAGACGGTACTTGCAGGCATTACTTCATGTTGAAATGATCAAAGAAAAAGAACCCTAGAAACCTACAGTGAGAGGCATCAAAGTGATTTTTAGAGATGAAATATCTATATTGGAGAGCCCTTGTCTGGATTTGCAGATGGTTGTACCCTCAGAGTTCAGGGCAGGACAGCTTCAGGTGACACGGAAATGTCTTTGGAAACAAATGTGTCTGGAAACAAAGTGCCCTGGAATTGTCTCAGACATTCCCTGGAGCATTAGGTGTGTTGCAGACACATCTCCTGTGGCACTCTTCTCTCCCGCCATGTCTTTTTCTAATGCATTCTTCTGGGATTCAAGGCTTGGTCAGATGAGTCTCAGCCTCTTCATTTTAGTCTTTCTGCTGTTGTCACAGGTTGCCTTTGTTGGCCACAAACCACAAACCACAGAGACTCTGTCAGCTCCTGGAGCTTCTGCTTTCTACATCACATTCCCAGCTCAGATAATTGTCCTTTTCCCAGTCCTTCCTTGTTCCCTCACTGGCTTCATTCTCTTCCCTGTTGGATGATGGTGCTGCTTTATATTCTTTCTCCTGGTTTATTATGTGCGGGTTTTTCCAGTTTGACTCAGGAGGTTTGCAAGCAGCTAGGCATCCTGATGAATTCCTAGTCTGTAATTTACTTGAAAAAACACACACACAAATACTTAGTCTCTGAAACTGGAAAAACATTGGATTGTCCTGGAGTTTGAAGATTGTCAGTCTTGGCTGATTCATCACTTGCCTTTTCACTTTTTTCTTGGCTACTTTTTGAAAAGAAATTTGTGAATCACCAAGACAGGAAATGATTGATGCGTAATTGAAAAGAAAAAGCTAATAGGTGTATAATATTAAAGATTTCCTATGCTTAAGAAAATGGTGCCAAGTGGTTCCCAATACATGGTTCAAGACTCTTACCCAACAAGATCTTATATTATTGTTATTGACCCAGGAAATTGCTAAAATAAGCTCAAGTGTCTGTTTCTGTGCTCCAGAGAAATCCAGGTCCAGGATTTCAGGGTCAGGATTTCAGGTCCAGGAATCCAGATCCAGGACTAGTGCATTTCCAGCACACTGTCAGTGTTCAGAGACCAAGAGAAGTTGGGACCACCAGTAAAGATTATTAGTTCAGATGTGGTCCAAGTCAACACTGTAGGCAGTTGATGTAAAAATATTTTTTACAAATTCCAAGTGGAAGGTCTTGGTTTCCTTTTAGCAGAAAACAACGTGTTTGTTAGCTAAGATATAGGAAACTTAAAATATGAAACTCATATATATCCTTTGCAAAGAAATATTAACTAATTCAATTTAGAATTATAATTCCCTCAAATTACTTCTTTCAGGTGGATGGATGGAACGTCAGTGAACTATGTTGCCTGGGCTCCAAATGAACCCAATTTTGCAAATAATGATGAAAACTGTGTGGTCATGTATACACATACAGGTGGGTGTTGCAACAACCTTTAATCTGCAGGATGTGGCTGGAGCCTGAGGGGGCTGCGTGGGCAGGGCTGGGTGGGTTATCACACTGAGCACACTGATGTTTCATGGTTTTCAAACAGAAAAGGAAAATAAATTAGTAGTCTCTTCTTTTATTTATGTACTTTTAAAAAACTGAACTCTATGTAGCTAACACATTGAATTACGTCTGCAATTTTGTCAGAAAATTACTAAGTGAACAAATCAGGTAAGCATCAGACAATTGGCAAATAGAGCCAGTATTGTTTCTCCTCTAGCCTCTGTCCATTTTATGCCTACCTCTGCAGGACATCAGCTATCTGTTGTCATTTGTGCAGTACCTAAAAACTGAGGGTTTGGGCATGGTTTGGATTAGTAATAAACAATGTTATACAATATTTTAATGAAAATATTCTTTAAAATCCATTAACACAGAGAAGTGGAAGTAATTGTGTATATACTAGCTAAGAACTTAGTCTTTTTTAGGAGCAGTGAATCTCTTCTACTTTTAAACATTTCTAGTCTCAAATTCTATAGCTGAGATGATCTTCCTAGGCTCTCTTAGAGGTGAACGAAAGGACGTAGACAATTTAGGGGAGTAAATATTAGATCCTTTGGGAATCTTCTTTCAGATAAGATGAACTATGTCCACAATGTCCCTGAATTAAAATGACAATATCTCCATTAAACATGAGGTGTGAATAATTATACTGTAGGTAGTTACCTTGTAACTGTCTGCAGCTAATGAAATGTGTCCTTTTCTTATTCATCCCTGATCTATAAGATGGGGATGATGATGTTAATGTTATCCTCTTAGATCACACTCCAAAAGGCAGAAAATGTACCAGAAAACTCTATGAGAAAAAACTGTGAGAAGTTCAGGTAGTAAGGTAACCAGGACTGAGTGCCTTATATAGACAGAGCGAGGGAGATTAAAGCATTTAAATTAAAACTCCCCTTTGTGAATGCTATGGTTTTGCAATATTGAAATATCTCTGTTTCTAGACAAATTATTTATATTCTAAATTTTTCTGGAAACCTGAATATTTAAAAGAAACAGACATACAGTTACTTACTATTCCTGGGGGAGAGAAATACAAATGCTCTAACCACTTTTACTTCCTATGATAGATTTTCTCTAGGAAAAGGCACTTTTTATCTCAGTCTCAGCTGCATTTTCTTTTGTTTTGTTGGGGTTTTTTTTAATTCTAATTTCCTTTCAGGTACGTGGAATGATCTCAACTGTGGCAGTGTTGAGTTTTTCATCTGTGAAAGGCTTAACAACACTGTTCGTCCAACTGTTGCTCCCACTCCACCGCCACCAAAGGGTGGGTGTCCGGAAGACTGGCTCCTCTTCGATAACAAGGTGCAGTATGAAATGTCAATATAGTGTCTTTTTAAAAAAGCAGAATGGAAAACAAATCTTTGAAGCAGTTTTTTAATTGTAGCAGGGTTGTTAATTATCAAAAATTCTGTTCCATTTGTGTGCATTTAAAGACCTTAAAATTACGAATCCTGAAACAGAAATTACAGCCTCTCTTGGGATCACAGCAGTTATGAGGGAGATCTTGAGGCATACAAGAAGAAAGTTGCATCTTACAACAACTCTACACTAGGGAAATTGCTCATCTGTCTTTGGCAACACAAAGCACCAGCAAAAATATATGTTCTCATTTCTGTGCTGAGCTTATCTGGCTGTCACATGTTGCCTGGACACTTACTCATCCCTTGCCTACTATGCACTGGCTCTTAAGCCACCAGGGCAACTTCCCCTGAGCAAATTTATCAGGTTTTTTTTTATATAACCAAACAACTCAAGGATTTTGAACAATCCAGTTATAAGATTCACTGCACTTTATTATGTACAATCACTCTTGACCTTCTCAAAAGACAAAACTTCAGGGTAAGAGACTGTATGTAATAAAAGTCCACAGATTTTCACCAGTGAAGTTATAAAAGGTGTAAAGCAGCAGTGTACACTACAATTCTAGTAGTTAGAATTACACCTAGTAATGAAGATAATTCTCAATAGCATTGTTTTGTCTAGCTCTGTATGTCTTCCTTTCAGTTTAGCAAAAATAGTTCTGTTTGACAGAGATCCTTTATTTGAGATTCACTGGCTGTAGTCTCCATTTTCCTTCTCTCTCTCAGTCCTGAGGAAATGTCACAAACTCAATGTCTTCCATTTCATAGCTCTCTCTCAAGCTAAAATATCTCTTTCTTCCTCTCCTCCTGGAAGAGGAGCTTCAAAGGCTCTTCCCTTGACTGTTCCCTAAGCTGTTTATACACAGCTTCTGACCACCTTCCATTTTGTTCAAATTTTCCACAAACTGCCTACTTTTCATTTGTATTCATGTGCTTCATGTAGCACATTTAGGTTACTTGATTTTGACAAAGCTGTCTTATGACTTAAATCTCATAAAACCATATTACAAGAAACAGTAAATTCATGGCTTTCTTTATATTGTCAGAATAATTTTCTTTCTGTGATTACCCTATGAGAACCAAATCTGGTTTGAAAAATAGGTCAATAGAAGATATTTTGCTCCAACAACATATCTTACCCGTTTTTGTTTTCTGAGGTCTTCTTCAGCATTTCTCTCACAGTCACACCTCAGAATTGCGCTCAGAATATTTAATGCAATTTCTGCTGAGATCATTAGACTGTCATATTCCTTTTTTTAAATACATGCTATAATATTGGGCTTTACACTCATTTTCTAGTACAGGTCTTCTCTGTAAGACAAGGTCTTCTCATTTAAAGGCAAGCTAGAAAATACTTTTAATTAGCTAAACTCCCTTTTTACATTAACTATCCAGCCTATCTTATTTGTTACAAAAAGAAATGTTTTCTTCAGAAATTAAAACAGCAGCTAGATTCAGATTTTGCACACTTCTCTTTTTCAGTGTTTTAAAATCTTTGGCCTTGATGAAAATGATACATTGACATGGCATGCTGCGCGGAACAACTGCATTGATCTTGGAGGAAATCTGGTTACTATATCAAAAAAGGAAGTGCAAGGTATAAAGTACCAATGTTTTGACAGTGACGAGACACCATGTAATTTCTGATAAAAAGATTAAAAAATTTGATAGAGCTCCTGCCATATATGCTCTTAGTTATTAATTATATTGATATAATATAGATTATATTAATAATTAATATATTATTGATATAATAATCTAATAATATATTGCTATATTATTATATTAATACAAATTTATGCTGAATGAGAAATTGTACCTTTGGAAAAGTACTTGCATATGTTTTAGTGTCTTGATTAACTTCTAAAATCATAGTTTGGAGGATAATATAGGATGTTCTGCTGAAATATTAATTTTTTAATTAGAGGCTTGTCATATAACTAAATGTTCACATTTTCTTTTTTTAAGGAGCTAGATGATATTTGAGGTCACTTCCAGCTCAGGTCAATCTCTAATTCTATGATTCTACTTACAAAAAGCACACGAAAGGAGTATATCCAAACCCAAATCACTGGGCACCTAGCTGCTGAGCCAAATGCTGTGTGTCAGTGGAGAACGTATCCTCAGGCAGCAGAAGGCTCCAGTGCTGGAGTCCCAGCTTCCCCCTGTTCCCCTTGTTCTGCTGAACGTCAGAACCTTCTGATCGTGATGCTTAGCATGTTGCAGATGTTTTAAGAAGCCTCACATTTGCTCGGGAGATGTGCTGCCTCAGGTCCTGAGGGACGCACATGGACCATCTCCTACCTCACTCTATCAGTGCTAGTGGTTTATATTCTTTTCTGTAGCAGAGGAAGGAAGCTATTTTAATGAAAAGTTAGTCTAGGCAGGAGCTAAGGAGAGCAGCAGCTGGCATTCCACAAAGCTGAGATCCCTGTTCATACGTACTTTGTTATTGAGCAGTTTTATTTGTGTTACGTCTGTTTAGAAATGAAGTTATTAAGTCAAGTTAAAAAAGAAGTTACCAAAAAAGAAAAGGGAGTGCACAGTCTGTGGACTCATTTTCTACGTGCCAAGGCTTAGTGAATTTATGCTTATTTCTGTAAGACATTAGAACATTTTCCATGCTTTCTCAGATGATGAACAACGTAGAAGGGTGTACACATAAATTCCCATTTTATTAAAAATTTGCCCATCTTTGAGTTTGTAAATACTTTTTTCCAATTTTAACTTCAGGTGACTGATGTTAAACATCTATGAATAGCTATTTATTTTATTTTTGTTATAAGATTTCCACCTTATTATAAAAGAAAACTCATCATCCTGGCTCCAGACACTCCAAAGTCTGTGGCATTCGGGAAGAGTGTATTCAGTTTCCTTCCTTTTACAATTTTTCTTTTTTTCCCTTCAGCTTTCCTTATGTCCCTCTTAAAAGATGCTGCAACTGATGCTTGGATTGGACTGAATGACATAAATCAGGAGCACACATACTTATGGACAGATGGGAGCTCAGTAGACTACACAAACTGGGCAAAAGGTTCCCGAAGTTATTATAGTATGGTAAACATAAATTTCTGTTTGTCATTTAGACATTACAACTTTGGTAGATGAACAAAATGTATGTAGCTAATATTGTATTTTCTGTCTTTTCCTTTATGAAGATTTTTAGGAGTCTCGTTGCTTTTTAAAGCAGAGTAGCCATATGGGAGATCTATCTACACACATTTTTTCAACATCTGTATTTGTCATGGTTCTGTATGAGTCCAGACAGAGGTTTTGAAGCATTATGCAAAACTCAGACAAGTGAGAAATCTACCTCACTTTACCATGACTCGTCAGGATATTTAAATTAACCATAGCATAAACTATATAATGTTGGGTTGTGGTGAATGTTACTTATATTTGATGAAAATACTCGGATAATTGTGTACATTGACAGTTCTTGGCACTAAGCCCACCAAGATAAATGCATTGAGCAAAATACTCAAAAGAGCGAGTCTAGGTCTTCCTTTCTAATTTTTATCTTCCCTTTATCTTCATTCTGAAAAATCCCTTTTATATGCTTTGAAACTTCTGGCGTGTCTAGACCTTTTTGTGCCTAATTGCAAGACAAAACACAGATTTATTCAGTAATTGTAAAATAGCTAATGTAGAATACTGAATAGTATTATTTCTATACTCCTATGCTAGCTTTACCAAGTTTCTCTCTTTATGTAAGAGAATTGCTTCACGTAAGAGAATTGCTTCACATTCATCTAAAATGGAAAAAAGTTCTTTGAGGTCCGGCTGCCATCAGGCTAGAGCTTTCCTCCAGGAAAATGGCAGCAGAGCTGTGGGCCAGACTTGGCACACACATCTGAACCCACCCACACACACACACTTACTCTGGGCCGCGCACAGAGTTATGTACATCCAGATTGTCCCAGACACCTCCTCCTGCCTCTGTGCTGTGCTTTGCAACTCCTTCTATCATCCAAGTGAGAACTATCCTAGGGCTGGGTTGCAAAGGCTTATTGTCACATTATGTGCCTGACTGTTGCTTGTATGAATTTCATGACCTTCATACGCCTCTGTAGGTGCCTGTACGTGATACAAGACTCTGTGTTTCCAGAAGTAGGAAAGTTTCCTACTTATCCACATCTCTTTTCTTGTTAATCTCATTTGTCTTGTAGGATGATTGTGTCTTTATGATTAAGAACCCTATTGAACAGGCAGGAAAATGGAAAGATGAAGGATGTAAAGCAAGCAAAAGTTACATCTGCCAAAAAGATTCCGGTGAGTTTTCTTTCACCACTTTCTAGTAGACCTGATTTATTGTGGTACTTTCAAACTGGTGCTAAAAGTGACTTTCCTGTAATTCTGCCCTAACCTAACTGAAATTAATGACAGTATCACATGCATTATGGACCATTTTAACAAGTTGATTACACATACTATTTTTCTGGAGAAAATCTCTTAACATTTTCTATTTCAAAGACTAGACCAGTAAATAACTGAAAAACTAGATCTATGTGTCATCATGTATTTTACTTATGTCAGTCAAAGGTGGCTGAGTGCACCGTCTTTATGTCTTCAAAATTGGAATTTTTTACTAAAATTTTTTTAGTAAAACTGGCATATCATACTATACACTGCAACTTCTTTATTTTTAAAAACTGTTCTGCTTGATTTCCTTTACATTCTTTCTCAATTTCAGCAGCAGCAGTTACATCCTACTGCTTGGTCATGGTGTGTTTATCATACCCTGTTCCTTGTCAGAAATACAACAAATGCCAGTATATAATGGAAAAGGGCAAGAAATTGTTCTCTTTAATGCTCTACATCGGTACAATATGGTTTGGGTATGTCTGGTGCTTACGTGTCTTTCTGGGCATGATACAGATATTTATGCTAAAAGGTCATTTTGACAAGTATTAGAAAATTTTATCACTGCACATGAATTTGTTGCTTTCATCACTGCAGGGATTGTTTGGACATATACTAATTTTTTATTGCAGTTTCTCTTAATTACATGACAACTCCACTATACTAGATATTCTCAGTGTTATATGTCTGAGCCAGTACAAAGTTAGAATTTTTGGTTGCTCTTTTGTTTATTACAGACCCCAAATTGCTGAACCCCCAACCCACAACTCCAGTGTTTGGCTTTAACTATTATGGTGACGACCGCTATGAAGTCATCAACCACAAAATGAGCTGGGAAAAAGCACAGAAGAACTGCAGGGACCAGTCTGCAGAACTGGCCAGTGTCCTGGATCCTTATGCTGAATCTTTCCTGTGGTTACAAATATTAAAGTATGGGGAGCCTGTGTGGATTGGCCTTAACAGCAACATGGTAAGTCCATCAAACACTTGTGGCAGTCATACCAATACCTTATATGAGCTATTGGTCAGATCCACAAACGTGTGGCAGGAATCAAAATCTTGCAGAGGATGCTGACTTCCCTCTGCTTGAGGGGGTCTACACATTTAAGTGTTTGCCTGTAGTGTAAACAAGAACTGCCACAGACCACAATTCAAAGGCCACCAAGGATGTAGCTGTAGTACTGAGTGGCTTCAGTGGTAAAAGTGGTGGTGAAGTTCTCACTTCCTGCTCCATGGTCTACCACATGCTCCTGTGGTGGAGCAGTACTGTTTCTGAAGGCACAGCTGTGCTGTGGAGCACACCGCAGAAAAAAATTACGTTTAAAATAGTTATTTCTTTGTGAGTTTAAGTGTTTCTTTCAATTCACAGCCCAGAAGTACAAGAGGTTGTGCTGGGCAATAGTGGGAAGAGCAGGGCTCCGGCAATGGGGACTCCTCAGGCTGGGTTTTGGAGCTGAAGCCAATGTCCTGTGTAAAACTGCCAACAAACTCAGCTTAGAGGGGAAAGGTCTGAAATGGGAAGCAGCTAACAGAGGCATGTAAAAAGAACGTGGATAAATATGATGTAGCTGGATATTTTTTGGAATTGAAGCGAAGGGGAAATCAAGTGGAGAGAGGTAGAAAAAGAGCTTGGTGAGGCACATGTCTGAGAGAGGTCACAAGGGCTGACATGAGAGGAACTGGAGCTGCACCTCAGTGTGAGCACGGGGAAACTGGGATTAGAGAGGAATCTGGAATGAAACACGGCCAAGGGTCTCAAAGCAGACAGGAAAGGAAATGGCACAAAGTACAGGATGGGAGCCAGCCCCCAAAGATCACAGGCAGAAGGATCTAGGCTGCACAGGGTGGGGTGACAGAAGCCATGGACGTGACTGATATCAGCCATCCTCTGCAAACACTGGTGAAATCCACTGACAAAATACATGCTTGGCTCATCTCTGGTAGCTGGTCCCCACAAGACCCACAAACTTACCACAAATGCAGTTAAAATGGGTGGCAGAGGCCTGTGATCCAGTGCCCAGGGAAGCCTCATCAGTTTTTCTGTCTCTGGTGAAACCTCAGATTTTTCTCTTTGCTTTCTAAATACCTAGAGAAGCCTGTGTTAGAGGAATGCTGGCAATAGTTTCTCTGCAATCTTTATTTCATCTGTGTGTATATGTGGACCTATTTGATAAAATCTTCATCTGTATATTCACATTTGTTTTTTCAAGGCCATTTGCCCGTTTAGGGGATGAGAAGAATGGTGTGAATTGAATAATGTAGGCTGTGTGCTAAACAAACATCTGTAGGATGACTGCCCTACCTGCTGTGGGGAGTGGGAGTCTGGACAAGTTTCTTACGTATTCATGACATAATCTTGTGCAAGAAACCATGATTCTCAATTTTTCCTAATTTTTGCATGCATGGAAGTGCAATCTTAATGTTCTTCCAAGCTAATTCTTGTATGTGACATAATCATAATTTGTCATTTTCTTTTAGAGTGATGGCCGGTACATATGGTCAGATAGGAGGAGGAGCAGGTATCTTAACTGGGGCAGTGGAGAACCAAATAAAAACAAAGCCTGTGTCTATTTAGATGTGGATGGTTTTTGGAAGACAGCATCTTGCAACGAAACATTTATATCTCTCTGTAAGCAATCCAATGGTAAGTTCTGAATAGGACAAATGGGATTTGGGAGTCCAGAATTTAAGTTAATGGCTTTATTTGAATTTAGGTTTTCCACATATGCAAAGGTTGTGATAGAGAGTGTATGCCTTGTTATAAACTCTTACTTTTTTTTAAGGAGTCAGATCTGTCATGTGTGATTTCCAGACATTTAATTTCACAGGCCAGTCAACACAGGCACATCAGAAAGACAGCTGCAATATTTCATGCCCCATGCCATAGTGGTTTTTTGCATCCTTGTTTGTCAAGAACTACAGAATTAACTAACTTTAGCCTAACTATAAATATATTTATATGATATACTTTTACATTTAAAAGTATCTTTTGAAACTTCTGCCAGTGTAGCAGCCAAATTGATTAATTTATTTGTTACTTCTGGTCAGATACTTTAGTGCTATAATATTACATGCATTTTTCAAACATGTCAAATTATATAAGAAATTCATAATTTCTGCACCATAATTCACAGCAAATTTTGTATTCATTTAAGGTCTGTTTTGGCTTTAATCTGGTGATACAATGGGCTATAAATTCTGCTTTTACATTGCTTAGGATGTATGCTGTACAGGGGCAGGTACAGCAACTTCTCTGACTGACCTTTCTAGAAACTGGCTGGACATAAGCCACAGACTTGTGGTGTCAAGATCCCTTACGTATACTGACTCATTCCTTATTCTGTTTCACAAGTTTCAAGTAAAGATTGTCATGTTGAAGACAATGGCTTAAAGGTGTAAGCCTCCTTTAACAGACTGGAGAACCAGCTCCAACCAGAATAGTTTGTTATTGGTTTGTCATGCTTAATTCAATACTTTATCAATAGTTAAGTCTATGGGATACTCCTTTTCCTGGAATAAATGTCATATCTATAGGCCTGATATGTGGTGAAGGAGTATATATTTCCCTTGGCTTTTAAGATTCCACTGAAACCTTTGTGTCTCTTAATAGAGTTAATCCCTAGTGAACCACCACAGCTTCCTGGAAAGTGTCCTGAGCCGAAGCGTGGTAGATCTTGGATTCCCTTCCGTGGGCATTGTTACTATGTTCACACCACTTCTGAAGAAAGCTGGCCTGATGCTTCCATGATGTGTATTCAAATGGGTAAGTACCTTTTTTGTATCAGGATATTTTACAGGTTGGTTGTGTGTTTGGCTTTTTAATCCAGAACCAAATGATAGTAGGTAATGTGTGTAAGTGTGTATCAATTATAAGCTACACATAATTTAAATTTATTATCATGTAATGGTTTTACTGAGATAATTATTTTATAATGAAAAATCTCACTGAAATTGTATGTAATATTTAATTGATATTTTTAGGTGCTTCTCTGGTTTCCATAGAAGATTCGGCTGAAATGAATTTTCTCTTACTTTACTTGTCTCCACTTGCAAGTGACTTCAGAAAGTTTTGGATAGGATTGTTCAAAAATATTGATGGTAATTATTTCACAATATATATGACATGAAAATAGATACTGTATAAATTGAGTGAATATTAAGTACTACTAACAAACTAAATAATAATACCAATATGCTAAATATTTAATAAATAATCAGGGAAAAAACCCTAATACATATTTAATAGCTTTTCTGCTAAAATACGTAAAACATAAACCACCAAGAGGTCTACGTTTTCTGTATCCTTGTTGCAATTCAAGTATATCTGTCTGTAAAAGTCTTTAGCTTAGCACTGCAGTAGTTGATTAGAAATGTTTCTTACTGCCTTTTTAAACTCAAAATACTTGACATTTAACCACTGTAGTATTTTAAGCATAATTTTGTCTTGTCATTAAATGCTGAGTTAAATTACATTAAAATTTATTTCTAGACAACAGGGCATAGCATCTCATATGAGCTGCTGAGAAAATTTTATTAATCTAAATTTCAGTGTTTTTTTCCATGAATTTTTTGTGGAACCTTTCATTTTAATCCAAATATATTTAATGTGGTTGTTTTTTTTTTTTTTTCCTGAACTGCTGTAATTGCAAATTTGATACTTTATTCTATATCATCGTAATTCTGAAGCCAGTTTTTCTTGGCAGACTTTGAGGGTAAACCTCTAGAATGAGTCTAGACTGGAGTGCAACATCTGCTCAAGTCTGTGTGTCTCACCATCAGCAATGGTGGGTCAGGTTGATCTGCTGCAGCTGAAAATGAGCAGGACAAAAGCAGTGACTTGTTCCTCTCCTGTCCCCTGGAGTGCTGCTGTGCTCCACACTGTGCAAGCAGGGGCAGGAGGGAAAGGCAGCTGCAGGGGAGGGGCAGGGAAAGTGGCACTGAGGCAGCTGGATATACCAGGATATGCTGCCATGAAAGCACACCCTGAGGGAGAGAAGGTGGCTAGTGTTCCTACTTGAGGGGAGATGCTTGAGAGTCAGCAGGAGATGAGATGATTAAAGAGAGAGCTGATTCAATTTGCAAAGATAATGGATTAATCCAGCTCTAATAAAGCTGTTAGTCGCTGATCTTGAATATGCACATAAAGAAAATCTCCTGAGCATTCTGTGTGCTTGCACTGCTGGTCCTGGCTTGTTCAGATGCTTTGCTTTTCTTAAGGCTCTCAGGCACAGTTGTGGGTACAGGCTGCAGCTAAAGGTCCTTGAGTAGCTGGACAAGTGTTCCTCACATCACTGACAGCCATGAATGCTAATGAAGGTAACTGTGAACATTTGCATTTGGTACACTCCAACCTGAATAGCTATGGCTGTTAAAAGAGTGAGAAATTAGTGCTCTAGAGTGAGAAATATGTGCTCTGTGATACCAATTAATCAACTAAAAAATCCCAGATCTGATCTGATATGTCATTGTGACTGGTAGACTAGAAGTTATTCTCCACTTCATGCACTCACTAGGTAATACATTTGATTTTAGGAGAATGGATATGGATGGACAGAAGTGCGGTAGCATATGTCAACTGGGAGAAAGGAGAGCCTACAGTACTTTTTGATGAACACTGTGTTGACATGGATGTCTCAAGCGGAACCTGGAGGACCTATTACTGCTCGGTTGACCAGAATTTTATTTGCAAAATCCCCAAAAGTAAGTTCTGAATTTCTGTGCATTGGGTTATTTTAAAAGTAGTGGTTAATATACATTGGGCTGAAATGTTTAGGCACTGGGTACACTTTATGCATTGATGCTGATCCATGTGCATCTGAATCAAAGCCAAGAGTAATTTCTGTTAAAGATGGTGAGAAATAATGTTGGAGAATAACCTAAGTCACTGTTCCCTCAGTTTAAAAGCATTGATTTCTGGGAATTTACTGGACCCTGGGAAGAACATATCATCTGTTGAGAGTGCAAAGAACATTCACAGACATTATGGTTAGAGTGAAAGGAGCAGTAGATGATGAACAGATGATTAAACTAGAGAGTGCTGAACAGAAAGACAGGTACCCTCCCCGTAGGTAAGCCAAGGGGAAGCAGTCCAAAGTCACTGAGCTCCTGCAGAGAGAAGGTAGGTGCTGCTGATGGGGACTACCACCACAGCAAAGTGCGCTGGGATCTGCTGGACAAGCAAGCAGAAAGCATCAAGTGAGGGTGGGCAGTGGGGCCCAATTAATTTCTCTGCTGAGAGAGGCATGGTAAGACATGCCAGGACAACCAAACAGAACCATATGCTTAATTTGTAATGGTTACTTGTGGCCCTCTGGTTTTTTTGGATGACAACCCATGAGGAATCTGAGTGTCACAGGCTGAAGCGAGTCCTGCTTGTGTGCACAGCAGCGCTGCATAAAACATGGAGGATGTAAATCCGCACACATGCAGCTGTCATGGGTCACTGTATGGGCACAGACCCAGTGTTTGCACTCATCAGCTAGGAGACACTTTGAAATAGGTGACATTTGCCACTAGCAAACAGATCCACCACACAAATGTAATTGATGTAGTGGAGAATCAGTTTTGCATCTGGGTCTTCACATGTTGGCAGGTTGGCAATGGAGTCATCCGTGAGCTCTGTAGGGCCCAGCTAGTCAGTCCTGCCAGCAGTTAACTGAATCATACTCCCCAAGCAATGGAGGGAGGAAAAGGATTCTGCCTAAAATTGCAGCTAAAGTGCTGTTAAGTGCAACTGTGCTTTTCATTTTTGCAAGTGTAAAAAATGGAATTATTTTGTGTGAAGTGTTAAGCTGTACACTGTGGAAGAGTAAAAACTTTGAGCACAATCTACTTTACAAGAAAGGTGATCAAAGCAATGAATAGTGAGACGACAGTTAGTCTTGGGGTTTTCTTATTTTACAATTGTTTTTATTGAGTATATTTGATGGATTCAGCCTCAATTGTCAAAACGTATTTTCATATATTTTTTCATTTCCACATACTTTTTTCAGCTCTGGTGCCCCCAGCATAAGAACCACTCAACTGGGTTATTTTTAAACTTCTTAAAATAACCTGCTTTTAAAATAGCCTACTCAACTGGGTTCAGAGAAAGACTATGAAGATGGTCTGAGGGCTGGAGCACTTCCCATATGGACACAGGCTGGGAGAGATGGTTGGTTGGTCTGGAGTAGAGAAGACTCCAGGGAGACCTTACAGCACTTTCCAGTACCTAATGGGGCCCACAAGAGAGCTGGAGAGGCACTTCTTCCCAGGGCACATTCTGACAAGACAAGGGGCTTCAAAACAAAAATGAATAGGTTTAGATTACATAGTAGGAAGAAATCCTCTACTGTGAACATGGTGAGGGACTGGAACAGAGTAGTCATGGATAGCCCAGCCCTGGAAATGTTCACGGTCAGGTTGGATGGGGTTTGTGAGCAACCAGGTCTCTGAAAGGTGTCCCTGTCCAAGGCAGGGGAGTGGGAACTAGATGATCCTTAAAGTTCTTTCCAACCCAAACCATTCTATGATTCTATGATTATTTAAAATTTGTTATGTAAACAAAGTAAAAATTATGTATGCAGTATTTATTTCATTGAACAGTTGTTTTCAAACTATATAATGTACATATTTTTTAATTTTAAAGTTGCTGAAGTTGAGCCAACCCACGATTCACTTGTCAATAATGGTAAGTTGCTTTCTTTTAAGTCCATTAAACAGAAATTTCAATTAGTTTAAAAGCATTCATTATTTACTGGAATTTCCTTCAGAAAAGTTTCATTTAAATACACATTTAACTGCCACAGATTATTTTATTTTAAAGCTGCTTAAAATGAGAATACTTCCTTCAAACTGAATGTCTTTTTTTTCCTTACAATTGGTATATGTAGTACAGTCTAATGCTCCTTAGAACAGATTAATGAAATTTTGCATTATCTGCCTGGAACGTGCATCAATTTTAACTGCTGTTGTGATTGTTCAGTACTTTTGTTTTCACTCAGTTGCTTTCTTAGGGAGGTGTTTGTTGTATGCAACAGCAGGCTCTGGGCATTTGTAGCAATTGCTCTGTTTTGTCTTCCACAGCATCACAAAACAAAGCTGCTGCCTCATCGTCGAGTGGTTTAGGTGGGATGATTTTTATACTGATTGTCCTTCTGCTAACTGGCACTGGGCTCACATTGTATTGTTTCTACAAAAGAAGACGTGACCGACAGATGTTTACAGCTGGGTTTGACAATGCCATATACCGTGGTGACGTTGGAACTTGTGAATCAAATTGTCTTGTGACCAATATTGAAGAAAATGAGCAGGCAACAATTTAATAGGCTGGGTAATCTTGGGCCTGATTTTGAAAAGAACTAAAGTGTTGGCATGTGAGAATTCTAAAGGAAAGCAATTTTCTCCTATGGAAATTCTGCTTAATTTTGCATAGGGTGCTTCTTCCTTTCTATACTAGCAGGAAAAAGCAAACTTGCGAGGCAGGTGCAGAGATCTGCTCACAAACTGCAATACCTGGGAGGGTTGTTGAGCTTTCACATGGACCTGGAGCTATGTTGTGTAAGTCAGCACTCAGGCAGCTCCAGTCTCTGTGCGTCCAGCCTCATCTTTTGACACAAGAACTGCATTCACAATATTCAGTTGTGAGAATATGATCCTTAGCTTGTTCCAAAAAGTATAGCTAGACCTGTAGGTATCCTGAAAATGTCCTATTGATCTCCAGCACACACTGGCAGAATTGCACAGGTTAGACAGGAGGTCCGAGCTCACCTGGTGCAGATCTCTGTTTGAAGCAGGACCAGGTCCCAGGCTCAGCCAGGCAACTTACTCCAGTGCTGTGGGTCCACATCTTCTTTTTGCTACTGTGGTACCACAGAAAACATTTGTGTTGCCTGTAATATCGGAATTAGAATAATTTGCTCCTCTGTTTACAATGGATGGAAAGCAAAGTGTAAATTGTATTTTTTCTGCTATAGTTCTGTAACATATGCATTGAAAGATCAACTCTGATGAGAGGTGGGAATGTTTTGTGAATAATAGCAGTTTATAATTTAAACAGTCAAATAGGGATCTCAAAGGATGCTGCGAAAGGGTGGGAAGAAAAGAGGAATTGTACTTAATTCACACCTGAACATTTACATAAAATGTATTCTTGATATCTCCAATGCCAGTGTAGATTTCATAAATTTTTAGGCCATTTTTTTCAAAGCCTAATGAAACTTACCATTAGGAAGTCTTTTCTAATTTCTAACCAAATTCTCCCTGTCCAAGTCTGTTTTAAACCTTTGAGTCTCATTCTATACTTCCACCACGTTGGAGCTGATGGCACTGCATCTCATACTGGTCTGCTCGTATATCTCAGGCTTCATAAACCCTAAAATAGGCTCTCATACAGGTGTTTTTTGTTTTCATTTTCCAACTGTATTTTATGCCAAATGCAAACAACAAAATGGCTCGAAACTCTTAGTGCAGTGGATGTCCTTATTTAATTTGATACTTTTTGATATTTTAATCTTTTGACAGGTTTTAATTGTGTTTAAGTTAAAATATTTTGTGTGTGTATGAAATACATGTAAATAAGTTTTTATTCTGCACTGGTTCACTAAATGGGAATTAAAAGGCTGATTCTAAGTAAAAGTGTGAGTCTCTTCTTAAACAGAACAACTTACCATAACAGTAAAAAGAGGAAGGAGGGATGGTTCTCTAAAATTTTTATATACAAATGAACATCCACTATTCCTAGTCTAGCATGTTCTTATATGGTCTCTACCAACCCCTGAAACTGTGTCTCATTGCTTCTTTATCCATAAAGTTTGAAAGTTTACCCTAATAATTTTCTAATGAAAATGTTGTAATTTAAGACTGCTTACATGCTGTTACCTGCTCCAGTAGTTTCTGAGACAGATTTTACATATTGATAGCTCTTTCTCCTCTCATTATTTTCTTATAGCAACACTAGCTCTTCCTTTTGCATTTCACTGGCTACATCTTCTATGTCTCTAATCCCTTCTGCTGTTCCCGTGCAGACCCTGTGCTCTGGTATGTAGGTCCTTCTGACAGTACACTGCACAGCAGATAAGGTATTTCAGCTGAGATCCTAGCAACACTGAGCAGATTAAAAAGGTTTAATCCACTCTTGTAACACCTTCCATGAAGGATCTTTCTGTCTGAATTGTCTGCATTGGTTCCACAGGATGCGTAGTTTTGGGTAAAGAAGTGGCTACCAGAAAACAATAGGCCAAACCCAGGAAATTTCCCTAATATGAAGTTAATTAGTGAAAGTTTCTGAGGACTGATAAATTTCAGCAGTCCTGTTGCATTTGTGAGAACTGAATCCTGTGTTCACTGGGACTGCACAGGGTTTCTAGTGCCCATGAGCATGTTGGAGACAGCAGTGCCTGATGTCCAGTAATGAAGAGTGAGGAACTTCTGAGGAACTTCCCAGACATCTCCTGACATTGCTTTTTGAAACTAAGTGAATGACTGGGATTAGTTTCAGAATATTGCTCCAGCCAATATTGATGATTGTCTGTGAGTGAAGAAGTGAATGTGCCTTGTGAATATTTATTTGCTCCTAATTATAGGAGGTTCATTCTATTCATAATAACAGAAAAAACCCCCAGCAAACAGAACAATTTATTTTAAGAAATGCAGTTTATGGTCTGCATTTCTTCCCTATCAGTACAATGGGAATTTACAAAAAGCTCTGGTTTTCCATACATCTTAGTATGGTGGACTTTCTTCTCAAACTTAGTAGGTTTTTTATTTCAAAATAGTCTCCTGCAGATAGATTTCTGATGGAAAGCTGGCATTGTCACTGTATTTCATACCAAATCCTTGCTAATAGACCAACCCCAAGAATGCTCATCAGAAAAAACAGATCCAGTACCTCGTTTAAAGACTACTTGTGATGAGGTAGGAAAGATAATTCATCAAGATGCTTGGACACTTAAAATTTAGTAAAATCAATCTTTCTACCAGGCATAGGAACCTTCAGTGTTACACTGCTATAAATAGAAGTGTGGAAACCACAATTTGTCAACTTGTCCTGCTTTCACATAGATTCTGGATTTGGTCTTACACACAAAAAAGAGCATTTATAAAATGCCTCTCCACACAGACAAGACATTGACACCTATTTTCTCAGTTTCTTGCCCTTGCTTTCTCTATATTAGGGTGGTATATTAAAGAGAACATCCTGCCTTTTCTCACTATTTTCATTATATGCTTAGCCTCTAACATGCATGAAAAAGTAATTGATTCTCTACTTGAACTTATTACAATGTAAGAAGTAGTAACTGCCTCTAAGGAAGGAAAAGCTGGGAAAAAATTCACCATTGTAACTTTCTGTAAGATCAGACAGTTACAGAGACATAGCAGACAGATGTACAAAGAAAAAAACATCATCCTCCAAAAAAATACCAATTTACAATGAAAGTTTGCTAATATCAGTATCAGTACTTATTAGATTCAGGCCCCTGGCTACACAGAATTCAAAAAAGAAGCTGTTGAGCTACAACTCTTTACTTTGTCATTTAAGTTTCTGAAACTAGGGGACTGAAAAAGGAAGTGAAGAGTAATTTGGATCAAAATGTACGGAAGTTCTATAAATAGGAAGATAATAGATAGACAGTTGTGAAATGAAGTAGCGCCTTCAGGCCAGATTCCAAAGGCAAGAGCCAGGTTTTCCGGGGTCAATAGGAAAGGTGTAAAGTGCTCCATAAGCAGAAATTTGTCCTGATGTTGCTGTGTCCGGCCAGCGGAAGAGTTAATGTTCATTTTGTCTCTTGTCGGCGGTGTCCTCATCTGACATATCCAGCTTTCTGGGCACAAGTTTTTGCTATGCACAACTATTCACTATCTGTTATGTAATCTTTTGAAGAATCTGGTTAGTGTTTTAAGGATGTGGTTAGTGGTTCTGGTTCCCCTGAGGAAATATTTGCTCTTATTTCTGAAGAATGCATACAATGCAACAATTATACTGGCTTTTTACCCAGACTCTTGATCTAGACGTCTAGATGAAATCCATCTCACCTACTTGTAGAACTGACTGACATAATTTTACTTTATAGTTGATAATCAGGAATATATATGGAGGACTTGCAGCTGTTTTGTGGTCCACCAGAAGAGGCAAATGATGACACACATGTTCTAGATATAGGAGGGAATAATATTCGGTAATTGGAGGAATAAGGGTTTGTGCAGTTAGAAAATTGACTGAGGCTGGTAAGAGGATGGCAAACAAAAATGCAATGCGAAGTGTCCAAGTGAAGGAGAGTGAAGCAAAAGGTCAAAGTAGAAATGAAGGAGTTTGAATTGAGCCAGAAGTGCTGACCATCCACCTTGGCAGCCTGCCTCTCCACCTTGCCCTATCTGCTGATGTCTTTCACAGGGCAGAGATATCTAGAAAGATGAGGAGATGGTTTCTTTCTTGAGAGTGGTGAGTGTGCACAGGATGGGAGTGATGCTTCAGAGCATTGTGCTAAAGTGCAGAGGATGGGAGGGAACCTGGGGTTTTCCTAAGAGGAACAGAAAGTGGACCTGTGGGGAAGCCTCTGGGGCAATGGAAAGGAAGAGGTTTCTGCTGGAGTGCTGCAGAGGAACTGCATGCACTGTTTTGCAACCCAAGAAGCCACTGAGAGAAACCTTACAGCAAGCACTTTCTCTGCAAAGATACTGAGAAAATGGAGACATTTCTTTTTCAACAACTTGTTAGAGAACAAACACCCCCTGGTGTCCTGAAACATGTTCAGTTTGAAGAAAATGCACTGATAATTCAACATGCTGGGTCTGACCATCGTGGGGTCCACTCTCAGTGGGTGTTGGGAAGCAAGAACAGCAGGCAAAAGAAAAGGTGTGCTGGCCTGTAATTAGTGGGAGGAGTGAGGGGGGTAAATAATCTGTCAAAGGGCAAATGGAATAGTAAAAATGAGGCTTGATTACACATCTCCCAGCAGCACAAGGATTTCTCCTCCCCTCCATGTTAAAAGAAAATATTTTTGTTTGTTTCTGGGCAGTGGGAACAACAGTCTTTTCTCCTAGTAATAGTACTTTTTATTTCAGAGCTACCACATGAGATGGCCATGCTTGTCAGGCTGTTTTTGAAAGTAAACTACTGTCAAAGGTGCAATTTGCTGTGTACATTGACTTAATGATGCATTTAAAAGTACACAAAATTTAGGGTCTATTCAGAGTTAAATCTGTTTGCAACAAAATTTTAACAGGAAATAGGATATTAGAAATATGCAGTCTCCACATGTTGCAAAGATAACAAATGTCTGGAAAAGAAGAGACCATTTACCTCCTTGTTTATTTGTCAAAGCAAGTTCATTTAGTGCATATAACAGTGAAACTGTTCATTCTTAGTTGGATTAAAAATGAAAGGAAATTGATTATGCTTCAAAGAAATGGCTACATTATAATTACTTCACTGAATATGTGAAATCCAGTGATATAGAAACCTAGCGCAGTGACACAAATCACGAAGGGATTTTAAACAAATGAGGAAGCAAGATAAAAGGGAAGGAAATCCTTAAGTTTTGCTTGAAAGTCATTTGCATTCACCTAAAGAATCACAAGAGGAAACCACAGTCTATGAATTTTCTTCCTTTAACAATTTTCCAGTGCTTCTTGTGCATTTTTATAATTTGATTCAAATTTCACTGGCTACTATAATAATTTCAATTCCAGAAATGTAATATTTTCTTATAACTTCAAATATTCATAAGTTTTTCTTTTCCTCAATTATTTGTATGGGGTTTGATAGTTAAACAACTAAAGTGTCATTCAGAGTAAATTTTGTCAAGGGTTTCTGCCTGTTCTCACATGTAGTGCGTTCAACATAGATACATTTTTCTATGGAAATATCATTCTTGGTTGTGGAAATACTCAAAACCCACCTGAAAAAGACCCCGAAAAACATTTAAAAGAGTAAATATCTTTAAGGTCCTTCTTTGAGCAAGGCATTCACCTAAATGACCTTCAGAACTCTCTTTCTGTGTGAACCATTCTATGATTCTGTGGTCAGTAGTGCTGTACGAGATTAAGAACTTTTGACGAGCTAAAGCAGAAGATGTGGCAAAAGCAGGGAAGAGTCAAGGCCACCACCTTAGGAAGCAGCACTGCTGTCCTGGCTGCATGGCTGGTGGCCATATGGTCAGTGTATGCCCACAGCAGGCTTGAGCTTTCCACGAATACAAGATCAAAGCACAGATACCACGAGCACCCTCCATCAATGTTATTTTTGTGGTGTCAAATCAGGTGCTGCAACTCGAGAGCTGTGGTTTATTCCCTCTGCTGTCCTCATCCCTGTCCAAAATTGGACAGACACTGCTGTCCCTGCATGGAGCAGTGGCAGGAACTGTACCAAAAGCAGCAAGAAGAAGACGTGCTTCAGAACTACCAAGTCACAGCCATAGTGTCCCTGTCGCACCCCATGACATAATAAATTAGGAAAGACAAAGGGATAGGCTCTACCTTCCAGCTGTAGGTGGCCACAAAATAGGCTTTTGGATCCAAGTAAATCAGAGAGGCTGTTTGGTCCTGCACTTGGCAGGCATTTGGCAAAGACACAAGACATGGGCCAGAGGAGCTCCTACTGGGGTAGAGAGGCCAGAATCCAAGCTCTCTGGGATAGAGGGCCACAAGCTACTGCAAATAATGGTCAGGAAGGGATGATTATGTATCCCAGGCTGCTCAAAACATTATTGGAAATGACAGGTGACAGCAGCAAGTTCAGTTTTTTGTCCTGCCCTTTGAGGATGATGGCTTCTGCCTCAGGTTTGTGAGACTAGTGTAGCTGATTAGGTGGCTTTGGCTAACCAAAACCCTTAAATTTTATCTTGGGGGTTAATTACAGTGCCCAAAGCAAAAGGAAGAAGTCACTTATGACCAAAAATTTCCCCTTTGAAAGTTCTGCCTGAATTTCAATTAGTTCTTGGTATCTGTCAAGATCCTCTAAAGACCATATAAAGTCAGTAATCAGAGAAGCTGGGGGATAGATGCTGGTTTGGAAACAATATACTCTGAAATTAGTCTTAAAGCTGCATATTTTATACAGTTTTAATTCAGGTATGGAGTTCGATTTATTGTCAGAACCCGGCAGTCCTATCCATTATCTTTTTTAAACACATTTGGAAAAATTTCAATATCCTGAATAGATTTCTAAACTTTATTGAAGTATGCTTAAAATGGCATCCTGAAGTGTCCTGAAGTGACAAAGAACAGCAGAAAGGGCTAATGGAAAGTGTGCATATGACTTGTGTTCTGTGAGAGATGTTCTCCAGCCATCACAATGGGGATCCCTGTAGTGTCCTGTTAAACCTACACAACGGGATTGACAGGGACGTCTACTTGAATTAAGTCAGTAAATTTAGGTTTCTAATCACAACTTAAAAACAGCTCTACTAGGTAATATTGAAGATTAATTTAACCTAGAACCCTATCCCTGATGGTGTCCAAAATCAGGCATTTAATGAAGAGCACAACAGTTGACAAACGTCAAGGGGTTGCTCTTTACTTACATCTCTTGGCATCAGTATTTGCAGCTATACATTTTCCTCTATACATAAGCCTCCAGAACTCCAGCAGTGAGAGAATATATTATTGTGATATTTCTTGGAAAAAATAAACAATTTTTTCATCAAAGGCTTATTTATTTTTCTTCTTATTGAATCCCTTTGGATGTTCTGCTACTTCACATGTATCAAGACAATTTCTGACATGAGTCATCTTCACTGTGTTTTTTTTAACATTTCAAAATTTAAATTTCTTTTCTGGCTAGTCCATCCTATTAAATGATCCACGGAGTGAACAGCTTAGGGCAGTGTAGTGTAACTTACTGAGTGCCAAAATATGAAAAGACTTTCTAATGGTCTGTACAGCAGAGGGCAGAGATTTGATTTCCTTGAAGAGGCATATTGGTTTTCCCTCAGAGTTAAAGACATTTTATTCTTGTTCTCATGACAACACATCTTGACTCATGGTTTTTCAACTGATTATTTCTAAAAGAAACATCTCTGAAGAAAAATACGCTTATCTTTTGCAAATAGCCTAGTGATAAATTATTATGATTTAGTTCAGAGAACTAAAATGTAGGTTCACTCCTTTCCATGAAGAGCAATGGTATATCTGTGTGTGTATTATCTTTTACTATTACTTCCATTAAAATAAGTTTTCTCTGATCAGGTTTTCATTCCTTAATGGTTTTGTATTTAATATCAATTTTGCATTTAATATCTCAAGCCAGTTACTGTGTATTCTTTATGAAGTTCATTCTGCATTTAGTCTTTGGATGCTTCCTGCTGCCACTCTGTGTCTCATTATTTGGACTTCATCAGGAAGGGTACATGCCTAGAAACTGCAGGACTGGATGTCTTCTAAACAGTGGTGAAAATAGTCCACATACATTTTTGTATGTAGAAACACCTGAAATGAAAAGCCATCTTCATTCTCGTGTGACTAATAAGTACAGCTACTGATAAAGATTAAGAATGAAAGAAATTTGGAAGAACCAGCCTGTTTTGTGAATTAGTCTGCAGACAACACAAACTAAAGGTCCTATATCACTGGTAATGCTTTAGGAAAACTCCTGCAATTGCTAAAGTAGGAAAATATATGGTAGTGAAAGAGAGGAATTCCTTACTCTATGTTTTGAAATATTCTTATGATTTTTACTGTGTTCAGAGAAACCTGTCTGCTCTCCATTAGTGAGTGAGGGACTTTGCTGTAGCTCTGAGACACCCACAAGAGCAGTCACAGACCTTGC
This sequence comes from Vireo altiloquus, assembly GCA_013396875.1. Classification (NCBI taxonomy): domain Eukaryota; kingdom Metazoa; phylum Chordata; class Aves; order Passeriformes; family Vireonidae; genus Vireo; species Vireo altiloquus. The sequence continues at coordinate 391,747 of VZRF01013100.1, read as the reverse complement.
CAGCCTCTTCAGGAGCAGAGCAGGTGCAAGGACAGCACATGAGGATCTCTGGCACCTTTCTTGCTCTTTGAAGCAGGTGAGCCTGGGCACAAGGCCCTGGTTGCAGACGGGAGTGAGGTGATCTCAGGCCAGCTTGGGTCAATGGCTCTGGAGTGTGGACCACAAGCAGCTTCTCTGACATGCTGCTGCACTTTAGAGATGCAACATCTTTTATTTACCACTGAGTGGAGTCCTTAACAAGACTAGAGATGTGCAAGTCTGGATTCCTCAATTGCTGTGTGATATTTTGCTCAGAGCAGCTTGGCAGTGAAGATGTGCCTGTCATCGCAGCCAGATTGTTCAGGGCATGGGTGAGTGCTAAGCTTGTCACCAGGGTATCACAAATAAAAGGTTACCTACAGTGTCTACTGAATATTTAATACAGATTTTTCTTTTCTTTGTTTAACAACTGAGACAGATGCTTATAAACAATATTAATTTCAAAATGTGTGTATCTTTACTCATTATAGTTCACTGTCCCTTTATTAGGACACTGTCTTATATCAGACACTCATCTTGGATCTCTTCCTGTGTCTGTGATTACTACATTAACCCACTGAGAAAGCTTGATTGATGGTCCCATATTGAGCTCCCAGAGTCAAGTAGATGAGTGCTTCCAGTAGGTTGTAAAAATTGCATTCCAAATCAAGGTCCAAACCAGATGTGATGTTTCAAGAAACTGGGATCCCAATTCTTTTGGGAATTATTTATTTTGTAAGTGTGAAATAAAACCACAAAAATCAAACAATCCAAATAAATCAATTGTGAAAAGAAACTAAGGAAATAGGAGCTAAAAACAACTATTTTCCTCATCTTCATTTTTCTGAGTGGCTGAGGGTACTTTACTGAGTGGCTGTTTGTGATTCTGCAGTCACTGATACTGTCTCCCAGTATCAGATTCTCTTCCAAGGCTTCTATCTGCCTCTCAGTACTCTGCTTCTTGTTAGTACCCTAACCCCTGCAAATGCCTGTTCTCCTCAATGTCTTCATCCTGAGACTGATGCACAGGGTCCCTCAATGAGTGCCCACTACTTACTGGTCTCTGCAAAAGCAAACTGCCATGGAGGAGCACACATGGATCCGATCTCTTCCTTCTTATCACTCTGTGTGAATAGACAGAGGCGGCAGAGGAAAGAAAAGCACAGGAGAGGCTTCACCTGGCTTGTGTGGAGATGTAAAATGTGAAGTTCAGCAAGGCAATTGGAAAAATAACTTTTTTTTTTTTTTTTTTTGCTGGCCAGCCTTCGCGTACGAAGATTCGGGGAAGGCCTCTTTTCCTTTCAGACCTTCCAGCCTGCGCACTGGATTTTTTAGGTGAGACACAGGGCGCGCAGATCTGAGCCCACCCTTTAATCCCGAGGTTCAATCTGCCGGGCCAAAGCGATTCTGGACAGTGGCAGTGAGGTCCTCCTCAGGACGTAGGCAGATTGCCCCCTTGCAGGGCTAACGAGCTCTGCCTGCCCGGGGAGCAGCCTGGCCAGGATCGAACCCCGAGCCTCGGCAATTACTGTGCCGTATGCTTAACCACTACACCACCAGGGCTCCCGGAAAAATAACTATTATAATTCTTAACATGCAACATTGTGCAAATCTGTTGTCATGCTGTAAATTTCAAGTTCTTACCATGCATTTTCCTTCAGTCTTATAAAAACAAACAAACATTTTATAACTCTTCAGTACACAGACACACTATGTTATCTTACTGGAATGTGTCACTTCCATGTCACACTAACTGTATTGTGAAACTATGTGTCACTTCATGTTTTTAAGCTTCGAAATACCTTATTTTCAATTTAGGAGGGATTTCAAAGATGTTTAAATAGGCTTGTTCTCTGTGGTTCTGAATGCCACTGAAAGATAAATGCAAATGCAGTTTCTTTCTTCAAATGCTAAAGCATACAATAGAAGACGTAATTTAAAGCTTAAAGGTCTTAGAATTGTATCTATCCTGTGAATAGGAACCTATAATCATATACATAATAGAAACAGGGAACTGAAAAGGTCCTGCCCAAAAGCATTGTCAGCTAAAACTGATCAGCTGCTGAAAGATTCAACACCTCTTTCAGTGTTTCCAACAGCAACCATGATTTCACCTCTCCTGGGCAGCCTCGTCAAAGCTTCTGTACTAATAATGTTGGAGTGCCTTGCAGTGTCACTTTCTCCTCAGGACAGCTGGGCTAGAGTGGCTCTTGGTTGCTCCAGTACAGGCTGGTAATGGCTGTGTTCAACCTGCTTCATGAGAACGGTCCCTGGAATGCTGGACATGCCAAATTGGACCTAGAAATCCCTTTGGGAAAGTGTTCACTGTCATGGGAGAAGGACACACACTTACACTCATTTACCAAGCAGACAACCCTGCGATATTGCCTTTTCCTGAGCACCATTTAATTTAAATTATTTAATGATGCCTAGGTACCAGGTGAGCTTAAACCATGACACAAAGTTTAAATGATTTATTATTGCACTTTCCTATTATTTGAGCTGTTAACATACAGAATAGTGCCAAGTCTTTCCATAAAACCCTTGTCAGTACACCTACTAACTCGATCTAAGCTACTAATTACTGTTCTTTTTTTAGGTCTATGATTCCTTATTCTCTAGTCGTCCTCTCATGATTAGCAAATAGTACTGCTTTTTGCACTACTTTTCTAGGAATTCAAGTTAGCCTGACTTACAATTCCTTGATATTTTGGTATGTTCAAACCTTGCCTAGCTTCTCCCAGTGTTTACTGAGAATTGTGAATTTCTCCAAGCATTCCAGCTTGTCTCTAAGAGTTAAAAATAACCTAATTCATTTGCTTTAAAAAAAAAAAGAAAAACAACAGGTAATTTATGGGGTTGTCCTGTAGCCCAAATGTCACATTCAGTTTTCATCTTTAATCTATCCTGTTGTTTTATGCAGAGTTGAAAACAATTTGAGTAAACTAAACAATGTTCATGGTATAGGAAATGACCTTGCAAATATTTCCTTATCTTCCATTGTTTACATGCCCCTAATGAAGTGTCTGACAAAATGCTATGGAAATGAAGGGCAGGCTTTAAACAGTGCATGCTATGTTTTGGTACGAAGCATTAAGTTCATGAGTGCAGCAAACTGCCTCATGTAAAATGAGAAGAAAAATGTATTCTGCACTGAAGCTTTCCAGAACAGACTTAAGTGTGATAGACTGTGACAGTGCCAAGTGAAAGTGTGAAATTATTGAAAATTTGGGCAAGAGCCCAAACTCTGTGCATTGGCTTCGTAATATTGAAAATCAGCTAAATTAAGAGTATTCTGTACATACAGTGATATGAACAGCTTCCAAAAATACTTACTTTGATGGACAGTGTGCCTACTTAGATAAATATTTAGAGAAAAGCAGTAACTGAAAAAATCATGACATTGGCTGCAGAGAATGTGGCCTTGGACAGTCCTTTAGTTGGGAGCTGGCTCTGGCTTGAATTTGAAGCTTTGACCAAGGCTCACCAGATTTCTAGAGGCAGCTCAGATCATCTTGGCAGTTTTTAGTGCAGACTACCATGACACAAGGTCTTGTATTTGAAGAACTGGAAACATTTTCTAGATGTCATATAGACTTCACAACACCATAATTTTGTGCAGATGCAAAAATTAGAGGATATATGCTTTGACTGGAAGGGAGGAGCACCTGATAAGTTGCGCAAGGGCAGGGCTGGGAACAGATACAGTAACATCTAATTTTTTTGTTCCTGCGTGTGTTCAAAACCAGGACAGGTTTGGGTGGTGCTCTGGTCTGATGAAGTATTTTTTGAGGTGGTTACACTGTGCCAGCAGTGGCTGCAGTTTACTGACCTGTTCACAGAAGTCAAAGTGTTGTGGGGTACTAGCAACGGGTAAAGGAAGCTGAATCCAAACATCTCAAAGTTCCTAAATGTGGTGCCTGGTTTACCTCAGGTGAGATGACTCCTGGCCCCTCTTTTTGTGTCCATAGAGCAAGGAGTAGGTGAGGGAAGAGAGAGAAGAGTGGTGGGGGAGGCTGGTCTGGTGGCTGGGCTGGCGCAGACACGGAGCCCTGGCCTTGGCTCCCTGCAGCACGCGTGGTTTGTGTTGTCAGCACTAACTGGGCAAGAAAAATCTGTCCTGAAAATGGGATTCAAATAGTTCAAATCACTATAAATCCCATCCATGACCACCCTTGTAGCTCTTTACAAGCTCAGATGACTGTCTTCCTAAATATAGATTAATTTAGGGAAGGGATAACTGCCTTTCTCTCCAAAAGAGGCAGTACTGCACAAATGGTGTGACCAACATAGTGTGACCAGGCCATGTTCAGGCTAAGTAAGATGATTGTTACAGCATTTGGTAGCCCTGAGAAGTCAGTAAACTGAACTGATGACTGAGCCTTAGGCAAATCACTTTCTGCTCCTATAGAGTTATAAATTCAAACCACAAAAAGAAATGAAAAAGAAGAAAATGCACTGCAGTAATACTAAAATGCTGAAACTATGCCTGGAAGAGCTGTGAGAGATTTAGATGCCCTTTATAACAAGGAAATCTGGAAACTATTTCAGATTAAAGCCAGCCCTTACAGCTATTTACAGAGATCCTTTTGTAGTTTTATTTGAACCAGTGTGTGTAACTTACCATAAAAAAAAAAAAAGAAAGAAACCAAGCCCTACAGATCTTTTTATAGTTTTGTAGTTAAGAGTTTCCTTTGGTGACAGTCCATGTGAATGTCTGCTCTTTCTGTCTCCTTCTGTACTGTTAATTATGAAATTTCCTTCCTCTTTCAGAACATAGGTTTGAGGCAATTGTAATTGGAAGGTTTGTGAGGAGTTGAGAACTTCAGTGTCTTCTTTGCCAGTGGATGCAAATAAACTTCAGTCACTATGTGTCTTCCTCCCACAGAGATTGACAGATAGATCAGGCCATGAATCTCTATGGAGCATTAGGACATTTTCCAAATACCCAAATACAGAATTTTTCACACACTCTTGTTACCCATATTTAAAATGATGTTCTGGACTTCACCAACCCACAATTAATGGGGGAAGAAAATGGTTTTAAATGCATTTTTCTGCCGATTTTCCTGCTTCAGCATATTTCTCTAAGGTATTGAACTCGAATGTGGCATTTAGATTTGGTAGGGAATTTTACAAAGAGAAAAGGAATTAAAATATTAAAAAAATTTTCTCAGAAATAGAAAATACCTTCAGTTGGAAAGGACCCTTATGGATAATCAAGAACAATTCTCTGAACACTATGACTAAAAGCATTGTCCAGATGCTCCTTGAAGTGATTGCCCATGGGAAATATTTTGAAGCAAATCTTTCTGGAAAGTGGTATACACTTTTTTTAATAAGAAAGGAAACGGTGATAAAGCAAAGGAAGAAAACAAAGACTAATCACAGAGATTATATAAAGAGCAGGCATTTTCCCAGTTATTTTTAAAACTATATACTGTTATCCAGGAAGTATGGCTGGACTAAATATTTTTTTCTTACACTATCCATTATTTAAACAATAGCTCAAAAGTGCATGTTGATTATTTCCAAAGATTGCTGAGGCTCAGTCAACAAGAAGCAGTTAAAGGGTAGTACAAAAGGTTGGTGAGTGTATCTGTAAGCCAGCAGCCGTGGAGCACACGTTTGTCTGCTGTGCCTCAACCCAAATATTGAGGTTCAGACACTTGTGTCACCAGACATCAGATGCCTGCATCACCAGGCAGGCCTGTGAACATCTGCAGCTGTGATGTGCACCCAGGTGCCAACTCCTGGATGGGGACTCTTCCATCCTGTCTTGGAGTGACTTTTGTCTTGGAGTTTATCCTTTGGTGGTTTATCCTATATCGTCTGCCCATGCCCAGAAAAATGAATTTTATGCCTTTCTATGTCTTTAAACTGAGCCTGAGAGGGGAGAGGAGAAAAAACCACCCTGGCAGGTCTGTGTTTTTGTACTTCAAGGTTACAGAAAGAGAGGGGGAGGAAGAGGCACTTTTTTCTTTTGGTTGGTCCCTGCCAGCTCTCAGCTCTGTTCCCTTTGAGAGACGAGAGACGGAGTTTTTATTCTTTTTTTTCCTCTCTGGGACTTTGGTTTCTTCTTTTATCCCCTTCTGGACTTGGAGTATCGGAACATTGAAGCTTCACTGGGAGGTTTCCCACCGGTCTGCAGAGGCATTTCCCTGGATGCTGTTTCAACTCCGGGAGGAGAGAGGCCACACCCAGGAGGACTTTTTTTTCAGGTTTTTTTCTTCTTTCACAGATAACGTTTTATTTGTTTAGTGTTATTGTCCTTTTTCTGTGTGTTTTGTTGTTTTGTTAAATAAATAGTTTTTTTTTTCCTCTTCACTTTCCTCCAGGGACATTTTCTTTCCCGAACCTGGTGGGGAGGGGGGGGTACACAGGTACCTCCGGCCTGCTTTCCATCAGGGGATATTTCCTCCTCTGAATTTGTCTCAATCCGGGACACATCCCTTCACGGGGGTGGCCCCATCACAGGAAAAAAGGGCTGAGACCTGCAGCACTCCCGCTGCTCACACTGATGTTTATCAGAGTGATGATGACTTTGGTTCCGTGGTTTGCTCTCTGGTTTTAGCATGCTGTGCTCATTTTAACTCTCCACTCCCTTATTGTGGAACATAAGAAAAATTTTCAAGCAGTCAGCTGCTTTTTCTCTCTAAGGAAATCTTAGTTGGGTCTCACCTTCCCTTTTAAGTGTAAGGCTGACGTTGCATGATAGACTTTGAGATTTGTCCTTCCCACCAGGGCGTTTCAGGTCTCACTCCCACTAACTCTGGCACTAGTTCAACTTTGTATCATGTCTTTCTGTGTTTTTCTCTCCAGGGCTCTGAGTTCTTCCAGCATGTCCTTAGAGGTTTGTGGACGCTGACAGCTTGGTCAGAGGGAAATTTTCATCACTCAGCCTGACTCTGAGAAGCAGCAACTTTCTAATGGTCAGGGTGAGAAACATCAAGAAAGTTTTGTAAACTGTCTGGGATGTTTTGGGAACACATATCTCACAGAAGGTGTTTGTTACTTTTGTTATTCTAATGGAATTTTCTGTAACTAACCAATGATGTGAGAGAGGTGTTCACAGAACAGCCAATTGTAGCTGTACTTCGCTCAGCTCTCAGCTCTCTCCTCCTGGGCACACTGGAAGAAGCTGCCAGGTCAGAGAGAGCAGCTGAATCTCTTTGGAGATCTCTTTGCCCTGTCTGCTTGTTTGTCCTCGAAATAAAGAAGATATTTTGCCTCCTGATGGAGTCGTTCTTATGCTGCAAAGGGCCAGAACGTGGCCTGAATTGCAACAGAGGTCATATAATTCCTCTGTATTTTTCTGGGATTATGGGATTCCTTTAAAGGAGAAAAATTGCCCAGTTTGACATTATTTGCACTTGAAAAGTATTTCCTCCTCTTCCTCTCTCTCTAGGAGAGAGATCACTCACCAGTTACTGTCATAGGCAAAACTAACTCTGCGTGGAGAAATTTGTTTCGTCTATTACCAATCAAAACAGAGTAGAATGGTGAAAAATAAAAATATTTCTGCTTAATTACTATATGCCTTGTGATTGCTTTCTCTAGGTATGTAGAGGAGGCAAGCAAATTAATGCAATAGTCACAGTAGTTTCAGTCTCATGGTTTATTTCCATTAATTAGTTATTATTTTGATCTATGTGGATTTCATTTTTCTGACCTTGTCAGAACAACTTTGAACTGTTGCCTCTATCAGGCTGAATGAGAAGGATTATGAAGGATGGCAAAGAGTACCCATCCCCCTCCTAGAACCTGACCAGAAAAATAGCAGGCTCATCAAAATATTCTATGAAATGTGGCAAAGCAAGACCAGTTAATGCAATAACCCATGAGAGCAATGACTTTGCAATGAGCCCTCCTGGCTGGGGCTGCAGGTGCAGGAGTGCAGAGCTGCCTGGGCTGCTCTCAGCCACTGCAGCTGCTGCGTGGGGCACATCCTGCCCAGAGCTGCTTCGTCATCAGAGCAGATCTTGGCTTGGAAGCGATCCCAAAGCACTCTATGGATCTTTCTGTGTCACTGCAGCAGTCTGTGAACACCTGGTATCAGTAACTGGCAAATTATCACCTGCAAAGCCATCATGGCATGTTACCTCCCACCTGCTATTCATTCAGACACATCAGACAGGTGGGTATAAGATGCTGTTGAGATTGTGCTTTTCCCTTTAACCTTTGAGATAGTAAGAGTTTAATGAACTTGGTGGGATTTCTAGGCAATCCTTAACAGGTTAACTTTTATGTTCTCAGTAAGAGACTAGTTGGCATAGCAATTGAATTTGAAGTAACAGAGAATTGTCTGAATTCATGCCAGGGAGTACAACTTTGTTGTTAGCCCAGTTTCTGACCTTCCAGGTTGGGACTGGCCAATCTGCACTTCACTGGATGCAGCTTGCACTGGGATCACACCTGTGAGCAGTGGCTAGGGGCAGGTGCCTGACATTGCCAAATCTCACAAGTGCAGAGGAACAAGAAGGCAGTGCCACTTCCTGCCTGGTGCTGCCCGAGGTATGGGTCAGGTGCAAGTGGCATCGTGAGTCTGGCTGTTCTAACTTTGTTCTTTCTCAGAGTCTGTCCTCAAGGATTTCAGCAGCCTTGAGCAGGTACAGTTTTGCAGGAACCAGCATAGCACTTCATAATTCACAATACTGGCTGTAGAAAATGTACCAGGTGTGTTTGGAGCATCAAGATTGTTCAGATTTATAGCCCTAAGACTGTCTGAAACCTGGCTGAAGGAAAACCAATTTTGCTTTACTGCCAGGCTGCAGCTGGCACTTGTGTGGCTTGAGGTGCAGATGAGACTGAAAAAAATAGATTCTTCCCTTTTTATTTCTTTGTTATTGCAAAATGTCCAACTGAAAAGAAAATGGAATTCTTCTGGGACTTTATCCTTGTCATTAGTGCATTTTGTCGTCATCTGAAAAAGAAAATTCGGTTAACTTTGCCTTAACAGATGAACCTAGTGTTGATTTGATCCCACAGGCTCCACATATCTCAGGAGAGACAGTGGAAAAATAGTGAGGTATAAACTTTTATATAAACACCTGCTTTCCCAAGGAAGTGTGGTTTGCCCTCAGTGAGAAGCCATTCTTTCTTAAGAGTAAAATTTGTGCCGTGTGGACTTGTTTTTTTGAAATGTGGCATGTGACAGAATGTTTCCTTATTTAGCACTCAGAGCTTTTTACCCAACCATCCAGCCTGCACAACTGAGGAGGACCAGCTGCTGTCCTGTATTTGGCAGGACTTTACTGCCAGCAACTCTCACCCACCAGGTTTTGCTGAAGGGAAGAAAAGGAAACAGCGTTTACAATTATGTTCTCCAAGTTCTTGCTCCTTCTCTCTGTTGTTCACAGTGCTTTGCAGCTGGCAGGTAAGTGCCTCCTGCTTGCTTCCTATGGAGGGTCTCATGAAAGTGCTTCCAATCCCCTGGCTTTTCTGGAGGATTGTGGTTCTGTGCCAATACGTACATTATTAGTTTGGGAATGGGGAACCTCTTAATTGCAGGCAAGGGGCAGGGGGGATGATCTCACAGAAAAAATCAAATGGTTAGAGGAGGAAACAGACACTCAGTTCTTAATGGCTTTATTCATATCAATGCTGCTATCATTTCAATAACCCTGGAAGATAAGACCTAAGAAAGTAATGAGATATGTTTAAGTACCTTTTTGAAAATTTGTTTAATTATTTACTTCTGTGTTCCGATTTTTGAGCTGTTGGTGTCTGGGTAATGGTTAGCAAAATCAGGCAGGGAAAATCTCCAGGACTGGCAAAATGTGGAAGTAATTGTAGGACAGTAAGATGGCTGTAGGGGGGGTTATAGTGACTGTTTTGAACAGACTTATTGAATTCACTGGCATTCATAGAGTGGATAGAATAATTTTTTTTAAAATAAAATTGGATTAAGTTAAGGAAATTTCTTATGGAATTGCAGTAGCAACACTACTGCTATCCTTTTAGCTGCACTTCTCTTGTAGGTGTTAAACAGGGAGCTTCTGCTGACCTGAATGTTTAAGGTTAATCCTTTCACCTTTCTAACTCTTGAGGAAAACTCTCACAGATTGTTTCAGAGCATACAGTATTTTTCTAGTCACCATGGTCTCACTGTAGGCCAGAATAATTCTTTCCAGTGTACTGTATCTTATCAATTACATTGATTTCAATGTTTTGCAGACTTTTTAATGAACTGCTTTTAACCTCTTAAATACATTTTTATTAAATACAATACCCATTGATCAAGATATGCATCAAGGACCAAAACTGGTTTTGGATCCCACAGGATTTGGTAGGAAATACAAACCGAGTGGGTCACAAAGTAGAAGACAAGGCAGCAGAGCAAATTTGTAGTCACGGTTCACAACTGCTGCTGACAAACTCACTGCAAGACTGAAATTAGCTGCCCTACTTCTACTTCACCTTGGAGCCAACACTTTGGGCACGATCAGACAAACTGCCTGGAGAGCTAGGGACACAATTTCTGGTGCAGGTGTACCTTCTAAGTTCCAGCAGCCTTTACACACTGGCAAGTGTCAGATGCTGCTGGTCCCTGGTCCTGCTACTTTCACAGACTACGGCTGGCTTCCCAAAGTCATGCCTGGTTTTATATTCAATGGCTCATATCAGGGATGGCAGGTCTTGTAGGTCAGCAAGGCCGAGGAGCCTAGAGTGACCCCTGAGAAGCCCAGACTGGTTCACTCATATTTACATGATGAAAAAGAAAGGTAGATCCAGGAGTGGGGAGGCAAATGGCTCGGCAAAGATGGCTGTGTACCCACTAGGAGACCTGCAAGATTTGGCAGGGCGAGAGAAGTTTGTAGAGGTCAGAGGTCTACAAGGCCACAAATCTGAGGATATGTTGGAACAAGGTAATGGTAACAGCAGTGTGGATGAGGGAATTCACATGACTGATGTAAAACTGTCCAACAGGCTGTGCTCAGCTCAGCTGCTGCTGCTGCCCACCACTGAGCCACAGTAAGGGATGTGTAGTCATAACATACATTTTTCATTGCCTACTTTGTTTTTAATCAGTAGAATTGATGTTGCTCTGGACCCTGTTGAAAAACATCTGATATGAATGCAATGACTTCTTGTTCATGTGAATGGGAAGCAGAATCATAGCACGTTTTAGCCACTATGCATATATTGTGTATTAACTATTTTCTATGCGATGTTTTGTTTTACAGACATCGAAGTATTTTTACTATATAATAAAGTCAACAGGCTGTGTATTGAGGCATCTATTGCACAGTCAGTTAGAACTGCCACTTGCAATCAGGACAATGAATCACAAAAATTCAGGTGGATCACAGATCATCAGCTCATGAGTGTGAAACTGAATCTATGCCTGGGAGTGCCACTGAAGAAGGACCAGGCCATGGTCACCCTGTATCCCTGTAATCAAAAAAGTGAGCTCCAGTGGTGGGAATGCAGGAATGAAAGCGTCCTTGCAATCCAAGGAGAAGATTTATTTTTCAGTCCTGGCAATGAAGAGCGTGATAATGTTTTGTTAAAAAAAGAGCTGAGTGCAAAAAATAAGTGGAATATCTATGGGGCCATGGATGTTTTGTGTTCCCAGGGATATGAAGGTACAGAAAACTGATTCCTTCATCCTTTGCATTAATTCCGTTGTGAATGTTAGAGTGTTTAGGATCTTTGGCTCTGACAATTCTGAGTCCTTCAATGACCTCAAGAGTTTTAGAAAATCCATGCACTGAGGTATTTAACCTTGAATTAATGTTATATTTCTGTCCAAGCATGTATTATACACACCCACTTCATTAGTCTGTGTATTGTAGTACATTATTATTTCATGTTTTTAAGTATTACATGTACTCTCCAAATATTATATAAATATATATTATTAGTATATATGTATGTACATGCTTATTCTTATACTATGTGTAAGTGGTCTCTAAAGTGGTCTAAAGTGGTCTAAAGTGGTCTCACTATTTCTAACCCTACTGTGTCGCTATATTATTAACAGAGCACATAAACACTGATAAGTTTCTTATACAGTCACAGGGATATGATATTACATCCCCGTGAAAGAACCACAATATGGGTGAGCTGAGAAATGTCTGAAAGTACTGATTCAAGTGAAGGAAGCATGGCTTTTTTGACTTAGCAGATGAGGATGCTCATGGAATAATTATAAATACAAGTGCAATTATCTTCCTTGATTAGCTGAGGTCTGTTTGTTCTGAATGGCTGTCCCACATCCAGAATGAATGCTCTAAAAGCCACCTCACAGGGTATTTGAACACTGAACTCTTAGCTTAGCATGTGGGAAGCTGCTTCACTGTATGAGGTACTTAAATGGTCACTGGAATAAAACCAGAGAGAGATGGTCTAACATATGTTTACTTTTTCCAGGAATCAGAACTTATTTTAGTTCCTGATCTTGTATGTGCTATATAAATATCAAGATTGTTTGAAATGGAAGTATCTTAGGGTAGAGCTCTGGAGCCTTATTAAGATTGTAAAACCATTCTGGACAGAAATTTAATTGTAGATTTAATCTATGATGTATTACTTTACATTAGAATAGCACTGCCCTAAAACATATGTCAGCAGCTTAAGTCTGAAAAATGTTGAAACAATTTTTTTTATGATTATGGGACAGGAACCACGGAAAGCACTTTGAGATGCAATTCAGCCACAGGCCTTACCTCTTCTCCAGTTTGCATTTCATATTCACGTTACGATTTTGCCTTCTCAGAGACCTTCACGCTGCTGGGGAATGCGTTTGGGGCTCCGTGCGTGTTCCCGTTCCTGCTGGCGGGGCGGTGGCGGGCGGAGTGCACGGCCGAGGGCCGCACGGATGGCAGGCGCTGGTGTGCCACCACCGCCGACTTCGACAGGGACCAGCGCTACGGCCTCTGCCCCTCCCCAGGTAACTCCCTGCTCCCGCACAGCTTCCCTCAGCCTGCCGCTGGCACCATCAGCAGAACAGCATTATCTTCGTAATAACAGCTCATCACTTACCAGAACGTATTTCCCTATGCGATGCATTGCCGTATCCTGCAGCTCACCGTGCAAGGAAATACCACTGCATAAAGATGTGAAGAGAGTGATTGAAGAGTAAAATAGCACTCAGTTCTCATTAATTGTGGGGGTGTTGTTGAGCAGCACAGTAATTTCAAGCTCCTTACTGTTTCCCAGCCAGGATGTGTGCTGTCACTGTTGTACAACCCTTCTCTGAGGATTTCCATTGTGATGGATTCAGCATAAAAATGAGCACTGTAGGAAGATTGATGTTGAAGTTAATGTTTCAATCTGTATGATCCTCATGAGAATGTTTTTTTACTAAAGCGGAATGTGTCCTTTTTTTCATGTCATTAAGTCCTGTTTGTGTTGTCCTGGGAGCAGCCTTTCCATCCCTTTGACATCTGCCTGGCATTTCTCTGCAATTTCAATCACTTTCTCCTATTTCTATGATCGCTTCCCCCTTTATATCCCCTAATGGCTTTGCTCTTGCCAGGAGAGCTTTGCATTCACGACATTGAAATCTCCACCTGACATACCTCATCTTTCTCCCCATTTCTCCCCATGGCTCCTGTTCAGTGTTGGCTTTTATTATTAGAATGCCCCTTTGCTCAAATTGATTTAAAGTGGACTTTCAGTGTGGCTCACCTCCTTAGTCAACTATGCCTTCCAGGTCCCTGCAAAGATACCTCAGACACTGAGCCCTGAAGGTGTGTGACACAGGGTCATTAAATAATTTTCTGTTTTTGAAAGCTGGTCTAAGCTTTGAGTTCTTGTTCTTTTTTTTAAAATTTCATCTTCATACTGACTTTTGGGAATAGTCAAATACCTGATACAATTTTGTATTGTGCTTGATTGAGCATGTATAAATCTTCAACAAATCAAAGATGCAAAGGTAATCAGAGGAGGTTCATGGTGCTGCTCAGCACCACTGCTGTGTGACAGGCACTTCCAGAGGCTCTTCATGAGATGGGATTTATCTAAAAACTTTTTTGATGCTAAATTCAGGTCTAGAGCTAGTTCTTACAGCTCTCAGTGGGAACTGTTGTCCAGAGAGAGCAGGAGATGTTGCGTACCTTTTTGAATTTTTCATGTGGTATTTCTGCCACAGCACTCCATGCAATGTATTTTCCAATGCAATTACTTTCCTTTTGGTAGTTCCTGACTCTTCTCTCTTCATGGAACTGGAGGCTGTATAGGCCAGCTTTACCTGTCAGTTTACCAACCTTAATTTTGTCCTTCCCCATCTGCTTGTAACATTCTCAGTGGCCTTGAAAGAGCAGCCCAGGTGACATTTAAGGAGATGAATGGGAGCCTGGCACACAGAACAAGAACTGCAACTCAGATTTCTGTTGGCAAGTTTGTGTGACCTCAGTTGTAATTATTTTCCCCACAGATAAAGACAGCACCTGGACTACAGATCTGTCTACAAATGTTCACTACCAAATAAACTTTGACTCGGCTCTCATGTGGCACCAAGCCAGGAGGAGCTGTAAGCAGCAAAATGCAGAATTACTGAGTATCACAGACATTCATGAACAAACATACCTTAAAGGTAAGGCAGTAAAGCAAACCCAGGGTTACATTAAGGATCTATTCAGGCCATCATAACAGGATTATTTAGTATGAATTTGGCCATTGCCTTTGGACCTAAATATGTGTGGGCAAGAAAAAGAAATATTTTAGAATTTTCAAATTCATATCAAAATTGCTGCCAAATTTATATAGAATTCAAAGTATTCCAGCATCCTGAAAGTGGCACAGTTTGACTTAGTATTTATGAATCTTATTTTATATTAAAATGTCATGATTATTTTTGATGGTGGAAAAAATCCTGAAAAGTAAACTAAAGTTTTACTTTTGGTCAAGAGAACTTAAAATAATTTTTTCTCTTTTTTTTCAATTTTTGTCTTTATGCCAAAAGAAAAACGTGTTTTGTTTCAAATGCAGTTTTGATAGGTGTTTTTTTCATTCACTTGGCAAACTGAAAAATATCACTTATTTATAGATATCAAACTGCAGATTTACTTATCCATGTATAGGTGAGGGAGTGGCGTGGAAGAAATATTCATTGTTGGTTTTAAGGATTAATTTAACTTCTAACAGATTTATTGTTGTTTATACTTACACTTTTCTGATATTTCTACCTAAATGTACGGAATTTAGCCTATTCTGCAGACACAATTTTATTTTGGATATACTCTGTGGATATAATCTGCGCTTATTTTTCATTAGTTGAGAAAATAAAACAGGGAGTTTCTGTTTGTTTGCCTTTTTACAGTATTCAAAGCTTTATCAGGTATCTCTGTATCTACAGATATTTGCAGTTAGATATTTAGAAATTGCAAGTCTTCCTAGTGACATTGTTAGTGACCATTGCTAATACAAAAGTGATTTGTAAAATAATTTATCTTCTTTTTGTAACTTAGAATTAACAGAAGGTACAGATTCTGCACTGTGGATTGGACTCAACAGACTGGACTTAAGTAGTGGATGGGAATGGGTTGGAGGAATCCCTTTCCAGTACTTAAACTGGGCTCCAGGTAGATGTGTCGGATTCTGTATTTCCAAAGAGAAAACATACATACCTCAAATACTACTATAATTTAAATTATCAGATAGATATGCCATGAGATAAGTATTTTAGCTTTTCTTGCTTTAGTTTTCTATAGCAATATAAGACAGAAACCTTCAACGTATTGCAAAAATATTTTAGCTGTGAAAGCAACACTGCCTGTCCCAAAAATATTCAGTCTCCCATTTCTTGACTAGCAACTAAATTATGAGTTTACAGGTTTGTATCTACTTACCTAACATACATACTATATTTCATATAGACATTTCCACTGCTAGAGACCTACCTCAGCTCTTGATGAAGCTGGGAAAGACATGACCTCCATCACTTCATCCAGGAGTGGTCTCTAACATGCATTTTAGACCTCAGATCTCTGTTTTTCTTTCAGAGAAGTTCATTTTTCTTTTTTCTCTTTACTTTTCCCAAAGGAAGCCCCTCTCCAGAACCTGGAAAGATCTGTGTGGTTTTGAATCCTGAAACAAAAGCTAAATGGCAAAATTGGGATTGTGATCAAAAACTTGGCTATATTTGTAAGAAAAGGAATTTTACTTTGGTTCCTTCAGGTATGTTGATATATGTTGATAACTAAAGTAGAAGCTCTTCTCTGAAACATTCAGCATATTGACAAGGATGAACAGAAGAATTTATTAGAAATAGAAATTGTTTCTTGTTTCTCTAGTTTGCTTTTTACAACTGTTGAAACCTTTCTAGTCTGATCTCCAGTTCCACAACATACAGAATGACACAGATAAAAGCAAAGCACACCCAGCTAGCCCCTCCTGTCCATGTCTCAGTGGCTAGGTCTCCCCTTTAAGTACACACACGACTGGCCATCAAAAGGGAGAACAACACAAAACCTATTTTTCAGAAGAGGGACATTAGTAAAAATAAGCCCAAGAAAGAAAGATGGAGAACTTGGTGTGGTTTTAAGTCGTTCTCCAGGACTCGTGGTCAACCAGCATCCAGATTAGCAAGTTCAGAGGTTTCTGTAGAAGTGGTGGAAGATTAAGACTATGAAAGATTGACGTATTGAAGTGAGAAAAGTTATTTTAAGTTTATGAAGATTTCCCTATTGGTGTGTCCCTATGTATTCTTCTAGCTGTAATTCTGTCTTGATGACTGTTACTCTATTAATATACTTAATCCTTTAAAAATTCATAAACCTTCTATGCAGATAATGTCTGATTTCTCCTATCTGACATGTACTAGGTGATACAGAAGCTGATAAAATAAATAAATTCCAATATTAATACATTACAAAATTAATGTATTTATTGCAGATATTTGACTAACCTTTGAATTTGTATTAGCTATTATTTTAATTGAAAAGCTTTCCTTTTCCAAGCTAAAAATTGCCTGATTTAGAATCACATTTATATTTACTACATTTTGTGTTCATCATTTCCTTATGATGAGAATTTCAAAAGAATATGCATAGTTCAGAGCTCTTGCACAGATTAAGTGGAAATGTTTTCAGCGTCACGTCCCTTGTACAGCAGGTGCATTCCAAAGCCTTGGTGTGTGTTCCCAGGTGACACTGGGCCTGTAACTTGCCCAGATGGATGGGTGCCGTATGCAGGCCACTGCTATAAGATCTTCAGGGACAGCAAAGGATGGGAAGCAGCTTTGACCTCTTGTCAGAAGGAAGGGAGTGACTTGGCCAGCATCCAAAGCCTTGAGGAGCACAGCTTTGTGGTGTCTCAGCTTGGCTACAGTGAGTGTTTCCAGGGGGTCTCTTGCCATTGCCTGCATGGAAAACCAGACATTTGGATTGAGAGTTCCTGCTGAGTTCGGGATGTTGTTAAACTCTGATTTTACTTATTGCAAAAATAATTGATCTAAGACTTGGGGGCTGGGCTTAGGGGCTTTCTCATTTTTTTTTTTTATTTTGTTGAAAGAAGCTTAAAACATTCATGCTTCAAGTTACATAAAATCAGTATTTTAAAATTTGACTGGTGCAGCAGAACTAAAAAAATAACTATTCAGAGTTATATATGATATACCATCATGATCTATCAGCACCAGGATGGTAATTCACACCCACTGTATATGAGGAAAAAGAGCAAAATTTTTTCATCCAGTGCAAGGATTTCCTTACAGCCTAATTTTCCAAAACATACAGTCTTTATTTTAATATCTCTATGAAAATATTAATTTATAAAATGATCATAAAACACACATAATAATTTAATAATAATAATTTAATTCATAAATTTGTGAAAGGAGTGATATGTGCAAAGCTTGATGGCGCTGTGAAAAGGGTGGAGTGCCATAAGAGGTCTTATCTCTGTTTCCATTTTCAGAGGCGACAGACAAGCTGTGGATTGGGCTGAGTGATCGTAAGGTTCAGATGTATTTTGAATGGAGTGATGGCACCCCAGTGACATACACGAAATGGCACCTGGGAGAGCCATCCACCACAAACAACAGGCCAGAAGACTGTGTCCTGATCAAGGGCCAGGTGACACCACTCAAAGCGTATTGTACTTCCATATTGAAGCTAACTAAGAAAGAATAACGTGCTCTGTTATTTCAGAGAATGGCTAAGGCCAGAAAAATGGAGGTAGGGAAAAAGAATGAGATTGAATGTGACCTTTAAAAAAAAATAAGAAGAAAGCATTAGTGCATGACTGGTGAAATTTTCTCTCTAAGTACATCTGAAAGTCACAAATGAAATTATAAGAGCTATGAAACACGTCTCTGAAGGTATTTTGAGTACAATTTCTCCTTTTCCTCTGGTGGTAATGAGGATCTCTGGTTCCTGCTGGCTCCTCTTTGCCTGCTCATCCACCCCCCATAACACAGCTGCCTGTGTAGGGCCCTGGACACCAGGGCAGGGAGCAGCTCCATGCACCCTTCTCCCTTCTAATCACTGCCAGCTGTGGCTGTACTCTTATAGCCCAATCTACTATATCACTGAATATGAGCAGATCTGGTTTTGTTATCATGCAGGAAAATTGGATAAGGGAAACAAAACTCCATTTAAAAATAAAAGGAGAAATAAAATGAATAATTTTCATTATAAAGACGTTGTTTATCTTCTTTAGATTATTCATCTTTTTCTTTTTTTAATTTCAAGTTTTTTCCTGACACAGAATGGCTATTGGGCAGACCAAGTCTGTGAGAAGAAGGCTGGCTATATTTGTAAAAGAAGAGCTACATCACAAATAGCTGGAAAAAAAGAAATTACTGATGCAGGTTGCAAAAAAGTAAGTGAAAGTGGAACAACAATTTCTCAGATGAAATAAATATGTTGTCTGAGAATCAATTGAATTATTTGTATTATTTACATGGAAGACTTCTTTGTTTTTATTTATTGTGAAGTTTATCCCTCTCTCTGTTACTCTAAACTTTAGAAAATCATTTACAGAAACAGCTTACAAGGAATCTGTAATTTTACTGCAAGAAGATTCTAATTCATAATATTCATTATCCTTGGGTGTAATTAATTTTGAAATGGCATATTTTACTTAATACATGATATCCCAATTATTTAAAATTTGTATGGAAATTGTAAAACCATGTTACAGGGCTGGAGAAGATATGGGACCTACTGCTATTTTATTGGACATGCTCCAGTGACATTTTCAGAAGCAAACACCACTTGTGAAGGAGAAGAAGGTTACTTAGCCACAGTTGAAAATAGGTATGATAATGTCTTTTTCTTGGCTTTTAAATAACCCAAAGATTGTATCTTATTAAATATGCCCAGAAAAGCTAACATGACAGCAAACAGCAAAGTGTTTAAGTAACAGATGAGGTCTTTAGTTGAATAACGAGAAGTCTTGCTTTTTTTTGTTGTTTATATGGAGTCAGAATCCTATGGCATGGTCTTCTCCCCCCCTGTTTGAAGCAAGGAATAGGAGGAAAGATTTCATCATCACATTGGACAAGCAGGATTTGGGTAAACGACTTTATTTTCACTTTCATCTCTATGATCCCTTTTACAGGTATGAACAAGCCTATCTGACTGGCCTTGTTGGGCTGAGGCCTGAGAAATATTTCTGGCTTGGCCTCTCCGATGTGCAGGATCAAGGCACTTTCAGCTGGGCCAATGGTGAAGCTGTCTCCTTCACGCACTGGGATGCAGGAATGCCTGGTAGGGGCTGTGATGGGGGATGGTGGGTGCTCTCTGAGACTGTGGTCCCTATTTGGGTTTGCATGGGCAATGTCCTCTGAATTTTTTGTTTTAAAGCTTTGTTATATTCTGCAAGCACTCACAGTTTTCAAACCCTGTATTTTAATTTCAAAGGAAAAACTTTGTACTGCAATTTTATATTAGGACATCTGATATATTTACCCATAAGATTAACTTTTGCCCCATCTTTACAGGGACATAACAGGAGTTACAAGCAGGTCCTATCCTATAGGAGACTATCCCACACTTGTCCCTCTAGCAAAAGAGTCACCCTGGGAGAAGAGTTTGCAACAGAGCAACTGTAATATGTATTTTAAGTTAGAATTACAAACTCAAAGCATCAAAAATTACTGTGCCATCATTATTTTTTACGTGTGATACTAAGAAAACTGCATTCATGGGTTCATACTTTACAGAAGCACAAAAAACAAGATTTCATAATGCCATGAAGAAATCTGCTCTCCCTGGGATATACTATGTTCCTCATTGTGATCATTTGTCTGAAAACTTTCTTGAAAGCCTCCAGTGAGGTTATAAAATACAAGATAAAAATAATAAGAAATTGCAAAAGACAAAGACTAGTAAAACCACAGCAAATTCCATACAAAGAAAGCTTGCCAGGGAATCTGTGATGCCAGGAGATGAACAGAGTATGAAGAGAGCACTTGGAGGTCATGTTAAGGAATCTTCCTTCTCTGGCCATCCAGGTGCCACTCTGGAGTCACCATGAGCTGAGACCAAGGTCCCTTCCCAGCTACATTCCCCACATTCACTCAGTCAGACAAGGGTTCCTTACCAGCTTAACCCCAGGTTTCCTCAGGTCTTTAATCTCTAAAATAATTCAATCATGACGCAATAATAAAATAGCAGCTTGAGCTGGGTGCCTCCAAGGAGGGTCTGTGTACAAAGGAAACCCTGGGTTTTTACCCTTACAGTCTAAATGCACTAATGGATGGGATCCTTGACCTTGGCCATGTCTTTTGGTGTCTGGTCACCTGGCTGGGCCACTGGTGCCTGTGCCCTTTGCTATGAAAAGTGTCAGTGCCAGTCGACAGCCCTCTGCCTTGGGTCCCACCACCCAGAGCTCAGTCTCTAACTGGCACCGCAGCTTGCAAACCAAACTACCTGCAGCAAATGCATTCCTCAACAGTCAGGCTGGAACAGTAAAGAAAAATCTGTTTCCTTGCATCTTTGTTCACTGAGGAGAAAATGGACTTTCTGTGCTGTGAAGTTTTCTTTGTGAGGGTATCTTTGGAGAGTCTATTTTAAGCTGAAATATCAAGAAAATAGATTATGGAGCAAATTGATGGCATGAATTCAGGACTAAATGTGGCTGCTAAAGTATCCAGGAGCTGTTGAGATTACATGAAGTGACCTCTTCTCTTTAATGTGTAACTTCTTGCTAAAGCTGCCTTGACACCTAAGCCTTGCAAAACAACAAATTTGGTGCCAACATTTAAAATGGTTCCAGGGAGATAGAGGAAGTACAGACAAATGAGTCATTAGTAAATTAGCTGAATTTGTAATAAAGAAGATATAGTGGGAAAGATACATAAAAGCGCTTCTGGAAAGGGAGCTTATGCTTATAGATCTCCCAGAGCTCCCCACAGAAGGCAAAAGCACATGAAGGAGGGAAATCTAGTAAGTGTATTCTGTCCCAATTACCAAAAGGCTTTCAGCTAATCTGACCTAACATAGAAAAGCTCTTTCATGAATAAAAATATTGATCAAAAGGTACTGAATGGAAGGTGGATTTTTAATTATGGGGGTTATTTTTTACTGGAGAAGTGTGCTCGCCAACAGAGACCCATAATGATCAGTGCTAGAGCCCATGCTTCTTAATATATTTGCAGACTATCTGGAAAAGGTGAAATAGTGAGGTGACAAAATGTGCTGATGGTAGTAAATTGTATCTGATAGCAGAGATGTGCCTGTAAGAACTCAGGATGATATCAGGAGAATAAATGACTGAGCCTGATCAGTAAAGCAACAGGTGAACTTTGATGCAGGTAAAGGATATTCTTAGGAGCAATGATGTCTTGAATTGACACTAAATGATGGATTTATAGCTGATCATTTCATTTCAGTTCTTGGCACAATGGTAGACCAGTCCATTAAAACATCAGGTCTGTGCCAAACAAAAATTAAAAAGCCCCAAAATGTTAAAAATACTTAAGAAATTAAGAAAGAGCACAAATAAGCCATTGAATAAGCCCACTTTGTGCATTTGACTACATCTTGTGGGACGTAGGCAGCTGTTTCCCTCTGGGAGAACCATCTAAAATTACAGCAAACATCATGGGATAAGTTTCATGCTGAAACTCTCTGGGTTTGCATGCCTGCCCTCTGCATGCACCTGTGGGGTTGTTTCCATCTCTCTGAAAGACACTAGTGATCAACGTAATGCTGTCTCATGCAAAACAGGCTTAACATAAATAGAAATGAGATTCTCACTTGAAAACACATGATTTCTCTGTAAAAAACTCTCACCCAACTTTCTACCCAAAGAATTAATTACATTGGATGTTAAAAAAAAAAAAAAAAGATAAAAGTAGGATTCTAATTGGATCATGACCTTCTCAAAGAGAAAATAAAACTCTGCCTGTATGAAAAACATCTAAAATATAAATTTGCTGTTCAAATGTTATTTCGGGGCAAAAAGTGAGTGATTTTAAAAAATAATTAAATAATTCACACTTTATAAAATATCTAACATGTTTGTTTTGGGTTTTTTTCTCAAAAGGAAATAAACCAGGATGTGTAGCCCTGAGAACTGGGATTGCAGCTGGATTATGGGATGTTCTTGACTGTGAGATAAAGCAAAAATATGTTTGCAAGCAGTGGGCAAAGGGTGCAACAATTCCACCTGTTCCAACTACTGCTCTGGTCCCCACATGCCCTGAAGGTTGGGTATCAAACAACCATAGAAGTTCCTGTTTTAAAGTAAGTGCCTAAATAGTTAAAAGAAGCAGCTTGGTTTGGGGGAAGAAAATAAACAAGAAAAAAAAGAAAAAGGAACTGACATCTTTATTTTGCAATATCTGGGATTGGAATAGAGCAGAGAACAGAACGCCCAAAATTCTTCTCAGGAAGTTATCCATGAGAGCGGAGAAAGTAAGGAAGAAAGATGAGGTTGAAGGCAGGGAAGGGAGAGGAGAAGGGCACAGGAAAGAAAATGAGGAAGTTTGTGCTTCAGGGGCTGACTGAACTGGAGCGGGAAATGGAAGAAGAGGAACATAAATATCAAGGCCCCAGAAAGGCGTAAAGAAAAGAAAAAAAAAGAAAAACAGGAAACAACTCCATATTAAAATTATGAAAAGGCAAATGTCAAAATTCCACATTAAACAGCAGAAGCAGCAAAGCTGGTTTGTCGGTGCTGCTCTTATTTCTGTTGTGCAAAGAAGTGGTTTTTGTCTGAGACATGTGAGAGTTCAGGGAACAAACAAGGAAACCGTGAAGTGTAGCCTCCAGCAGCACAATGCCTAAGGCTGGACCTTGCTAAAATAAGCACATTACCCCACAAAACAAAGGATAAAAAGTCACATGAAAGATTAGTTAATCCAGCGTTTATGAAGGATATTTATTTGAGAGTTTCTGATGTAAAGCTAGAGATAGCTTGTGTTTGAAGTACAGTCAGCTATATCTAAGCATGCATTAAAAAGGAGTTTGAACAAGAAATGAGTGTAATGTGCAAACAGAGATTTGGGATCATGCAAAGTTGAAAAGTGCTGAGTGTGAGATGATAATATTTCTTATCACTTTATTGAATCATTGAGTCCTTCTCTTTTTGCTATTTTTTTTCATTTCTTTCAAACTCAGATGGAATGCTATTGACTTGGGCTCCTTTATCCCCAAATCATAACTTTAACTTTGGTCAAATCTGTGTTTGTTGTCTCTTTTAGCTAGTTAGACATCACACTGCAAATGCAAAGTGAGAGTTGTAAATTACCATGAGGTTGTTCTTTTGCCTGTATCTTTGGACTCCTCCCAGGCTGTCTTGCCTCTCCACCAGAACTATTCTTCTTTCCTTCATCTAGAAGGGGGCCTGGGCCTTCTCCAGACAAAAACAAATTAAAGGGAATTGTATTGCCTTCTAGCAATTCCTTCCTTATTTTATCTCTTTTTTTTTTCTTTTTCTTTTTTCTTTCTTTTTTTTTACCACTATGCTAATTAGCTAGGCAACTCTAGTGTAAAAATTCTATGAACAGAGTGGAAAATGCTATTTCTCTTACAGACTTTTACTTGACTCATGAAATCTCATTTACATTTAAGCAAAACTATAATTATTTTATTATTGTAATGTATATAATATGTTTAAAGTAATTTCTCCATAGTGTTTTTGCAGATCAAAAGTTAGAAAGAAATCATGGTTTGAAGCTCGAGATTTTTGCAGACACATAGGAGGGGATCTGGTCACCATTAGCACTAAAGAGGAGATACCATTATTAAGCCAAGCAATGAGGTTGGTATTTGTTGTGTTTTTATCTTACAAGATTTAAAAGAGTTTTCTTATAAACTATTATGAATATTATGAATGATATTAGATGATTTCTGAAACACATGGATTCCTCAAAACCCAAAAGACCTGTGATACTTCAAAATTTATCTATTCAGTACTGTTTTTAACATTTTAATGGAAAAAAAAAGAGTTATTCATCAGTACCATGATTACTAGATATAATTTAGAAACACATGAATTTAGCGGTATTTCTACAAGGGTGGAAATGTTGAAGTAGATATGTATCTACCTTGCAGTGGTCAATGCTCAAACGACTTTTTGAATCAGTGAAGGTTTTCCCCAAGTAAATGGTACATTAGAGAAATAAATGATTAGTCTGATAGCTAAGCTATTGACACAGAAATATTGCACATTCCTATGAAGAGCATAGTTATGCACTTCCCCAAAGGTAATAGGGAAATTTGCAACTTCACTGCTTTTACAGTGTGCTCAAAAATATTTTTCTGGATGTTTTTTGTGTTGACGTTTACAAATTGCTCTGCCCTGTAATTTCTTTTAGTGCCAGTCGCTGTATGTTTGAAACAGTTTGGCTCGGTATATTTTCCTTCAATCCAGACGAAGGATTTGCCTGGAGTGATGGCTCTCCAGTGAGTATTTTAATTTTTCATCATATTTGTTTGCTTAAGATACTTTGAGATTTGCACATGTACTTTTTGCCTTTGTACTGTTATCCTCACCAAAGAAAACACCAATCCTGCAAGGATTCATGCAGCTGCTAATCTCTATTGTCATGATTAATGTCACAGCTAAACATTTGAATGCATGGAAATTACCTGTATCTCATCAGAATTTGTAGCTTTCTGTGTAACACTCTATTTTCTCTTCCAAGAAGGTAATATTTACACCTAAGGCCAAAGCATAAAAATTCATTATACTGCATCATGTATCCTGTCTCTGGCAGTAGGCATAAACATTTTAAGAGCTAATCAAGAAAGCATGTTTCCCAGTATACTCTTGAGTCCCCCAGTAAGTGATGGCTCAGGGTCTTTAAGAACTGGAGCTCATATCTGTAATTTAAATTCATTTATTTCAGTGAATTTATCCAGTCATCTCTTGGGCCCATGCAAATATCTACAGCTGTGAAAAGCATTCCTGCAGGATTCTACTCTTTATTACTGTCCATTTACTACTACTTCCTTTTCTTCGGGTTTTTTAACAAGGACCTTTTCCCTTATCCTGTTCACATTACTTTCCATAAAAGTTACAGAAAGTGTTGTTATCAAGAATTCTCGACAATAAAAAGTAGATTGTTTCACATGGGTCTCCCTTCCCATTTGGATATCGGTTTCTCCAGAGGTAGCTCCTCGAGATTTGTAGGACATGACTTCCCTCCCAAAAGTCACACTCCCATGTTCATTAACAACAGGGAAGGAAAAGAAGTGAGTGCTGAATTGATGCACTATGTGATCACTGCCACCAGACAGATCTTGGACAGACGTAATTTTGAACCAGGTCAGACACAGAGTGAAAATTACCCTGTCTGCACACAATTAGCATGAGTGATATGTGGGTAAAGTTCATAGCTAGGCAAAGTTCATTAGAGACAGTCCATTTGCCTGTTTCTCTTCTCTCTGTGTCTATGGTTCAGGGCACAAACAAGAAGAAAAGTCCTCCATGGCAAGACAACCATTTCTGAACACTGACATCATTGGCCGACTCAAAAATCCTTTTATCTATTGCTTTCCCTGCATTTCCAGCTCTTTTTAGCTAAAACCAGAATCTTTGAGACAAAAGCAGTTATTTTCTGTTTTCCAATGGAAAGTACAGCTACTGAAACAGATGAAAAGAGTAACAAAGCTGATTTCTTCTACAGGTTAGGTACACAAACTGGGATGATAGTCCAAGGAATTCAGGAGGAAGCAAGTTTTGTGGCTCACTCAATGGTGGGAGATTTTCTGAAATGTGGTCTCTTTCGATCTGTGAAGCACAGCATAACTGGATTTGCCAAATAAAGCAAGGTAGATTTCTTCTTCTCTTTAGGCAAGAAGATTAAAAAACTTTAATAAGTAGTTGCTTTCTATGTTAAGTTACTGGAGCAAATTTTCAAGAACTACTTTTTCCAAATGGAGGTCAAGAGCATTGAGTAACATATTATAGGCTGAGATTTCTCGATTATGGATGATAAGAATGAATAGACTTTTTTTAACATAAATTAAACCTTTATGAATAAATTGAAAGTTCACAAAATTTTTTAATATTAAGAATCTTTTGCTTTTATTTTATAATGTTGGAAGTATGGAGTTGTAAGGGCTTGTATTGTATTGCTTACAATTGCTTACTGGTTTTTTATACTAACACAGGTGAAGCTAAAAATCAAGTATGGTATCTCTGCCAGATTTTGTTTGTACTTCAGGTTCTCCTGTAGAATTATTCAGGATTCAACTGCTTTTGGAAAAGCGATGGTTCCAAAGAGTGCCATTTATTTTTGTATCCCAACCAGAAATAACTCACAGTTGGTATATGTGTATATACACATATATACACATACATAGAGTCGCATTTCCTGCTGCTTATGAATGTTACTCAGAGTTTTTTATAGAGCTAAAATAAATCCAGTGGAATTTTTATCCCTTTTGATGAAAATATCCCCAGGTGAATTGTGGAATATCTACTGATGGATCAGTAAAGGAGCTGTATGCCAAAGTTTAAAGTGTTTCAGATAAGTCTACTGTGACTTACAAGCTGGAATAGCAATTTTCCCTTGCCTTGCTCTGTGCAGGAACGTGATTCACCTAAAGCTATGGTTTTGCTGATGTGAAGTGCAGCTTATGATACAAAACTAAAGTAGACAACCTCGTATATCGAGCAATGTGAAGCTGAACTGTGTGGCTAGGCCTGCTTTCTAGTCAGTGGCAAAGGGATGGAGAATCCTGCTCTCTTCCTCACTCTTCTTGCAGTCAGTCACAAGCAACCTCATAAAACACTCTACAGAGATGTATCATGCCTTCTATTTTCTTCTTTTGCAGGCGTGTCATTAAAATCAGAACCAATTGACACATATGGTAGGTCTTTATATACATTTATTCTTAATATTCATAATTTTTTCCTAAAATTGTTATTCTAAAACAAGCTTCTTTGTACTATGCATACAGAATTTAAGGCTACCTTATTTATTTTCCAGAATATAAAACCACTGCAGATGGATGGGTCATATATCAAGATAAGCTCTACTTTATCAGCGAAGAACTGGTCTCCATGGCAAAAGCCGAAGAGATTTGCAGGCAGCATTCCTCAGACCTAGCTGTTGTTAATAGTAACACTGAGAGAAGGTTCCTAAAGAGAGTATTAAAAGAAAATGTAAGAATGATTACAGTCTAAAGTAAAAATGCTTTTGACAATCTGCTTGTAAAACCTGAGCTGTCTCAGAAGCAGAGCCATCAGCATTTTCACTAATGAAATATCCCCAAACACACCATTTGATCCCATGGGATTTGGCCTCGCCTGCCCTGCACCAGCTGCCGTTGATGGGAAGAGCGATGCAGGAAGGTACCAACTCTCTCGGGAAGTAGCTGGTTTTTGAGGGAGAATAAAAAAGGACTACAAGTTTCTGACTCAAAATCTTCTTTTCTACTCCATCCCAAGGGCCTTCAGTGCTGCCAGACTCAGCTCTGGTGTCCCAGATACAACCTGACTTCTGTGCCTGGGCATTTAAACACATTTATGTGCTTATATGCAAGCAGGTGCTTTACTGCTGTGGACTTCAATAGCTGCTCTGGGAACCTAATGGTGTATCAACTTCTGATTGTTTTGCTTCAAAGATCTCTGTTTAAAATTAAAATAGTGTCTTTCTGCTCTAGGAGAGCTATGGGAGTAGGCCAGCAGGATACTTCATTGGTCTGAGAGTGAGCCTTGATAAGAAGTTCAGGTAAGTTGAGATGATCAGCACAGCTCTTTAAATGTAGAAAAAAATACAATATTTTATGTAGCTGGAGGTCCTGAATATGTCCTTTTCAAGGTCTGAAGGTTGTTCCCCATACCATGTACAAATCAGAATGGGATAGTCCTAGAATATTCTGAAGTCCAATAGTTTTCCCCAAAAATAAATAGTAAAAGAACCCATTTTCCTTGAGTAAGCACTTAGCCAAATAAAGGCTTGGCAGATCTACTCTCCATACATGCTTTCTCAAGTTTCTTTCACAGATTCGCCCCATAAATTGGAGTGATGCTTCACTATGCTGAATTTTATACCTATAAACATACACACACTTAAAACATGCCCTATACCATAGGGTTTGGCTTTCTAATGCTTTTTATCTATATATCATACCTTCAGAGGGGTTCTCCAGAGTTAGGAAGACACAGGCAATGAGTAAAAAAAGGCAGTCTCTGCAAACTCCTGTTCCAAGGGAGAAGTCAGCAGAAATTTACAGTATCGAAACATTAGCAAGTATTCTGAAAAGACCAATGCACAAATCAACTCAAAACTAAACTGAGATATACCGAAGAGCATTATACACTGCTTACCTTCCTACCTCCTAGTTAGGATGTGTCTGGGAGGTGAAAAAATGTGCTTCTGAGGTTGACCTGGAAAAGGTTAGAGGAGATTTGAATTTAACCTTTCTATTTTAATGCCACTGTTGTATGCACATAAATCACTTAGCTTGAGAAGGGCAGAAGAGGAGCGGGGAGAGAAAGAGAGACAAGTTGATAGTGACTGAGTCACTGAGTCAGTAGATGATGCTAACCTCCTGATTTAGGAGAAAAATTAGAGACATAGAGCATTCCACAGGCCCAGTGAGAATCTCCTTTATCATGAATTGTATCAGCAGCAGCAAGAGATAGATGAAAGAGCTGAATTTCTTTTCCACTTCAGGCTTTCTGACATGCTGATTAAAGTGTGGAGACAACTTCTTATACTTTCAACAGAAATTTATTAAAGTGAAAAGCATGTAGACGTCAATGAAAAAAATTCAATTTAGGTACTTTAGGAAGGATGGTCTTAAAGTTGATAGAATGTCCTTCAGTTTAGAGAAAAATAGAACACCATCCCTCATAAAGCAAGGAAAAATCCACAGAAAAGTACTTTCATTCTTGTTTTCATCTGTGAAAACATCAGGAATGCTCAGACAGAAAAGCATAATATTAACTAGGAATACAACAGTTATTTTAATAACTTAAGAAAAAAATTTAATATTTTTCTCTGTGTTATGTATTATGACTAACTGATTTTGATTTTCCTTACTAAATGTTGTCAAACCAATCCGGGCCATTAACAAAAATAATGCTTGGTGTACTCTTTTCCTATTTTGCAATCAGAAATATTTTACAGAAATTTCTTCAAATTAGAATGATCAAGTAAGGAAAGGAAAATCTCTGACAGTCCCCCCTGTCATAGCCAGTTTCTATTAATTCTCATAGACATTCCTTATTGCGAGGTGTTCATTAAGACTATCATGTTACAACTGAAGGTATTAATTAATAACTACTTGTATATCTTTTCTTTAAGCTGGATTGATGGAACTCCAGTAACCTATGTGGCCTGGGCTCCTAATGAACCCAACTTTGCAAATAATGAGGAAAATTGTGTGGTAATGCTGTCAGAACATGGTAAGTAACAATGCAAAATTATTATCTTATTTGTCTCTTCTTGGATTATAACTGATGCTGTCAAACTTCTGTTGTCAACTGTCACACAATCTATGGCAGCTCTTTTCTGCATTTTCCTTCCTGTGACAAACCCACACAATGTACTAACTCTTTCCAGTCATGGGACCACCAGCCATGGAAGAGTCTACGTCCTTAGAATGAGGAGATTTCAGTACCATGTGTAATTTAAAAAGCAGATGTTTCTTTCTGGATTTGTAAGACTGATATTGCACCTTTTTACAGGGCTTTTCACTATGTCTTTCAGTAAAAAGTTAAATGGTCTGTTTTCTCTCCCATGAACTTAAGAAAACGTTTATACTACTACTTCTCCCAGGAAATGGGAGTTGAAAGTACAAGTTAATGAGGAAAGAAAAAAAATATATCTAATGTCCTAAGACATGTTTGCAAGTATATTGAAACGCAAATTTCTTGCAAATCCTAGAGCTCTATTTCCTCTTGACTCCATTTCTGTAACTTAACTGAGGCTAATGGGAATTTAGTATATACCTATTGATTTCTCAATTTATGTTTAACAAAGAATTCATGCAGCGTGTTTGAACACTGTATTGTGCTGTTAGATTGATCTGGTATTTCCTATCTCATCCATTTCTGATCAATTTTCTTTTCAAATTTGCTAACTGATATATTTCTCCTGTTGCCTGCAATTTGATGATACCAGAGCTCAAAAAAAACCCACAAACAGGTTTGTCTTAAACCAAAACACAGACAGTGTGGAGAGAGCTCTGAAAAAGGAGCAGATGGGTCAGGGAGCTCAAATTAACTACAAGGAGTTACAGTAGTGTTACTATTGGAGCTTATTTAAAGGTGCCATGGTTACTTTGCCTTCAGATCAAGCTGCAGCCTAAATACAAAATAGAGAAAATTGTGTTCATTTAAAAAAAAAAAAGTGATGAATTATTATTACAGATGCTATAACATCTTGAATTGTTTATTCTTTTTTATTTTTATTATTTTTAGGCTTGTGGAATGATATAAACTGTGGTTCTGTGAATAAATTTATATGTGAAAAACATAATGGTACTATTAATTCAACATTTGCTTCTCCATTGCCTCCCGGAGGATGCCCAGAAAGTTGGATTTTTTTTAACAACAAGGTATGTTAACAAATATCTTAAGTAAATGGTGTTAAGTGGTAGAACTGAAAAGAAAATACTGAAAGCCTCATATTTTTTATGAATATAAAGTAAATCTGGAGAGTATTTGCTCAGTAAAAATGTGCAGGTTGGATGGCTGGGCTTTTCATGAGCTGACTATAGACATTTAACTTTACAGAGAAACAGCAAAAGTAGATGTATGCTGAAAACATTTCAGGGAGTATAGATTGTGCAGATTTAAAATACACTGTTACTGTTTAAGAAAACCTCTCCTCTTCATGTATATTATTTTGTTTAGAAATATTAGTAATGATCAATTTTATAAAGAGGGTGGAAACATTTAGAAAGAATCTAAAAGGAGCAATCCCTTTGGCTTCTACAGGCTTCACAAAGCTTTGAGTTCAGAAAGATGATACCAAACTACAGTTGTTTTGAGTACAGCTTTGCATTCAGACACAGCCTGGAACTCTTCGTTGCTGTAACAGAAGAGTTTGTACCAATCTGAGTTGAAGCTCCATCCACCAAAGGTTATTTTGTCTATTTTATCTAGACTGCACTGTTATTGCATCCTCAGAATGTTGGATCAATGTGCCTTTGGCAGGATGAACAGTTGCAACCACAGTCACTGGAAGGAGGACAAAGCACAATGGAGATTATTCCCTGCAGCTGTGTCACCCAAAGCCACATTTTCTTGGTTTCAAAGGATACCTCTATTATTGCAGGAAGAAGGCAGATGAAAATGTGCAGGGTGATTATGTACTTGACCTCATTCCAATCACTTCATTCGATACCAGACTCCTGGATTACACCTTGTGCAATGAGGGGGAATAAGCCTGGGCAGACACACACACTTTGTACTCTGGAGCTCTGTCACTTATTTTAGCCCTGATCTCTTTTTCTGCAGAAAAGTATATCTTAGAACTAATTGATATTATTCACATACAATAGTTCCAGTCTTTGCAAGTTTGAACAAAGTGTTTGATTCATTTCCAGTGTTTCAAAGTATTTGCTTCCAATGTAACAAGAAATCTCACGTGGCATACTGCACGAGATGTTTGTTTCAAATTGGGAGGAAACCTGGCTACTATACCAAATGAACAAGTGCAAGGTATGTATATGGACTCTATTGAAAGAAAAATATCTTAATCTGTCACTAAAGAAACCGCTATACTCTCCAGTATAGAATATGGGATTAACTGATGAAAACTGCTTATTAGCCAGGTCAGTCTATGGTTCAACTCCAAAGTGCAAGGCAATAGCTAAAATTATTACATATAAGAAATAAAATTTGTTTCTAGTTTTTCCAGTTGCTTTGTTTTCATGAAACTTCCAGTATGTTTTGAGTGTGGTTGCACAGATCTCTCATACTGACAGAAATCTGTATTTTCTGTCTCTCCCACTGGAAATAGGCTTTGCTGAAACACTATGTGTGCATACACAGTGGGGAAGGGATGCTTATCTGAACATTTAATTAACAGCAGATGGGCTCTGCAGTGGAAAATGTTATCTTTTTATTATGGCCCCCACTCTTGCACATTTTCCCTCTTTTGGGCAAGTCATGATGAGCTTTTCTTAATGAGAAATATTTGCTTCCCTACAGCTTTTCTCTTCTATCACTTGAAGTATGCCACAACTAATGTTTGGATTGGGATGAATGACATAAACCAAGAGTCCACATTTCTCTGGACAGATGGAAGCACTGTTTCCTACACCAACTGGGTTCACGGTGCACCACAAAACAAACAAAGCTACTTCGACTTTTATGAGTATGAAACATTGACAGATGATGCTCTGGAGGTATAAGAAATTTAAGTAACCTGTATATCTTGGGCAGCTTGATGATTTTCCTGAAAAAAAAGTTACAGCAGCAATAATAGGATTCTAAAACAAGTCCTTTTGTAAGCAGAATGAGGTTTAGCAAATCATCTGACAATCATTCCAAATATACCCAAACGTTTGGCAAAGGTTCTGTAGAAGAGGGATTTTGTGCCTTCCATCTGAAATATTGCAAAAGACGAGTTCTGTAAAAGAAGCTTGGAGAAGTTTATATTATATCAGTTCCTTCCCAAACTGCATTAATACAAATACTAAAGTTGCAACACCAGAGAGAAGGTACGATAAACCAAAATTAAGACTGTTGATGCAACAATAATTTTTTTGTGTATATGTCCCACTCTGGGTTAATGTGTTCCACACTGCTTTACTCATTTCTGATGGTACAAATTGATATAATCAATGAAATAACTATTTCTCTGCCAAAACTCAGTCTCTTTTCCGAAGGTGGCAATTTCTGAGGAAGTGATTGGCAGTTAGTCATCCAAGATTTTTAACATCTAGCATCACTCAGGTTGCTGATGACTATAACTTATTTGAATCAGCATAAAGGAGAATCTTGGATAAAATGATGAAAGAATGTCATGGCCAGTCTTGAAATCAGGGAAGTCATGAAGGAAATATTGGAGCAATCAAACATAAAAAAGTGAACAGAAAATGTTTTAGTGCTAAAGGCATCTGATAATGATAACTTGATAATGACTATAAAGAGCCCAGCAAAGAGTATCTGCTTTCTGCAAGAGAGTCTGCTTCAGTTAGGCTAGGGCAAACTAGTGCTTTTAAAAGTTCTTATATTGTTTTTCTCATTGATGAAAATGTTTTGAAGCAGATCTACATAACTGTAAATCAAAAATGAGAAGATTTATTATAGGTACCTTAGTAATTTCTACAGTCATTAAAGGGTTCTTAATAAAACTGGTAAAATTGGTTTTAATTGACTTCTTTCAGGCCTTAACCAGCACCAGTGGAAGCCTGGTTCAAATTTACAGGGTTACTAATAAATACCAGGTCAAGCTGCTTGGCAGAAACCTCAGTAATTTGAACTAATTACACAGGGGTTCGATGAGCTCCTCTCCTCTCTGCCATCAGGCCTGTACTAGCAGTACAGGAGCTTCAGCTCATCACCTCCGTGTTGAATTGTAATGGCTGTGCCTCTGCTCCTCTCTTCCAGACAGATTGTGTCTTCATCATGAAGTCAGATGGGAAATGGAGAGATGATATCTGTGACAACGAAAGAGGCTACGTGTGCCAGATGAACTCACGTGAGTTCTGTTCAACCCAGTCTCCTAAAGAGTATCTTGGCTAGATAAGCTGAATATATAAACTGACATGATTTCTTCCAGCTTTAAGTCTCATTCTGAGTTTCTCAGACTTTTCAGAGCTCCCTCAGTGTTAAGCAGTGCTATGTTTAAAGTACAAACTGTTTCACAGAAATCGCTGAAGAGGAACGACTGTCTTAAATGGGGTTTTGTACCTAATCATAATAATACTAGAGAATTACAAAGGAAAATAGATTTCTTCTTAGCAAAGTATGATGGATTTTGGCATCCTGTTTAAGTGCAGTATAAATCACGTTCTCACTGTGGTCTTCCCATTCTTCTGGATGTCCCTGAGCAGAGCATTTAATCCTCTCACAGTATTTTTACTTAATGCCATATGACAGCAATAAGAATGTACAGCTTCTTGGATGCGTCTCTATTGTAGAGGAATATTGTTATTTTTTACACCAGATAGAGTGATGAATGTTGACTCTTCTCCTATAGAATTATAATTATATAAATCCCAGCTGCCCAGCCATATAATGGGACTAGAGAAGACAAAGTTGCAATAACAAAACCATTTTGCCTTGGCTTTATTAAAGTAAAAATTATTCCCTGACCCCTCAACTCAGTCAGTGCCTGCAGCCTGTTCACTCAGCACAGCTAACTTGCTTGTAAGAAGGCCTTCTCCCTGCACAGCAAACGTATAGTTTTATGGAGGCATTTTTAATTTGCTTGATCCCAGTCCCAGCTCTTCTGAATACATTTACAATCTCAGGGATGGAAATATACAGTGCCTGACTCAAACATGCAGGCAAGGTTCTGGCAGCCCTTACAAACAGGCCAAAAACTTGGAGTCAACAGACTGAGTTAAGTTGTAATCTCTCAGACTGAGACTACAGATTACAACAGCTAATGCCTTAAACGCCTTTAAATAAGTCCTATCCACCAGTGATCTGAAATAGATGTATAGTAAGATATTCAGATTTAGTCAAATAACTTACAGCACAAAATCTGAAATACCCAATTTAGGAGTCTTAGTCTGGACCAGTCAGGTCTATAGCAAGTATATTCTATTTCAGGGCATCCAGGATTTCACTCAACTTATTACATTAACAAATTTGTTCCATGTCTTGAAAGTTACTTTTGGTGCTTTTTTTTGGGGGGGGGGGTTTATTTGTTTTTTTTCTGTTTGTTTTTGTTTCAGTTTTTGTTCTTTTGTTTTGTTCATGGTCTTAAAAAAAGATTTTGACTTATTAGCTAGGACATTTCCACCAAATTTTCATAGCTTCCATGCTAGAGAAGAGCAATATGTTGTAAATTAATCCATTCAGTTTTTCCTCCATAGTTCCCTCACAGCCTGAAATACCAACAACAAATCCAGCCTCTGGCTTTACTCATTTTGGTGGCAGCAGCTATTCAATCATTTCATCTGAAATGCAATGGGAAGAGGCCAGGAAAAATTGTCAAGAAAAATCAGCAGAACTTGCCAGCATTGCAGATGCCCACATCCATTCATTCTTGTGGGTCCAGATGCTGAAATATGGAAAACCTCTATGGATTGGTCTCAATGGCAATATGGTGAGTGCTGGATAGATGGGAGGTGCAGGTGCACAGGGAGCTCTCCTGCTCTAATGGTCCTCTGGATGACCAGTTTATAACAGTGAGACAACTCTATTCTGCATGGCTTCACTGTGTACATGCTCAAAAATCTAGGGGTCCTGCTAGAATTTGTCAAGGATTTTCATACACCAAACAGAGTGAAGAATCACAGAAAAGGTTACACAAGAAGCAAAAGATGAAATAGAGAATGTTCTAGAAACAGTAAAAGAAGTCAAGCTGCAGGCTGAGAGCCAAAAGCCAGAAAGTGCAGCTGTCATGAAGTGACTGAAAGTCAAATGCCCTGCTATACAGGGGGATACTTAGAGCAATTATTATATTAATAGAAATTACTGTGAGTATGAGTGAGATACTAAACAGCTTAAATCTTGAAATATTTAATGTCAAGTAATCTTTATGCACAAACAGCTCCCAATTTTAATTTAAATAAAGCAGAGTGGAGGGGACAAATTCTCTGTAATTGCTTCTCTTGATAAAGGATTTACCAAATGACTTAAGATGGCCTCATCTGACTTTCTCCATGCCACGTTGTAGAAGTTTGTTACTTCAGAAAAAGCCTTTGTTGCTTCAGAAAAAGCAATATAGTGTTGAACACTGTTCATATGTGGTTCTTGTGTAACTCAAATTGCCCAGTGACATTGCTTAGAACAGTGAATGCAGTTTAAAAAAATGGCTTTTTTTCTGAAAAAATAAAATAGACATATGATTATATTCACTCTGTATTTATGTGACAGGACATTTTATGTTTAAAAAATATATATATATTTCCAGAATTTCTCTTTTTTCAGACTAGTGGCTATTACAAATGGACCAATAACTGGAAAACCAAGTACACAAAATGGGCAGCAGGGGAACCAAAGGAGAACAATGCTTGTGTTTACCTCGATCTTGATGGTACTTGGAAGACAGCATCTTGCAATGAAAGCTACTTTTCAGTTTGCATGATATCAGATGGTAAGCAAAGGCATGTGACAATTTTAAAGATGCATTCCTAATTCATGAGTCTGCCTAATCCCAGAGATTTTGCTGTAGCTTGGACCACCCCTGCAGAGGATTATGCTTGAGGGTAGCACCTCCTTCCCTGCTGAATGTGGATGTTTGTTATGGGATGATGTATGAATTTAGGCACAGGAAAAGTTCTTGTGCAAATCCATATGGCTGCACTGCTGTCATGGTAAAACTGTTTCCATACGATGAAGCTCTGTCTTCAAGGTATATCTTGCTCTTTACAAGACATGGCCATAAATCACGTGAATCTGTGTGTAATATAGGTGCTGGGATTGTGCACTGCCTGTATGAACTTCCACGGGGGAAGCTCACACACAAGTGTCACTGAGCCAAAATACAGGCAAGAGTTTCACTTCCATTCACTATTGCTAGAGCAAAAACTGTAAGAGTCTTGGAAATGTGAATGATACTTTAACTCTTTGCAGATATATGCAGAGGCATGTTTGCATCTAGATTTTGTAGAATCATGTATTTTAAGGCTGCATAAGGTCTGCTTATGCAGTGCAAGAACCACTGATGTATCAAAGTGAATGGGAGTTGCACCCACTATCAGAAAGAGAGTCTAATTTGGCAGAACCATGCTCCACTGATGGCTTTTTTTTTCTAAAAAGTGACAACATAAAGAGACCAGGCAGCCAGACAACATGGGACAGTGGCATTAATGATTCATTAGCCTACTACAGCTTTCTGTGTTGTGATAATGCAAATTTGAGATTTGTATCATCCCTCAGGGTTTGCTTTCCTCACAGTATTGCCAAGGCAATTAGTTAGATGTTGCAGGATGCAATTTGATTCCTTCTCCTAAGAAATGTGATTTGAGAAATAAGATGTTTCACACTTTTGATTGCTTGTCTCTCCCTGCTGTCTGGGTTGGGGGAATGTGGGAATAGCCAGGAGTAGATGTCCAGATAGATAAATCTGGGTGAGAGAACTCCCACACTATTTACACACATATAGAATCATCGATGACTCATAATGCAATATAAATTTCTTTCCATCTGGCTTCTTTAGAGATAGCTCCTACTGACCCAGCTGAGCTGCCTGGAGACTGTCCTGAAGCAGAGGAACTCCAAGCTTGGATCCCTTACCACAATCACTGCTACTACCTGGAAGCATCAGCTGGGAGAACCTGGGCACTGGCCTCCCTTGAGTGTGCTCGCTTAGGTGAGAGCCTTCATTATCAACTAACAAGACTTGTACCAAGGTTTATACAAAACTCACATAAAAATGTAAAAATACTGATTTTTTAAAAATTTAGAAATATTTTTTTACCTAATAAGCTGTTCTAAGGCTGGCACAATGAAAATAAGTTGACACAAATGACTTTGTGCAGCATTCTGTCCTCTCAGTTCTTCAGCTTCCATGTGTATGGAGCTCCCCATCAGCTCTTGGCTTCTGGAATACCATCCTGGGGGCAGCAGTGAGGGGCCACAGCCTCTAAGTACCTCCAGGTCATTGACTTCTGCAAGAAGCAATGGAGAGACCAACAGGGCAGCACCAATACTGCCAGAAGCTATTCTTTGTACAGACTAGAAAGAGGAGGTCACTACAGTGGTTGCTCACATAGGTTATGATTATTTGCTTATTAATACCTTTCAGGAGCTACCTTGGCTTCAGTAGAAAACATGGATGAATCTCACTTTCTGACCCATAAAATTCAACCACTTGGAAATAAAGTAGGAGGCTTTTGGATAGGACTTTACCAAAATGTGGAAGGTACATTTTTAAAATCTTTCAATTTTTAATGGAAAAATGCTTTGCTAATATGAGAAAATTGAGGACTGGGAAAATTGTACTTTTACAAAAAAACATGGGTTTCTGCAGAAAAGTGGCTTACTACAGATTTTTAAAGTAAATTGCAGAGCTAAAGAGTTAAAATATTAATGAAATAGGTACATTGCAATTTTTTTCTTTTACTCTGTGAGTTGCTTTGTAGGCCAGTGGTTGTGGCTAGATAATGCTGTCCTGGACTTCGTTAACTGGGAGGAGAAAGAGTTCAGTGTGGACCATGAGTGTGTTGAAATAACTGCACCATCTGGTTATTGGGACAAAAGTGACTGCTCTTCTGAAAAAGGATTTATCTGCAAAAAACCCAAAGGTAAGTCCTCGGTGTGTCAGCCTTTAGTGACAGGGCAGATCTCTTCGCTAGTAGCTCTTGCAGCCACAGGTCTTTCTTCACCACAGGTCTGCCAATAATTTCTGGCAGTTTTGTTTGGCATATCCCACTTCTCTAACCGTTTGTAGTTTAGCCTGCTTTTGTAGACTGAAAGCTCTTCACATCTCTGTCTACAGTCACCTGGAAATAGTGTGACATCCTGTACAGCATACACTGAGAATGAAACTTCCAGAAACTTTTGAGTACCTAACACAGGCATTGATATGGCACCTGTCAAACACCTGTGCCAAGGGTGTGACTATCCCAAGAACTAAGTGTTGTAACAGTTATTATACCCTTGTAAGGAGGAATCAATGCCAATAATCAATCTGCCTCTTCCAGCTCGTTATTCTCAAAAATTATATTACTTCCCAACATCTCAAACTGGCTTCAAATTGGCCCTGATTCAACAACCTATAGATCAGTAATGCCTCAGGGATTCTAAAAGGTCACCTGTTTGTATTGCAGTAATAATATGAGGAACACTTCTCTTCTAAATGAAAACTTCAAGTCACTAAAAAAGTTGTCTTATCAGCATTTCTGGAAAATTTCACGCAATACTGTAAATACCAGGCTAATGCTTCAGAAATAAAACACTACATGAAGTATTCCCAAGTGGAGATACAAAGGAAATGGTCTGAAAGAAAGCACTATCATTTTATTCATCTAACTTAGATGTTAAAAATCAATCTATCTTACATCAAAAAATGATAGGTAGCCATTGTTAAACCTTTGCACTTTCTGTTGTAGTAGCTGTGAGATCAGGTTTAATTTTCCAGCTTTTGCACTGTGCATCATTCCCAGTAAATCATGGGGAACATCTCTGTGTTGTGTTGAAAACCTCAAAAAAAGAAAAGGCTGGCTGCATAGCCAGTTTTAAGATTCTATTATTCAGATGAAAAGTTAAAAGAACTTGATTTCATTGCTAAGGACATCTCAAAACATGATAGATGGTGAAAAAAATAACTGAAAAGTTGGAATTAGCTTTTGCTCATTTTCCAAGTTGTTTTTAATTAGAAAATAACCATGAAGTGTAACCAAGAAACTTCCATCTCATGCACTGTTAATTTCTGTGCTTAAATCAGCACACACACATGGCAGTAAATCAGTTAAAGCCTATTAAAGCCTTACTAAAAACATCCAAATTACATTCCATCCTACATAACCCTAATATAATAGGGAATCTCCAAAGTCCATCCATTGAATCATAAGGTGCTCCCATAGGTAACTATTGGCTACTGTTGATTTGTACCTATTCATTTTGATTCTGCTTTGCTTTTACTTTATATCTTATCTTTATAAATTCTGCTCTGGGTATCAAGGGTGTTCGCAAGCTGTGAGGTAAAAGAGCCAAGAGGAGAAATATTTTCATGATAATTTAGAAAGCTTAATTATATTATTTTTTTATTTCTATGTGTATAATTATATGTGTATAATTCATTTCTGAGTGGCAAACTATTTTTCTTGCACTTCTTCAACAACAACAAAATTTTATAAAGGTTTTTAATTTTTCTCTGTCTCTGTCTTAAACAGAGGTGAATAGGAAGATTACTCCTGTGATTCAGTAGGCATTTTCTTGGGAAGACATTTAGGATTCAAAAATTTTGTAAGAGGTAGAAATGCAGATCTTCCCAAAATATGCCATGTAAAACTAATCTCCAGAGTGGTACATCATGTTCTCTCAGTACATTAAAATCAGTATTTCAGGAAAAATGTGAAAAGGTATTTTGAATGAACATAGAAAAGAGTCAGTATTTTAATGTTGTAAATATAAAAACAATATAAAGTTTTAAAAGTGGATAAGGTAATGTTAAGTAGGAAGATTAAAGCTTAGCAATGTATTTTTTGCCTCAATTTGTTACCTTTTATAGCAGAAAAATATGTTATTAATGCAATAGTACAACTTCAGGGGTTTTTGTTCCTGTACTATGTTTGCAAAAGAGTCAAATGTACAGATTCTAATGAAGTGTCATATCATTTCTCTCTGACGTTCACTGAAGGTGAGCCAAATGGGAGCCCTATAAAGCAAAAAGGTAAGAGCTTTCATAAAGAAATGAAAAAAAATATAAATAGAGGAAGAACTTAAAATGAGTTTTCCCAAGGCACTCTCTTTTAGAGAACGAGTCCTGCTGAGGTTATCAATCACTCAGGATAACCCCTCAGAGCCTTCCACATGCACAGGAGCACTCACGTGTTCTTGGCCAACAGAACAGCTACAGAGTGCTTCAATTAGGCTCTTGGAAACTATGCAGATGGACATTAAAGTTTCTTCCAAAGATATTATTGTAAATAATGTAACATAAAAATATTGTAAAACCAATTGCTAATAATTAGCATCTCATATCCATCTAAAGCATACATTTTCATTAAATGCTTACAGGCATCGATTGCATGCATTGTATGTCACTGTAACCCAGATCCACTGAAAACCATGTCAGCTTTAGGAACAGAGACCTGATTACTGATTGGCAACAATTCAGGGCTCAGTTTATAGTCTTCAAGTTCAGGCAGGAGAGAGCATTTCCTTCATGTTTTTATGTTGTATGTGGAAATAAAAACTGCTATGGTTTCTCACAGTTATATGGATTCATTTCAGGCAAGGAAAAGAATGAAGAGACTCACCCACGTGTTCATGTGTCTGTTTGGCCACTCGTTTTCTTGGCTATTTTAACTGTTTTTGGAGCAGGCATGGCAGCCTATTTCTACAGGAGAAAAAGACAAAACCAGCTTTCAACAGATTCTGGCAATGAAACACTATTAAAATGAGGTGGTGGCTGAAGTGTTGGTGAGAATGGGTCCTGTGACATGTTACTTGGATCAGCAAGTTACTTGCTGAAATAGAAGGATGTATCTCTTAAAAGTCTCTAGTGAGATCTTAAGTGAGATCTAGAATAAATTTAAATAACTTTCCTCTTTTTGCACCAGCTGATTTATTTTTTATCATGAATATTTTACAAAATCAAAATTATAGTTTGATGTTATAATTTTCTAATGGTCAAGATGTTCTCAAGTGCCTTAGCAAGGAGAGTAGTGCAAAACACTTGTCAAAACCAATTACAAGTACTGGAAAAGGACTCTAAAAGTCAACTCGTGAGAAGGAATTGTCCAATAAAGTGTGAATGCCATTTAGAACTGCATTGCTGCGACTTTGTGGACACTAAAAAACCTCAAAAATTAGAACCTAACTCTGTTGCAAACTTGAACTCATTTCACCCCACAAACTTCACCACATCAGATCAGCACTTTCATTGTTCCTTATATAGGCTATATCCTATTACACTTATAAAACTGCTTCTTCATATTCTTATCTTAGAAAACTTTGGGATGGAAAACCTTGTCATGTTCATTTTCTGCTATGGAAAACACAGTTCATGACAGTAAAGAATATTAAGACCAGATGTAAA
Organism: Vireo altiloquus; assembly: GCA_013396875.1. Taxonomy (NCBI): domain Eukaryota; kingdom Metazoa; phylum Chordata; class Aves; order Passeriformes; family Vireonidae; genus Vireo; species Vireo altiloquus. The sequence continues at coordinate 349,530 of VZRF01013100.1, read as the reverse complement.
TTGTAATCATTTTTCAATTTAATGTTGTGATTGTTAACTGTGTTATGTTTACTTACATGAATTAAAATATTCTTACCCTTACATTCTTCCTTCTTTTTGTTAATGCTTTGAAATAAATAAAAAAGTTTTCTATTAGTATAATTTTCAGCTTCAGCATTCCCTGTGAATCAAGTGAGGGGAAACGAGAAGGGAGGTACTTCTGTCAGCATAATAACTCTTTTTTCAATAACAAGGAGGGCTTCTCTCCTCACCACTTTGAATTCAGCTTGAATAAGCACCAACTTCCCATTTTTACATGCAAGAAAAAGGAACTGAAAACTAAAGAAATGCAGCAGATGGCTCTGTACTAGAAATCTGCAATAAACTAAGTTTTAGATGTCAGAAAAAGAAAAAAAAAGTGATTAGAAAGCACTACAAAATAGCTTTTAAGTAAGCTGTAAATACAATTAAGACACTTAACACTTTATGAGAGAGAGTGCTTAGCATATATCCCCAGGAAACAACCTGTCTCTCCCTGGCTGCACAGCATCTATTGAGCAAGCTGGAAAGTTGAAAAAAAAAAAAAAAACGAAAAAAATCAACTAATGAAGTTTCTTTCCTAGGCACTGAACTCCAGTTTTCTTGGTGTAAATACAAGCGAGAGTGTAGGACACTGTTGAGAACAGGTTATTGCACAAGGTGCTCTGCAGCACAGGGACACTGACCCCAAAAGGTTTGCAACTGGCATGAAACTGGTTGGTCATGTGAAAGGGCTCTGAAGTACTCAATTCCCCTTTTAGCCTACTGCAGTGTCTGCACTGATCTTTCCCCATCACTGTAGCCCTGGAAGAATCCTCAGAAGCACCCATTTACATGAGAAGGGGGGGAAAGCCCAGTTTGAGCCAGATCCAGGCTACCACTTCGAGGCAAATGAGAGAACTGGGCAGGAATTGTGTCCTCCAGGTATTTTCCCTTGGGATTTCCTATGCCAGAGTGATTTAACTTTGTTATTTTAGATGTATCTGAAACATGCTTTTACTCAGGACACTCAGCTTCTATTTGTGCCCCACCACAATGGGGTCTGTAGCACCATTCAGCTCCATGACTCAGAGCTGCTCTTGCAAGCCTTGCCCACACTAAGCCCTCCCTTAATGTGACCTGCAAATAGAATAGTTACAATTACACAATTCGTTCAATTCCTACTTTTGCTGTAATCCAGATGTTTTTATTCAGAAAATGTTTTTCTCTTTTACTGCTTTCTGCACTCAAGTCAACAAGTTTTGTCCAGTTCTTGCAATAATTTTTGCCTCTTTTAAAAATAAAAGCACCAATAGTTGCTCCACCTATGACATCTACTGTTCAGCTTCTATATGTATCTCACTACTAGCTATTTCACTTCTTGATATTTTCAACTTTGCTATCACAATTTCTTTTAATTTCACTGATGTAAATAAACAGAAGAAGAAGCAGGACTTGTGAACGTTTGCCGCTATGGCTTTGCAGAGTTTTTTTACAAGAATTGCCATGCCAATACAAGTCTTCAGATGAGCACTTTGCTCACAGATTAAAAGGAGCTTTTCAAATTTAGCTTGTGTTTGGCTTTGTCCTGAAACAGTCTCATTAGGAATTTCTCAGATAGATAAACACATCCTTTTGACTGATTACAGTAATAAAGTTCTCCAGGCAAAAGTTTCCTTTCCGTTACAGGGAAGATTACCACTAGTCTACAGTGTTGAACATCTTCACTTTTTTCAGGTCTTTGGCAAGCAATTATGAACTGTCCAGCCCCAAAATGGGATCAAATAAACCAGTGTGACAATGCTAAATTTGCCTCAAAGTGAGCAAGAACTCATAATGCACTGGAAACAGCAGATCCTGTATAGTTTGCTCTCTTTCTTCTAGATATTTAGTGCTGTGACATAATTGCAATGTATTGAAGCACTGGGATTTTCTCCCTTTGTTTCTGAGATGTAAGGGTTAAAACTGAGGGTTTTAGTTGATGATATTTCACTGCAGGTTTCTTGTCCCCAGTTCTCAAACTGCTTTTCCAGATCTGTCCTGTGTAGCATCCCAATTAACCTGCATTAATATTAGCAATGTCACAGAAGAATACAAAAGTCTCCACCTCCAGCTACAAGGATGGAGACTTCAGTTTTGGAAGGGACTTGCTGTTCAAAGAGAGCAGTTTTTACAATGTGCACTCCAGTTATTTCAAAATATCATGTGACAGGACATTTCCTTATTTAGAGTACAGAGCTTTATCCATCAACCCGTTGGCACAGATAAGGACCCATTACTATCCACAGAGAGAAGGATTTTTATATATTGCCAATATTCTAGTCCAATTTCGGTAGAAGAATGAGAAGGAAGTTACATTTGCAATGAGTTTCTCCAGGTTTCTAGTTTTCCTTTCCCTCATGCAATGTTCACTACAGTCATCAGGTAAGTTTCCTGTTGGTTTTGTATTAAATTAGATATGAAAGTGCATTACCTTGGGCAGCTTTACAGGTTTAAGGCATAGACTGATTATTTTGTATTTTTTATCAGAAATGATACATGATCTAAAGAGTATGTTAGGTACACTGGCAGTTCTTGATTCACAGAATAGAAAAGGGAATGTGCAGAGATGTTGGGAAAATGGATAGAATAAGAGCAGGACCTTTAAACTGGAATGTCTTTTTAATTTCTTTCATTAAATCAGATGGCACTGTGTGGGAGGGAAATGAAAGATGAGGGAACATGGAACTCTTTCCTTTTACCCTCCTCATCACACTCGTGGTGCAGTGATCAGTCAAAGGATTTACATGTTTCCATGATAGCTGTGTGAGTTTCTCTTTCTGCCCCACGACATGAGGTATGAGAAGGAAGAACTGGCTCCTCCCCTTCAGCCTCACCAAATTAGAAGAACAGCTCTACTCTGAAGATGTATATCAGTCACTGGGAATAGCTGTAGAGAGAAATGGTAAAGTAGTAAGGTGTGGAGAACTAAGCAGAGGAGTGAGTTTGCATGAATGTGAGATTTAGAGCCTGTATCAGAAATTTCAGGATGAAAGAACGTTCCCTTTATGCTGTGATAGCTTAAAAATATGGACCATGGCTAACCTTAAAGAACCTGAGTTCAGGATGAATCTGCAAGACCACTCCAAGCGGAGAAATGTGCAACTGAAACCTGAAATCTGTACTGTGTAAATATCCTAGTGACAACCTGGTCTGTATTCTCTCTGGTCAGCTACCCTTTTTCTTTCAACAGTTAAGGAATAGATGTGAAAAAGTGGTAACAGATAGTGTGATCAAGCAAACAAAGCCAACCTATTGAACTGTGCAGAAAACAACAATGCAGTGAACTCACTGCTGTCTCAGTTCTACTTGTGGTTTTTCTCTCTTCAGGAACAACAATGTATCACTAACTTTTCATCACAGAATTTGACTAGCATCAAATTCTAACCACAGTATTTAAATGTCTCCATTACTAAACCATTTTATTTGAAATCTCTAGCTACACTAGGGAGGAAATTCTATTAAAAATTAATTTTAAAAGAATGTGTTAACGTCTCAATTTAGATAGACAAAATATGATAGATGGATCCATTACTAGAAAGTTATATTTATGATTTTATTATTATTTTCATGTCCTTTTAACACTTTTTTCCCCCTAGTTACTTTTACATTACGAGGCAATTCCAATGGTCAGCCTTGTGTATTCCCCTTCAAATACGAAGACAAGCAGTACAATGAGTGCACTGATGCTGGCAGGTCAGATGGGTGGCTCTGGTGTGCAACAACTGCAGATTTTGATGCCGATAAACTGTATGGATTTTGCCCACTGATACGTAAGTCCTGCGTTTTATTTATTAACCTGTCATGAAATGTTGCTGACCAAACCATCTCTTGAGCTACCAGGTTCTTTCTGAGCTCCCAGCTGCACACCTGCATGACTGACCTTGTTAGAGCAGCCCAAATGAAAATCACCTGACTGAACACTAATCCCAGTGCCTAAGAGCTCTCTCTGTAGTGAATGGAGAGCAAGAGGTGCCACCAGGTTCCTGGTTCAGCCCAGACAGGTCCTGACTCAACTCCTGGAGGTGACTGGTTCACAATGAGAAACAAAGAGGGGTGAAGACTCTCTGAGACCTCATTTTATGGGACTTAAGAGCATGGCATGAACAGCATGAATTTAGGCATCTTACATTTAGACATTCACCTTCCTTTCAAAAAGTTCCTATTTCATTTAATTCTTCAGGCATTCCCTGTAGTCAATTCTCACCTACAGTTCTATTTTCTAGTTTTTGCCCTTTTATTTTCTATCTTGTTCTAGTTTCCTATTGCCTGCCTACACAAAAATGCTGCTGCAAAAATTGTTCTCCTCTCCCAGCCTTGTGCTATCTTCTGCACTGAACTTACGTTTGGATCCCTCCACTTCAGGAGACAAACATTAGTCTCACCAGTGGCCTTCTCAATATCACAGCAGTTTCACCAGGTTTTGTGGGTTGCTCTGGAAAAACAGCAGCTGAGCTATACATTGGTGCTACACAGACTTTTATTATTTCACAAGCTGTCAAGGGCCAGGTTCTGCCATTTTTGGAAAAACTGTTTCTCTTGATGGTGAGCTAAGAGGGAGGTCCTACCCATCGGCATGAAGAGCCTCCCAGGTCATGGTTCACCTACACGCTTGCTTCACTCTGGAATCTCTTCTTTTCAATCAATAGATATGTCTGTTTTACCTAAAATTGCATTTGCAGTATAAGAAAATTCAAAAGCAAGTATTGGGAAACAATTCAATCCTTTATAAAAACACAAAAATTAAAAATAACGGTTTTAATTTTTTAAAAATTTACATGTTTTTCTAAATTGATGCCTAGATTAATTTTTTTTTTCTGATACTGACAGCTAAGGGTGTGAATCTTCAGAGATTCTGCATTGTTACACACTTTATTTTGTTTCAGTTGGTGTATGTGAGTCTACTAGAACAGTATTCTATGTCACTTCTTCCAGATGACACAGAAAGATTTTGGACAAAAGATGTTTCAACTGGCATTCACTATCAGATAAACCCAGAATCAGCTCTAACATGGCACCAAGCAAGGAAAAGCTGTCAGCAGCAAAATGCAGAACTACTAAGCATTACAGAGGCTCAGGAGCAAGCATATATCAAAGGTAAAAGGACAGAGAACAAGACCTTAAAATATGCTGTGACGAAGTTGGCTGCCTTGTCATCTGCCTCAGCAAAGAAAGAAGGCAGGGCTTCTGGGGTGGTTCAGCAGCCACCAAAAGGAGGATGGCCTGAACTGCCTTTCCACTGCCTGGGTTTTTTTATGAAGAGCTGTTCACAAACCTCTCTGGGAGCAAAATGTTCCCACGCCAGTATTGTGCTCTGGATGGGAGCTCCTGCAGCTCCTGCAGTCTGTCCCAGGGGCAGGGAGGGTTTCCTCTGCTCACCCCTGTGCAAGGGCACTCACTCCTGACCACGGCTATGGGCTGGCCCTCAAATTCACCTTTTGCCACTGTGTTTCAAGGATTATTAATCCTTTCAGGAGAACACATGATGATGGTTAGATTGGTCCTAATATGGGTACATTTGCACAGGTAACTTAAAAATAACTCCAGTGAATTTCAGGTACAGATGGTACCTCTTTCATTATGAATAGTGTAAAGGAAGCTTAGAAAGCACGCAGATAGAAAAAGACCTGGAAAAAACTTACCAACACATTGTCCTGTTGTTTTACTCCATGAAATCTGTTACAGAAAACTTTTGGCAAAATTACTTAATGAAAATGAAAGGGGTTTTTATAGATAGCTTATGTTTTAATGAAAGTAAATGAGAAAAAATAAACACTTATTTACTTAGTGAAATAAGATGTTAATTTACCCTACTAAGATCTCTGTTAAACCAATATAGATTCATTTACAAATTTTACTCTTTGTAATCAGTGCATCTCAGTAATGCAGCAAGTACTAGTTTGGGGCTGCTTTAAACTAAGAAATATGAATTTCTTACTTTACACTTAATTTCTTTTAGATGATCTTACTATGAATAAGAAAAGAGAGATACAACTGAGGGCTTGTTTTTTTTTTTTTTTTCTAATTCAGAGCTAACTAAAAATTTTGATTTTGCCTTCTGGATTGGATTGAATGCTTTGAATTTCAACACTGGATGGCAATGGGCTGGGGGCAGCCCTTTCAGATATTTAAACTGGGCTCCAGGTAAGAGCTGTATCTATTTTGTAATCTTTGGATGAATTCTGATAAGACACCAAGTACTAAAAACTGCACTAGCTAACTTCATTTCAGGAAAGCCCATTCTGATTTACAACAGCTGAAGATCTAGACCCCTATTTTTAGACTAACAATCTCAGATTATGAAGTTCATGGGAGATATCAGATATAGCATATTATTCTATTTTCATATCTGAACAGAGAGCTTGTTTATGAAAACAGAGTGTCATTTGGAGTGATAGATAACCCTGCACATCAAAGATCAAAATTTTCCATAATGTAGTCCCCAAGTGTGAATATAAGCCAAATCTTCCAAAGGTAGCAAAATATTTAGCAAATAATTACACTCTGTTGTTTAGAGAAATTCTAAATACTAATGAGAAGCTATGGGAGCGTGATAATTCCTCAACAGTGTATGCAAAATTGCACTGGACCACTCAAGGAAGAGAGACAGGGTAGGTTTGTGGTGCTCCTCATACACAGAGAGTTCTCTTCGCTGCTTGGGGTTTTTGGATTCTGTGTTTGCTTTGTGCCAGGAGTATACCAAGCTGTCTCCCGATTTGGAAAAGTTACAAGGTGTCAAAGGAATAATTAAACTCTCCTCTAAGTTTTCAAAAATTTTGTATCAGGAAATTTGCTTTGCTGCTGACAGAGGTTTGTACACACTGCAACAGAAAAGAAAAAAGCTATTTCATAGGAGAGCTGTGAATTCTCGAACTATGCATGAAGGATAGTATAATTTAAAACTCAATATTTTAAAGTTTGGAAGTTTTTGACACAAGATAGAGGTCCAGTTTCAGCTATTCTTCCTGTGAACACCAGGATGTCAGGAAAAGAATTAGACATTTCTTAGTACCATCCTGATAATAAAGTCAATGGATTGACTTTCAGTTGACTCTCAGTGCATTGACTAATCCTATAAACCACAAGGCAGTTATCCTGTTGGGGAGAGCTTCTTCCTATTAATCATTCAAGGAATCATAAAAATCAGATGTTTCCACTGGTAATATGATATTTCTGTTCATATTTTTTAGTCATTTCTTGCTGTGAGATTCTATTTTCTCTCTTACTTAAAGGAAGTCCTTTCCTACTCCCTGGGAAAATCTGTGGAGTGTTGAATCCCAGAAAGAATGCTAAATGGGAAAACCAAGCATGCAACCAGAGACTAGGCTACATTTGTAAAAAGACAGCCTTCAGTTCAAAGCCTGACATTATGCCCAAAGGTAGGTTAGTCAAATAAAATGAAAGGTTTTTATCTGACTTCTAGTCCGAGGAACTTGTATACAACTATTTTTCAGCAAAGATGTTAGAAACCTATGTAAAACACAGCTATACATGACATACAGAGTGTTAGATCCTGCCCTTTTCCTCCCTTTGTGAATTAAACATTCATATTTTATAGAGAATATTATTATTTTGTTCCATTACTCTATCATTCATTCTCAGAAGACAGATAATAGCTGCTCTGTCATGGTAACCAATGCCAAAAGACATATTTGCATAAATATGGTAGAAATATTATTCTCCTTCACTCCAAATGAATAATTGCAGTTACTGGTATATTAATGAAAAGAAAATCCTCTTCTGTCTGATGTCAGCAGTTTGCAATGCCTTGGCTTCATATGAGCAGAGAAGGAGCAGCAGCAACAGTGGCACAGACCTTGCTGCATCTGTGGGTTTGAGCACACCCCATGCTAGAGGGATCCACTGGAGACTGCCACATGGGAATGCTGCAAAAGCTGCTTTTAAAGAACGAGTCATAATAAAGAAAGTAGAGAAATAATTTCAGAGAATATTTATTTTATTGTTAACTTTAAAAATAAATGCAGGATTCTATTTTTAAAGCAAGATTAAGGAATATTTTAAAGGATTTGTTATAAAAACGCCACTGAGAGAATAAGTAAAGTCTCCACTAATTTGCAAGATGTACTGACTTGCATTTATCAAAGAATTGCTTCACGCTTTTCCATACCCAAAGAATATGTTTGTTTGCAAGAAACCATAGACCAGCAAGCAGAGCCCAGTGTGAGCCACAGCAGGCAGCTCGAGACCAAGAGGCTGTGGGGGACAAAGAGAGGAGAGGCTGATGTCAGCTTTGCTCCCTCTTTCCTCACAGATCATTATTTCAAATTGCATTTCTGACACAGTGTGGTTATTTTTCAGCGGTTGTCTGTTTAAGGATACTTTATTCTATTTACATATTTAGCATACTGTGCCTTAATGATCTTTGCTTTTAATGTGAATGTATTTTGCATTGCCAATTACAGCTTTATGTTTATTCATAGAGTCCCATTTTTGTAAAGAGTACTCAAGAGACCTCATCCTAGTGTCCTTTATTTTCCTCTTCTTCTGACAAATTGTATTCTGATTTTAGAGGAATTGAGGCCTGTTCAGTGCACAGATGGCTGGTGGCCATATGCAGGTCACTGCTACAGCATTCACCGGGACCTCAAAACATGGGAAGATGCTCTGTCTTCGTGTAAAAAGCAAGATGGAGATTTGGCAAGTGTCCACAATATTGCTGAATACAGCTTTCTGGTGTCACAGCTTGGTTACAGTGAGTATATACATAGGCCTGTATTGTGTTTGCTCCACCTGTGGCATAAAAGCTGAATTTCAAATTAAATAATAATGCTTTCTCTGACATATCACAAATGAAAGACTAAATCCAGCTTACCATGCTCTTTTATGTTGCTGCTGTTGCATAAATACAGAACTATATCTATGTTTATCCAGAAATAATCCACATTGTCAGACATTATAAAGGAGGAGAAGAAAAAAAAAGGGTATTCTTTCCAGAGACACATCAAGATCTCTCATGATTGCACTTTTGGCACCTATATTCTATGTTCAAGGCTTTAGAACTGAGCTACAAACCTAGAAGATAAACTTTTCGCTGAGATTCAAACTTCCTGCTGATGCTAACCTCTTGCTATATATCCTTCTAAGAAAACATTATCTTTTCACTTCTGATACTCCTTGGCTCTGTGGTAACCAGTCCTGACACTTCCTGCAGATGCTGGTCTTGATGAACACTCCTGATGGGCCAACACCTGTCCTCTGATGTACTGGAAGGTCTTCATAGCTTGGACTCAGTATGATCTCCTGAGAGTAGCGACACTCACAGCCACTCAGGGTCTTCATGCTCAGGATCATTTTGTTGTTCTGAATCACAGAAAGTCTGCAAAAATCTTCTGCCAGCTCTAAAGAGCCTTATGTCCATTAAAAACAGCATTTCTGAAAGGAATCTGAAGCTTTTTCCACAGCACATCTCTTGCAGAGATCTGAGAGGAAACAGCATTTTTATAAAAGCATGAAGGCCACCTCTTGTGTACCACATGCCAAATTTATCAGTCTCTGCTCATTCTGCATGTGGAAACGTTCACTGCACAGTGGGCAGTAACCAAATCTATTTCTTGTCATGCTTCAGATCCAACAGAAGAGCTGTGGCTGGGTCTGAATGACCTGAAGGCTCACTTCTACTTCGAGTGGAGTGATGGGACTCCTGTGACATTCACCAAATGGCAGCGCAGCCATCCCAGCTACACAAATGGTCTGGAGGACTGCGTCGCCATGGAGGGGCAGGTATAACATGCACTCATTTTACAGCAATGCAAATTAATAACTGCATCAACCCAAAATCGCTTACTTATGGGCTTATTAAGGTATCATTCGTTATGTTGTCTTGAAATAGTTTTGCTCCAAAATTCAGTATCAACCAAAAGAGAAGATCAGAGGTCAGGAAATATCAGAAAGGGAGGAAGTGTTTTCCCAGTACTCTCTTCTGAAATGCCTTGTCTGGTGAAAAGTTTGATCCAGGAATTTTTCACTAAATTCTTTCCCTTGGTTTCAGCAAAGTTTAAGCTCTGGGAGAGGAATGGGGATGAACTAGTTAATACTCTGTGTGGGTACCAGAGGTGCTATTTGCATACCTCGTATTCCTATCAGGTAGACAATTATGTCCCCCTGAGCAGACTTGTGTTACTGAGATGTGGCTTCGAGGTGCAGACACCTGGCACTAGGGCAGGTTTCTTCAGCTGCCATCTACTTGCCAAAAAATTAACCTAAAATTCTATAGTATTTCTGATTTCTTGACTCAAAAACTTCATTTTTCTGCAAGAAAGATTGATACATTTACCTGCATGTGCATGCACAGACATGCACTCACATGCACACACAAAATGTGTCATGAATTTTGAAAGAAAAAAATTGAAAATGCTGCTATGAAATACATGCTGTTGTTGAGAGAACTTTTATATCATAGACTAATGTTAATATTTGCCAGTATTAGGCACCAAAAGAATTGATCCTACACTAGATTTAATGGAGGGAGTGGTGAGGGGAAAGGTCCTCGTAAATCAGCTTTTTTTTAAAGTAGTCAGTCATACTCAGATTCTTTGATGGATAAAATAGTTAGATTTACTGCAACCCTATCAGATATGCATTAGTTTGGTGTAATTCCTCTTTTTTCCAGAAGTGTGTTGAAATAATCCTGCTCCAAAAGCAGATCCATTAGCCCCAGATGAGATGGATCTTTACAAACCTTTTCATTTAAAAGTTATAGTAGGAAGTAATATTGAGACTTCAAAAGTTTAATTACCATCTTTTATCTCAAAACAGCATTAAATGGATCTTAACATAGTACTTACAGATGTGTCTATTTTTTTAAATAAATCTCCAGTTGGCCTCGTGAAGAAAGAGGAAAAACACTAGTTATGCTTATGACTGCCCTTTTTTGACATTTATTCCTTCTCCCTGCTGTTCTAGGATGGATACTGGGCAAATGATGTTTGCAATAAGCAGCTTGGTTACATCTGTAAAAAGAAGCCTTCATCACAGTCCTCTGAAAAGGAGACAATCAAGGACCCAGGCTGCCAGGAGGTAACTGCTCCCTCATAAATAAGAATCTTTGAAAAAATGTACACGAATCAATTTATTAGTTCTTGCTTCTTTTGGATACTGTCTTTGTATCTTATAGAAAATCTACTGTTGAGGCAACCCAGTCTTTTCCTGCTAACAATTTACTAATATATATGTGCATTTTTCATTTTTATCTGAAAATTTTCAAGAAAGTTGAGATTCACTTACATGTAAGTGAATACTGCCTTACCCTCTTTTCCCAGATGAGCCACCCTGTGATTCAGGAAAACCATTGTATCTGTGCTGGTCAGCAGAGATCTCTGTAAGAGCAGGAAGAAGTGGAATTGTTTTAAATGATATTCCTCCTTTACAGTCACCCTGAAAAAAAGTATTGTCTGGATTCCTCTTTGCTCAGAAAATGTCCTCACCCCTTCTCCTTGGGAGTGGCTGGGGCAACTCTGGGGGGGCTGTGCTTGTTTTGATTCATTTCCATATCACAATATTTTGGTATTTCATTATGTCTGATTGTGCATCTCTGGAAAGCTGGAGCTGCAGATCCCCCTGAATGAATCGCAGGCTCCTGATTGACTCAGTTTCCATAATCCCATCCTTACAGAGCATTGGAAATCCACAGAAAATTGCACAGTCACAATTTTCTTTGAAAAGTCTTGTATGCATAGAGATGAAAACTAAGATCTTAATGTCATCCCTTAAACAAAAAGGCCTCCTGTAGGAGTGAACATCATCAAAAATAGCTTTATTTATTAACAGATCAGCTCAGTGTCATTTAGCTTTAAACTCGGCTATATATTTATACACAAAAGAGCAGAGAAATTTGTACATTGAAGTCTCTTTCCATTGCACACTAAAATCTTATGTTTGTTGCAGGGTTGGAAAAGATATGGTTTGCACTGTTACTTGGTGGGTTCTGCACTTCTGACATTCTCAGAAGCAAATAAGACCTGTGAACAGAGCAAAGCTTATCTAGCTACGGTGGAAAGCAGGTGGGAAAATAACGTTTTAAAAAATCAATATTTTAATGGAGCAACTTGCAAAACTTTTCCACCTTTTAAGCCTGTCAAAGTGTTTTATCAGTGCTTTTCAAAAATTTTATAGTAGCAAGGCATGCAAATATTACACATGCAGAAAAACACCCCCAAAACAAACATCTCAATGTTTTGGGGATATCTACTTTATCCATTCTAGCAATTTTCAGTACTGGAGAGTTCTTGAGTTTAACAGTTTCTTCTTATTTTTCAATTCATAGTTAAAGCAGCTTCTTGTCTTGTGGGGACTTTTTGTTTTCTGTTAGGTTGTTTGGTTGGGGTTTTTTTTGTTTGTTTGTTTTTTGGTTTGCTGAGGTTTTTTTCTCTTGGAAAGTCGATACTACAATTTTCATCTACTTATTGACAGGTGGTCTCTCATTATGATAGGAAAGCGTCAATAAAAATATTTTCCTAAACTGCCTTCTAAGCCAAATTCTGAGAAATCTTCCCCAGAACCTGCCTCTCTCCAGCCAGAATGTATCACCTCTAATCTACCCACATCCCTGTCAGGCTTCAGAGGCTTCATGGCCCCTGAGGAACATGACTGCCTTCAGAGGCAATGGGTAGCAAAGCTGACAGCTTGGTTGGTTCTGTCTTGGTCATCTGTTAGAGGCACCTCCAAGATCTGGAAGGACAGTGAAAAGAGTAGAATACAACTAGAAGCCCCTACAGGCAGTGATTTGTGACATTTCAGATGCCTTCAGCTCTAAGAACAAAGTTGTCCCTCATGAAATTCTTTTGACTGCAGTTTAAAGACTGTCAGGGTTCTGCCTGAACTTCACTGAGGAGCTGTTGTTTTGGGGTCATGTTAACGTGCCTCTAAGGATTCTTTCCCTTGGTTTCAGCAAAGAAAATGTTTAAGCTCTGGGAGGGGAATGGGGATGAATCTGTATCACTTAGATCAATATTGCATGGTAACAGGCTGTGAATGAACAATGTTTCCCACTGCAGAAATGAGCAATTGTTTCTGATTAGTCTGACGGGGCTGAGGTCTGAAAAACATTTCTGGATTGGTCTCTCTGACACAGAAGAACGAGGGAGTTTCAGGTGGACCAATGGAGAAACTCCTCATTTCACACACTGGGACACAGCAATGCCAGGTAAGCACTGCATGGGCTCAACCCCTGTGACAGGAGTGCTGCTGAGACTCACACGGGTTCGTGCTTTCACTCCCCTGGTTGGAAATTAGAGTGAGCACTAGGTTTTGTGCCTGTAGCTGCATCAGACCTGTGTCCGACACCAGTGCCACCAGCACTGTCACAGCTGAGCTACAGGTGTTGGGGAAAGTCAGCCTCCTGCCAAGCTGTACAGAGACAGGTTTGCATGGGTTAGACTGCAGGCAGTACTGTGCAGGAGTTAGCAAAGTCCATGGTCTCTTTTTTTTTGCACCATTTTTAACACCAGTAAACAACAACTCATCAGATTTAGAAAAAAATATTCTGGACAGGTTTTTGACCCACAATGTGCATGTGTGAGAAAGTAGAACCTGCAGCTGTTTGGCACTTCAGCAATACAGTTTATCAACTACCTGTGAGCTCCTGCTCACAGCTTGTTACGCCTTAAAACAAACCTGTTGGACTTGACATCAGCGTTCTTGAAATTGACTTAGGTTACTGAGGGCTCCAAAGTACTTGTCAGGTCATCTATTACAAATGTAAATATAATTAAGAGCTATTATCCCTGTGATTTCCCTGGGGTGGCAAGATAAGGAAGATCTGTTTTCTGAAGCTGCAAATCTCTAGTTTTGGCAAAGCTGTGTCTGTGAGGCTCATTGGCCCATATCTGGACTCTGACAGGAGGTTTTAAAAATAGTTTTATATCCATGATGCTTTTTAATCTGCATAATCTGCATATTCCTTCTCATAATTTTCTATGAATAAAAGCAAGGGTCTCATTCCTTAGAGAGCAATTAAGGCTTTGGTTTTACTCATTTCTTTTCCACATCACAAAGGGAAAGAGCAAGGCTGTGTTGTCATGGGAACTGGAATTGCAGCTGGATTATGGGATGTTGTTAGCTGTGAGAAGACATCAAATTATCTTTGCAAACAGCGGGCAGCAGGAGTGCCACCTCCTTCACCTCCAGGACAGATCCCTGTGGCCACCTGTGCTGGAGGCTGGGACAGAGCCTCCCAGGCAGACTCATGCCTCAAGGTAAGTGTGTGAACCTGCAGACTGGGAGTCTCAGAATGGGGCAGCCCAGGGGACAGCTCACCATGGTGCTGGGGCATTATTTGGGAATGGTCTTCTCTTTGGTATTCAGGGGCAAGCAAACATGGGGAAAAAAATCCATCAGATGCAACAAAAGTCAACAACGGAAAATTATAAGCACAGAGTGCTAGAAATATGCTTACTTTTATCCAAATCCCAGATGAGAACACCACCTAATTTATCTGCTCCCAGGAGTTTGGGACTTCAGAAAAAACACAGGATTACATCTCAAGAGCTGGCAGTGTACTTTGCATAGGACAATGTTTCTGAGAGAAAACATGCCCCTCTGACAACATTTTCTTACACAGTGAGAGTATCATAGCGATACTTTTGGATCTGGATTTAGCTGGTAGCTCTTCAGCACTTAAAGCTTTTGAGCATTCTCTTGATTTAGCTAAAAATACCTTAAAAAGCCCTCCTTTTTGCAAAGGCAAAAAGGAATGAAAAGGCAAAAGAAACAAGTAGATAAATGTACAGCATTGTTCTTCCATGTCTTTATATAGGTATGCTTCCACTTTCTTTCCTGAGACTGCCTGTTGGGAGACCAGAAATGATTTTAGTTCTTTATTTATAAGGGTCTGAGCTTCTATGTCACATATAATGCTCATTATATTGGTTCTGCCATTTACCAAATTGTTGATTATAATTTCCTTAAAATGTCAAGCATTTAGTCCTGCTAAACATAACCTTAGTCCAAGAATGTATGTTCTTCATGGCAGAAAGTGTATTTTGTATGTGTGTTCTTGCACCTCAATACAAAAAAACCTCTTCCTCAGCTGGGGTCCACACTTTGCCAAAGAGCTTTCTGCACCCACACTGTGTTTTCTAGTCCAAAGTACTGACTTACCCTTTCCCTTCCTTTTCTCAAAAATCTCCTGCTTTCTACTGTGAAACACCATGGTTGAACTTTTCCATCTCTTTTTGAACGTTTCAGTGACCAAAGTTCCAATTAAGTTATGGATTAGTTTTTCCTCCTTTGTGCATACTGATACCTTTTGTTCTCCTCAAATTTCTATACTACTTTTGCCTTATTTTAAAATAGATGATGATAAGAAAAAAAGTAATTACACGTTACATTTCTAATGTTTAATATTAAAGGCTTGGACAGGTGTCATGTTGTCTCACTCAAGAATAAGGGGGTGCTAACGTTATGCTTTTAATTACATATGTTTTATAAGACTTAAAAATTTACTAATTTATTTTTACTTTTTTGTTCTCAACAGTTTTTTGTGAGAGAGGGAAATCAAAAGAAGTCTTGGTTTGAGGCTGAAGAATTCTGTAGAGAAATAGGTGGAAATCTGGTCACAATCAATACAAGAGAAGATCAAGTTTTATTATGGCAATTAGCTTCGTGAGTACTTGCATAAGAATTTTTTTTCATGTTCCTGCTATGTTAAATAAAAATTACTTAAAACATATCTGGAGCTAAACAAGTGAGTGAATATAAACGACCAAATTTTAAATGATGTTAGAAAATTTTCTTCTGGAAATAGCAAGCTGTAACATTGCTTGCTTGTAAAAACCCCAACTTTATGTATTTCAAAGAGGCTTTAATATTTTTGAAGTTTTAATCACAGGTTTTAGCAAGGCTGTTCTCTAGCTCTGATCAATTTCTTGCATGTTAGTCCCTCTCCCAAAAGGGAGAAAATAAAATACTCAGCCTTAACTGGCCTTCTGTAACTGTCTGCAATTCTTACTTTAACCAACTCATTCAAAAAATCCCTTGAGTTATTGTGTAATGTAAAGCAAATCTCAAGGACTTACTGTGGAAATTTTCTGACTATAAACTGAAGACTTCTGAAATCAAAGAGTAATTCATTTTAATTAACCTTTGGTAGAACTTTAGATGGCTATGTCTTGCTCATGATGTGAGCAATTGTGACATTACTTTCCCCTCAAATTAGACCAATATTCAGATTGTATTTCATAATGTCGAGACATGTTAATGACACATAATACACAACTATTTAACCAAAACTGTTCTATATAGTGCAGAATTGAGGTTTACTTTCTCAAACAGATTAAAAACTTTCATATTAGGAAGTTTCTGTGATCTCACCCTTCTTCCTTTTAAATATATTTTAGCATTGTGAGCATCTGAATGTGGTTTTATTAGTATGTTAAATCTCTTTGCTTTAGAGTTTAAAATCTTTGTGGAAGGAAATCTTTGTGCTATGCAGTCAGTGAAATAGGACTCTTTTATTTGGACAAGATAAATAGCACGAACTATTATATAAACTTCTTAGGAAGTGCTAAGAAGCAAATGAAAGCAGTTGAAAATAATTTTTTGCTATTTTTTATTACTTTAATAAACACCTATTTATGATTTACTTTTGGTAAAGTCTCTGAACTCATACTACAACTGAGAGCTGTGCTGCACCCACAGGGATGGGACCCTGACCTGGCTCTGGGCCACATCACTTTAGCTTATTTTTATATTTGGAAAATCTTAGCCCAACACAGAGCACTATTAATCCCCCTCACAGAGTGCAGGGGGTGAGCTTGGCTTTGGGCCACAGCTCCCATTCAGGTGTGACATAAAGCAGAGTATTTCTATGCTTTTCAGGATTTATATCCTGGCCTCTTTTTCTATGCTCATGTATCTCTATTGGACAAATTATTTTAGGGATAAAGGACTGAACACTCAGGCTTTCTGGATCGGTTTGTTTCTCTTAAATCCTGATGAAGGATTTGCCTGGATCGATGGCTCCCCTGTGAGTATTTATTTTCTGGATATTAACAGACTTTCTGTCTTTTAGAATATATATACTGTTTTATTTTTTATGCCTTTTTTTTCAATCTCTTTAAACCTTCCTCAGGTGCATGGCAGCCCTTTATCCAGCAGCTGAATAGCTGCAGGGCACTCTTAGCCCAGCATTGCCTCTGTTTCATCCCTGGTGCCATGTTAGAGCCCACCTTTGGCAGTCTGTGCTCCTAGACCCTCACAGCACCCCAAAACGGGCACGGCTGTACAGCAGCACAGGGAAGCCCAGCTGCCAACTTTCACAAAACAAAATAAATGTGACTCCCTCTGCCCATCAGTTTTTCCTTCATCAAACACAAGGTTTTCTATACAATATGGATTCTGCACGTTCTTCAGGGAGTGGTGGGGAAAGTAACCTGACCAGCATGACTTCCACAGCCCTCTCCCTTGTTTGAACTCATAATGATCCCATAAAAATAGGTACTTGAGATGATGAGGTACTGAAGTTGTGTCGTGATGGCAATCTCAATTACTTCTATTCAGCTCGAATAACTCGGTAATTGATATGTATTTCCAACACAGGTAATTTATGAGAACTGGGATGAAAATGAACCCAACAACCATGGAGAACTTGAACATTGTGTTATGCTTAATGGATCACCTCAAATGCGCTGGAATGACTTGCACTGCGAACATTTACTTAATTGGATTTGTGAAACAAAAAAAGGTATTATTACTTCCCCATTTAATTGGAGCAATAAACCTAAGTTTAAAAAGCAGATTTTATGGATTTAAACAAATTGAAAGGAAGAAAGATACTGGTAATTGTTCATTTTAAAATCAGTTGCAATGAAGGCAACACATAAACCAAGAGGAATGAATTGAGATATTTCTCTTGTCCTTGGATGCAGGAAGTTAGAATGTCCCTATTACTTCATCTCTAGTTTTATCTCTTTCTGCCATGAGTGGAATAAATTTGCAAAGCAAAGGTACTTATCCCCTCTCTTTTAATTTCCTCTATTTCTATCTGCTTCAGGCTTACCCAGGATAGCTGTAGATGTAGGATGCTAGAGTTCTCTCTACAAAAGAGAAAAAAGCTTTGCTTCCCACTGTGAGACAAATAATGGGAACCAAGTGAGGGATCAGTTGCTATAGGAACCAGCAACTCTGAAAACCTAATTTAATCAAAGTGGGGGCTGGTGTAACCCTGATGAACTTCTGCATCCACCAGCTTTGCCTGGAAAGCAGGTTCCCAATGCCAAGACTCTCACACGTGGTGCCAGGCTCACGAAATGGACCTGGCAGATATTGGGGTGCCCACAGCAGGAAATGGAAATGGGGTCTGCTTGGGCTGAAGAGCTCAAATGAGAGCTGACAGGGAAAGAACTTGTTTTGTGGGCTCAGTCCTACTTCTACATCCCTGCTTCCTGGTTGTAAACTGAGTATTTGTATGCATCTCCATGGAGAAGGAGATTTTTAAAAACTTCTTGTAATGAAAAGAAAGTTGGATGCACACAGGGAACTTCTAGGAGGCACAATAGGGAGGGGAAGGGATAAGAGTTATATAAAGACACTGAATGTATCTAATATTTGATGACTCTGCCAACAAAACCCTTGAAGGGTGAATAAGGCACCATGGCAACACTGAAAAATTGCTTAACCAAAAAGGAAGAATCACTGTTCCCTTTTGGTAGATTAGTCACACAAATGCACCATCCAAGCCCTGAATTCTGCAAGCTCGAAGCAGCACATCCTGTGCAGCCCTTTCTGGCACACTGAACATGCTACTTTGTACAGATGTGGCTCTCTGCTCTTGGTGAGATTGCTCAGGAGTTCAGAAATCACAACACAAAGACACTGATTAGTTCATCTTGATCCTAGATGACCTTTCAAAAGCAAGAAAAATTCAAGAAATTGATCTTGCTGTTGTGAATCTAGATTATATGATGATCAGTATGAGAGAAGACAAGCTCAGATGTGAATTCCTTCATGTTCACTTAAGACACATATTTACGAAAGATATTCCAGCTTTTTGAAAACAGTAAATGTTACAGTTATGTTAGCATTAAACAATAAAATCAAAATGACCAGTATGGAAATTAATAATGAAGATATTGGAATAATTTAAGGTCTATTGTTCACTCACTACTAAAGAAGAAACTGTTTAAAAGATTCCAAAATAATTTTAATTTATTTTTCTCTTTTTTTGCTTATTTCTCACCAAAATACTTCTGTCATTTCTATAATAATGTGCTTCTTTCCATCAAACCACAGTAGAAATGAGAAAGCTAAGGGAATCGGTAGTCCAGAAATACAAATTAATGGGCATTCATATGAAAGCAGAACTCCCTTTGAGAGGCTGTAGCTGGCTCTGGGAATAGCAACAGCTAATTTGCTTCCTCCTGGTCCAGCCTGTGATCAGAAGCTTGGGTTTGATATCTATTGGCTCTCCAGGACTCTTAAAAACAAACTGTCCTAATAAAAGCCAACCCAGGAAAGGAAGAATTCATTGAGACACTGGAAGTTACACCTTATATTAGCAATAAACCAACATTATGTTTTCAGTACTTGTGGATGAGCTCCTACTATGTGGGTAAGCTTTAGAATTTACTATATTGGATTATGCTGTTTGGCTCTAGTTCCAAGAATATAAAAAAATTAATCACAGAGTCTCAAGCGAAAATACTAAAATTTTCAAAGTAAGATTTGTTTAATCTACTACAAGTTTACTGTGAATCCTGGATTTTTTGATACAGTGTTTTTGCAGATTCATTACTGTAAAGTACATATTTTTCACCACCTAAATTTTTCTAAATTATACACATAATTTAATGTGGCTGTATGTGCTCTAAATTCTTGAAGATGCATTAGCTAATTCATCATTTGCTTGGCGGGTTTGGTTTTTTCCCTCTATTTTACAAAGCATGGGAAACTACATAAACAAAATCTCTCTGATTTTTTTTCTTGTTTGTTTAGAATGTTGCTTATGACAATCTTTTATTTTACAGGTACACTGGTAAAGCCTGAAGCAAACTACAGACTTGGTAGGTTTTTTCCTCTTTCAAAAAGATTATTGTACAGTTTTCAGACTTTGTACAGACCAGATAGGAAAATATTATATATGATTCTTTATCTTTCAGACTATCAAGTCACCAATGATGGATGGATTATATATGAAAATAAGCAGTACTATTTCAGCAAAGAACATGTCCATATGGAAGAAGCACGGAGAATTTGTCAGAGGAACTTCGCAGATCTAGTTGTAATTGAGAAAGAAAGCAAAAGACGATTTTTATGGCAATATGTAAGCAGAAAGTCTATTAATAAAAGTTGAATTTTGAAGCAGAGCAAATGATAAAATAAAGGGAACATACTAAATATGTAGCAATGCTGGAGTCCTGAGCTATTGTCCTGCATTACTTATTTATCGAGCAATAGATTTGTTCAGGACCTGTAAAAAATTACTATTGTTTTTAATAGGTAGAGGAAAATGGCATGCAAATATTAAAGGTGCTGCAAAGGATAGCTCAGGCCCAGGTTGCTTCTAATATATGTATTGTTCAGCACAGTGGTAATTGTTTTCCTGTCCAGAGGGTTCCTCACTCCAGGATGTTCCATATATCCCTCTTGCCTGCTTGTAACCTTGTGTCTGAATTTGCAATATTCTTACATGAGCCTCAAATTTGGGAAAGAAAAAAGGGGGGAAAAAATCACAGAAATGGTTGATTTGCTTTCAGATTTTTTCTTGACGTTGAGGAGCAATTTAGTCCTTAACTATTTATTGCTTTTATTTTAGATGTACACAAAACACAGAAGAAAATCATATTTCATTGGCTTAGTTGTCAGCTTTGATCAGAGATTCAGGTGAGTAAAGGAAAATGTAATGGACAAAAAATGATGGCAATTTCCTCTCACTCTTAGGGAGCACTTCTGTGTGCTTTTGTTTTATAAGTTAAAAACTGTTGTGAATCTGACTTCTGGATAGT
Source organism: Vireo altiloquus (assembly GCA_013396875.1). NCBI lineage: Eukaryota > Metazoa > Chordata > Aves > Passeriformes > Vireonidae > Vireo > Vireo altiloquus. Next base: position 328,534 of record VZRF01013100.1, on the reverse strand, counting down.
TTTCAGGAGATGTCTCAGATCAGAAGTGTTACATCCTTCTATATTTAAGCAGAGAAATGCATTTTCCTTCCAAGTCTGTGAGAGCACACCCAATAAAAATTCATGGCTAAGATGCAGCTCACTTAATGCCTTGCACTAAGAGAACTGCAACCCTGCATAGAGGGGAAGCAGCTAATTTTAGGATATTACTTAACCCAATCCACTTTCGACATCAAAGGGTAAGAATTACTCTGACCAGATCTCCAATGGCTACAGAGAAAGCCCAGAAGGTTTTGATAAAATGTGTATGTAAGTGTTAAATCAAATTAATCCCAAGTGGTTTAGGTTATGTGAACTGGAAGCAAGAAGCACAAGCAGCATCTCCTCCAACAACTTTCTGAAATTCCTGGCAGGAAACTTGTTTTACCTATCTGTTTGTAGAAGACTTTCAGGAGGATACCTTTCTGGGGTGTAAAGGGTGTCCATACACTGCCTTGAATGCAGCAGTAATAAACAGATGAGAAGCAGCAGTAGTGCTGTGGCTGTGTCCTCTCCAGGATATGTAGAACTTTTGCCCTCTGGTCACTGCTAATACCTTGCTTATCCCTCTGCCCAAAGAGACCTTGTGACTGACTAATTGCTGAGCTGCCTGTCTAGCACTCTTGTTTCTTCCAGAGACAAGCCACTGTCCCCTTGTTTCTTCCAGATGGCTGGATGACACCCCAGTGAATTATGTTGCCTGGGCTCCAAACGAACCCAATTTTGCAAATAATGATGAAAACTGTGTGATAATGTCAGAAGATTTTGGTGAGTAAAATAGCAACAAGAAATATTGGGGTAGAATTTAGCATCAAAATCCAAAATGTTTGGTACATATTTAAATTTGAGGCTACCCCACAAAGAGGTAGTTTAACAATACTGACATTTTTCCACAACACACTCAAGTTCGAAACAGTGCCATCACTTTTATGAAAGAAACATATTGCAGAGGAAGGAGGAGTTTATTTGGGTAAATGTGGTTCATTTGTGCTTTATGAAGGCCATCTGGGCCTGACTGCTGTAGTGGTTGTATGGGAGTTTTTCTGTATTCTGTAATATGTCCAGTAATTATCTGTATTCCACTTCTTTACAGGCTTTTGGAAAGACATAAGTTGTGCTGTGAAAAATGCCTTTATCTGTGAAAGGCACAATTCAACTTACTCAGGATTTGCTCCTACTGTACTTCCACCTCTGGGAGGATGTCCTGAAGCTTGGCTTTTGTTTAACAACAAGGTGCAGTAATAAATCTCAGCCATATTTAGCAGATTTGTTATAGGTGAAGAAAACAACTGTCCCTTTTATCTCATTAAATAAATTCTCTTTCTTTATACATCAATTTACTTATTGGTATCCTAGTTAGCAGTGCAGTGAATTTTCAGGTTGGCAAATTTGTAACCAAATCTCAAAAAAAGGTGATTTGTATGTTTGAAGTTATAATTTTAGTTCATGTCTGTGTGCCTTTAGCCATAGTTACTTTTCCAGATATTTCTAGATATTTTTTCTAGATATTTCTGCTTATTTTAGGCATACTTACTGCATGGAAATTCTGATACATTATCCATATCTGTAAGTGTAACCCTGTTTCTGTGAGTAACACAGATGAAAAAATGAAAGGTCACACTTTTCATAAGTAGTCGGCTATCACAGCAACTCATCTTAAGATGAGTAACACAAACAGCAATAAATGTCAAATCAAATATAAAAGACAAGCAAGCATTGCTTTCTGCTAAGTTAAGCAAAAAAAACCTGGACACATGAACTTTTAAAAAACCCCAACAAACAAACAACAGAGAAAAACCACAAATCAATTCCACAATGCAATCAATAGAAAAAGTTTTTATGCATTCAAACAGCATGAACAGGGAGGAGCCATATCTTCTGTCCTGCAGAAGATACACAACCACACAAAAAATATTTTACACTGGTATTTAAGAAAAACCCCAGTACAAAAGGGCACTTCTTCCTGACGCTGTTCCACTCATGAGTTCTCATATGAGCTCAGGTTTTAGTACTCCGTCTGTGGTATTTAATTGAAATAACTTGACCTGTGAGATTATTACCTGCTCCAAATTAGGTTCCAAATCAGGAGATAGTTCCATTCTCTCAAAAATTCTACTTTTCAGTAATTTAATTCCTCAAAAGCTTTTGGCAGTTGCCTGCTCTTTCCCAGCAGTGACCCCACAGGTCTGTAAGTACAGTGCACATATCACTGGGGTTGGCTGGGTCTCCTTTTGGGCTGACAGTATTTGTGTTTCATCAGATCCCTCATCTGCAGCTCTTTGCATGCAGGAATTAATCCAGATCAATGGTTTTAATATTCTTTGCCACCTGAAAATCTGCCTAATCCTTTACTCTCTCCACAGTGTTATAGAATACTTGGATCCAGAGAAGACGAGAAACTAACTTGGCACTCAGCAAGAAGTGTTTGTAGAGAATTTGGGGGAAATTTGGCCTCTATACACAATGATCAAGTGCAAGGTATGACATCTGAGCCTTACAGCACTATGTATGAAGCCACAAATGTCACCATCTAATAATGATGAGGGTAAACTGGTCCCCAGATCTAAATAGCATAATCTGTGAGGGAAGATCAGGAGGTGTTTGATCCAGAGGGAAGGCTGGAGTGAGATATTATGACACTTCCCAGGTTTTGGCAAATGTCTTATGTGGAAGGAACAGAATAATCTGTTTCTCATGGCCTTGGAAGATAGGATAAATTGTAATAGTTTATAGTCATGAAATGCTCACAGATATTCAAGTTAGACATTAAACAAACATCCATCAGAAATTTACATATCTGCAGATGATGCTACCTTGGGAAAGACAATCATTTTGAAGTCACTTTTGGCCCTGATTTCTATAATATTTCCAAGAAGCCTAAATAATTTTTATCAAAAATATTTTCCTTTTTTCCCCCCTTTTTTTTTTTCTGTAATCAAACTGCTTCAGTTTGATTACCTGTTTTAGTTTTTCTCTTTTACCATCACCTCATAGCCTAACAATACTGAAGTTGGTATTTCCAGTATATTTAGAAGATGATTTGTTGTTGTATTTGTAATTTGAAGAGAGGAAACTCCTCAGGTATTTTTATTTTTTTAAAAAATCTCTTTTCTATCAGCGTTTCTCACCTTCCACCTAAAGGATGTTGCCAGTGGAACATGGATTGGGCTGAATGACATTAACAGTGAGAACACATATCTTTGGACGGACGGAAGCGTTTTTGACTATTCAAACTGGGCACGAGGATTCCCATTCAGAGATGAATTCACCAGGGTTGACTGGAAGTATATTACAATAGAGGTAAACAGAAATAAATCAGAAAATGCATAACATAACATACTCAAGGTTTGAGTACCCAGACTAACTTCTGTCTCAGATAAGATCTTATTTTCAATAGCTTAAAGCAGAAGGCAACTGAATATTTCAAAGATCAAATTTTTGAAGCTGTACTTGAGAGACCTGTTTAGAGTCTAGCCTTAATCTCATTCCTTTGTCAAAGTCTAGAACTGCAAAAAAGGAATCCTGATATTATTGTTATTGCTAGAATTAATTACACTTTTAATAATTATTATATTTTACTGAAAATATTCAGTGTTACTAGTTGTGATTTTCATTCTGGTTTATTGTTTTCCTTGCATGATGAGAATCCAAATGAAACTTCAACAAATTCAGTACAGATTACCATTAACTACATAGTAAAAATAACTTCAATACATTCCAAAATATTTCAATAAACTGACAGAAGTTCTTGCAGCAACCTGCCAATGAAAGTACATTTGCTTAAGAGAAATAATATGAAGCATTTAATTTCCAATAATCAATACATGAAAAGAAGAGCCAGAAAATTAGAAAAGAAAGCTATTAACTTTTTCTCCTCACATCTATTTCTACTATTTTTCTCGGAATTTGGCACTTTATCAGCAACAATTCTATTTTTTATTTTTTCCCTAGACTGATTGTATTGCAATGACAAAAACATCTGTAGATGATGCAGGATTATGGCAAAATACCGACTGCCAGCATAATAAAAGCTATATTTGTCAGATGGACAGCCGTAAGTTTTATTTTTCACTATTTTTTCTTGCAAAACATCTACTGAACAATCCAGCCATTGAAGTCCTCAGCTGTAAGTGCACAGCTGTGGCTGTAGCAGGCAGGGTGAGAGAAGCAGGGCTACTTTCCTGGCTCAGGAATTCCAGAAAAAAAGGCACTCTGGGATAACAGACTACAGAAAATATTTTGCTTTATGACTTCTCCCCATCAGCACACCCACCACCACTCAGAGAAGCCAACACTGCCTACCCTGCAGACATCCACTCTTAAAATCAGATGCTTGCACAAGGCATGTAGATACTTTGAAGACAGGATTCACCTGCTTCATCATAAGAAAAATGTCCAAACCAGGTTCCTAGAAGGGCTATGTTTGTTTTCTCTATTAAGAGAAAAGTTTAGTCATCTGTGCTTTACCCAGCTATTGTAGATCTAGATGCCTGAATCCAGTTATTTTGCAAATACAATACCAAAAGATGAACCCCTCAGTGACCTCCAACTGGGGGTTAAACGAGGCAAATTAAACTGATTAGTTTGCTCATCAAGGCCAACATTATCACAAGAACAGCAATACTCAGAAGGGCAAAAGTTCCAGTTTTCTTCATGAAGCCTTGGGGTGGGATACACATCCGAGTGCAGATGCACTGCAGAGTTGGCAGGAACAAAATCAGGGAAGTGCTGAGCAGCAAGTTCAAATAGAGGAAGAAGCCACAGCTGGGTCAGATGATTCACAGCTCTCTCCCATGCAGGGGCAGAAAGCTGCATGAGGATGGTACTAGCCAAAACAATTTCCAGGGCATCCTCAACAGTGACTGAACACAAAGAGAGTTTATCTCTTTTTTTTCTGTCCCCACCACCAGTTCTAGGCCTCTGCCTTCTCCTTCCGCATTTATAATTTAAGGTACAAATAGAGTTTCCTTTTTCACTTCATCCTACAAGGGAGAGATGTAGCAGCAGGGTCACAAGCTTTGCTTAGAAAGAAGTTCTTTTGAGACTGAAGTGGTGTGGAGAGACTCCTGTGCTCATGCCTGGGAAGAATTTCACCTGCACTGAGGTGGGGGGACATGGAGAGCTCTGGGGGAAAGATCACGGTGGAATCAGTATTCACATAATTTCATCTGGTCAGTGTATGTCTGTAGATACACAGAGCTCATTCTCTGCCTCTCTCTAATCCCTGTATATGTTTTTACACCATAGTTTAAAAGAATTCCAAATTGCCATTAGAATAAGTCTTTTTGGTTTTATGTAAGAATTGCTGTTACTTGGCCTGTGGCCTGTGCTGCCACACTATATTCATCTGTTACTCAAAAGCAATACTGCTATCCAGCAGCTAGCAATTTTTTCACTGTTTTCTTCACTTCCTTTCAAACTTGTACCTCTTTCCTACAGAGCCTGAACTGTTTCATCCCACAAGTGCTCCAGATTCTGATTTTGTCCATTATGGTAACAGCAGCTATTTAATCATTCCTTCTAAAATGAATTGGGAAGAAGCAAGAAAAGCATGCAAGGAGAAATCTTCAGAGCTTGCCAGCATTTTTGATTATTACAGTAATATATTCTTGCTGCTGCAGGCAGTGAAGTATGGAGAGCCCTTATGGATTGGGCTCAACAGCAATGTGGTAAGATTATTAAATTAATATTTGGTAAAGTTAAATGTTGTTATTATTAGCAGGAGAATTGTAGCATGAACAGATTTAGAAAACTAGGACTGGTGGACAGTCTCACATCTTTTGCCTTCATCTATCTTAAATCATTAAGCTCCATTTTAGGCAATGGAGAAGGATGAGAACCTTTGGTGGTGCTCGACTCTCTTTGCTAGTCCTGTGAGACTCTTGGACACTCAGGTAAAAATACCTGATAAACTTTCAGATGGCCATTTTTAGGACAGGTGACCCCTATTCAAAGGGTCCAAGATGGTCAGTAGGGCTAGTGCCTCATGATCGTTGGCAGCTGTAGCGTTTCCATTATGTTTTGGTTCATAGGCCAAACCACACACCTCTGAACGACACTCTTTGTTATACCTGCTAGGCTCCAAAGATTAAAATCAGTAGAAGCTACACTTTTTTATAGTAAAAGCTGTACTGTACCAGAAGTTGTGAATACTGAAATCCAGGTCCACCACTTTGCAAGGGAGCACCCGAGTGAGAATCAGTCTTATCAGCTCTGTGATTGAGTGACAAACTGAGCTTCAGCTTCCCTAGTGAATATGCAGTTGCTAAATGCACTTAATGTTTCTATTGCATTGTTCTTTGATCTGAATAAACCATCTTGATAATGAAAATGAGCTTTTTCACCTGTAATAATCATCTTAACCATTCATTGTTTTTACTAGTTGTGATTCCACACTGATATATGACATAGCAAAAAATGTCTGAAATTCAGTATACTTAGGGATATTTGTAATGAATATTGTATAAAAATAGCATTTCCAGTTATTTCATGCAGCAACACTGATAAAACCCTTCAGAAGTCTACATTTTCTGAAACAAAGAACTTGTTGCTGAACAATACATATTTCCACTATTCTAACATTATGAAGATCTCCCACAAGACAAAATGCTCACATAAGTGATGGGTAGTCACCAACCTTAAAATAAATCCTTCCATTTGCACAAATCCACAGGGCATCTCTACCCAAACCAAAATAACAGTTTCAAGTCCACTTGATATCAAACTTGGTTGTTTTTACAGTCATAGAAATACAATTTAGAAAGCAGCTAAAATTCCATTTTGACCAGGTTTGAATCACCAGGTTCTGGTTAATTCCCCTGGTGCTTATAAATGAGCCATCCTTGACCTTGCAGAGTCAAGCTTTGTGGTTCCTCCTGTTCCCTTGGCAGTGAGTGACCTTATCCTGATGATGCCAATCTCAGAATGACCTTGTGTACCTGGCATCTCTCTTGACACAGCTATACACTGGAGTGAGATCACATCTTATCCCCCTCTTCTCATTGGCAGCACTAAGTCTGTGCCTGTTCACTTTTCCTTGTAATTCTTCTGATTCTTCCTGGGAAATAAAAAAGGGGAGGAGGGAAGACTAAACAAAGACTCAAGAAGTCCTGCTCAGCATATTTCTCTTTTGCTTCTTACAAAGTAATAATTTTCTTGGGTTTCTCATAGTGATAGCTGCAGTTTACTCCTCAATGTTTCTCCTCCAAACTTCTGGAGCTTAGAGTCCTTGTTTGATAGCCAGCTCTGAGACCCATTTCCACCTGAGCTTTCCACAGGTTTCATGTTCCTATGGTCTTGCTGTTCTTCATGGATCTGATTCCTCTGGGATGGTGATCCAACCTCACAACATTGCTCAACAAGGCACTGAGTGAAAGAATTATTTAGCCTTCTAAACACTTCCATGGGCTGTTCCAGCATGGGAGCCATACTGCTGTGTCTTTTTTTGTGTGTTGCTGGGTCCTGATTCAACCAGTGCTTTAACAGTACTAGCACAGATACACAAACTGAGCTGCCTGTATCACTTTGAAAAAGTGCTTCTGTATAACTGCATTTATCTGAAACAGCAAGTGAGAATATAGAACAGTTATGTTAGATGTCTGTTTCAATTTTAGAATTATGGATATTATAGATGGAGCGATAAAAGGAAAATAAGTTTTTCTAAGTGGGACTATGGAGAACCAAAACAGAAAACTGCCTGTGTCTATCTAGCACTCTCTGGGAAGTGGAAAACAGCCCCTTGTCATGAAAAACATCTTCCTGTCTGCAAAGAATCTGATGGTAAGCAATGGCAATGACTTTTGGTTTTGTGGCAGAAACCTTGCTTTATCTGCTTTGACCGAATTGCAAATTTCTAAGTATATATTGATGAATAATAAACGTGAGTATGCAATGTCAATACCTTTATTTTGCATGAATATGTTTTATTTATTTTATTCACCAGCCAATATCCCTCCATTGTACTGGACTGGAGTGATAGGTGCCATGAGAGCAGGCAGACAGATCATAGAGATTGGGAATGTTAGACATTTCACATTGAGTCTAGAATGCAAAACTGGTTCTCCTGACAGGGGTTTTATGGGAAGGTCGTAAAGTAATCAAGTAATCAATAAAGTCCACGGAGCATAAAACAGATTTTGTTTCTTCAACATATGTACCTCATTCCTACACTGGTTGTTACTTCATTACTATTAGATTTCAAAATCTCCATAAAGGAGAAAGAGTTGTATCTTATAAAAAAGGGTCTGTTATTGGCCCAAGCAAAAGTTCATACTTCATAGGGTTTCTACAGGTAGCACCAAGGAATACTACTCAGCAAAAGTTACAGGCAAACCTCAAGATTGCTGGAGTCCAGGAAAAGCCTGCTTCTCTGGGTGTTTTATTCCCAAAATTTCTCAAAATAGCTTAGCTTGGGACCTAAGCTGTGAGAGAGATTCTCTGCACTTTTGGGAGAACCTGAGTTCACCAGAGAAATGAAAAGTAGTGTACCACAGAGTGTGTAGTTGTAGTTTTTAGGTTTTGCTATATATATTATATAGACACAACATGGAGTATTCAGGGTGTCGGCTTCTCCTTCTGCATCATGTTCTTATCTTTCTCTTCCTTTTTTTCTTTGACATGAGTTCCTGTGGTTTGTTAATTGGAAGATAGAATTTAGTGTAGAGGAGACATGTCAATAAGGTTGATATTCACTGGTTTTGGGAACAAAATAAGATACGTAAAGTTTTCTAACTGGTTGATAATAGATATAAAAGCTACCTGCTTCTGGTAGCCATTGCCATTCTGTCCTCATGTTCCTGGAGGTCACAGCACAGTCTGTGCCTCCGAAACTTCAATAAGAAAGAAAAATAAACAAGCTTTGAAACAGCAGAAAGAAGCTTCGTTTCATCTTTTTGGGACATGGGACATTGAAATAAGGAAGACAGCCGGGCCTGGAGTCAGTGGGGTCGAAAGAACACTCGACAAAGATGAGACCGATTTTTTTGCTTTCTCATTCGTGTTAGAGTAACATCTGTTAGCTCTAGTGACACACACTTAATGCAGAGTTTATTTGGGGGGGCTGGGGGGAGGTTTGTTTCTTTGGTTTTGGTTTTTGTTTGGTTTGGTTTGGTTCGGTTCAGTTCAGTTTCATTTGGGGTTGCGTTGGGTTGGGTTTTTGTGGTTTTTTGGTTGGTTGTTTTTAATTTCTTTTCTAGGCCATGCTCTGAGCTTCACAGCTATTAATTTTCAACTTTTGTTTTAAAAACACAGGTACTGATTGACTATGTTGCTATTTATTTCCATAATGTCATTGCTTATAGGAAAATGAGGGGTTATTACATAAATATTCAATGAGCCTCAGATTATTCCATGCTTTGTCAGATATAAAGATGTTCAGAAATATTATGTGAGGATTGGTATCTTGAGGAAAATATTAAATGGGAAATTTATACAGTAAATATAATATTTATATTTAAAATAATATGTTGTTATGATATTTATATGACATTTCATTAAAAATAAAATTTATTTTAGCTTCTTGAGAGTTTGGAAGTTTTCTAGGGGGCTTTTTTTCTGCTTTTTATTGTTTCTTTTTCTTAAATAAATTTGTTGTTTATAACAAAACAAACTAGAACCAAAATCCTTGAACATTCGAATATCCTTGAGACAGTCCAAGTTTTATTTAGTCAGTAACAAAGAAAAGCACAGGTTCACTGAGTCATCCTCTCGTGGCTGAGCAGTCCTGATCCTCATTGTCACCCTTGACTTAGGCACTGATAATTCCAGCACTGTGTGCAAAAGAATACTTAAAGTACTTTTAAGAAAAGTTGATTTCATATAGGAAGAGCTGTAATCCTTACTGAATGAAAGCATCTATGTCTCATTTCTTCTAGATGTACTTCCTCCTGATCCCCCCCAGGATATTGGAACATGTCCTGAATCTGATCACATATCTTGGATCCCTTTCCGAAGCCACTGCTATAACTTCAATGCCAATGAAATGAGCTGGGCTCAGTCTGTGACTCAATGCATTCAATCAGGTAATTATTATTTTTACCCAAATATAGGACTTTAATCTTGACATAAAAAAGACGTTTTTAAAAAATCTTGAAAAGTAATAATGTAAAATCTACAAATATTAAAAATAAGGAATAAACATCTCATTTATTTTTATTGATATATGTTTTTTGGTTATGTTGAATTTAAGGTGATCAGATTTCCTTGTTTCATTTTTCCAGCTGTGCTTGTTTCTTGTTATATTTCTTCATTCACAAAATTTCTTCTTTTAGTAAGGTCTTAAATTTTATGTGATTTAAAAATCCCCACTTGTTTCTGGCCTTATTCCTTTTTTTCCGTATCTCTCCCCACACGAAAGGTGAAGTAAATATCACAATGACAATCACTCATTTTTAACAGGGGCTGTGTGATCTGAAAGGGGTTGCATGTGCTTCCTGGTAGCTTTTGTTCTATCAGCAAGGCTCCCTGGCAGACTGCAGAGCCCAGGGAGGGAAAATGCTTCCCTCCCTCTCTTCGGAGACATCTGTTCCTGGCCAACCAGGAGCAGCACCTTGGCACTCTTTCACCTTTGCTGCTGAGTCATCAGCTATCTCATCCACGTCTCAGGAGGCCAGGAAAGAGAAAAGAAATGAAACCTTTGTTTCATATCTTTTTAGATCCTCTTAGCCCTCTTACTTTACCACCATTGCCAGAAAAATTAATACATCAGTTTGAATTGCAAATTCGTTTGTTGCACAATATTTCATGCTATATTTTATTCTGTCAAACCACAAAGAACAAATAATTATTCACTCATAATTCCTATGAAAAGTATCATCCATTCACCTGAAAATATAGTGCACTTTGCCTGGTGTTTGAAAGTCCTCATCTTCACTGTCATTTTGTGTCTTTCACTTCAGATGACCTCTCTCATTGCCTGTGCTGTTCCCCTGCAGCTGGACACTACCTCGTGGTCTCTATTTAAATTCTTTTTTACTCACTACCAGCAGGAGAGGTTTTTTTATTAACCTTAACCTATCTCAGAAGTTGTAACTATGTTGGGGATATCTCCAGTCATCTTCTGTTGGTTTCTTTATAGGTGGTATGTTGACTTCTGTAGAAGATCTGGTTGAATCAAACTTTTTAATAGAACATGCAGACTTATACACAAGCAAGACAAGTGGCTTTTGGATAGGAATATACAGAGGGTTTTTGGGTAACTATTTTAACTTCTATAAATAATCATAAACAGGCTTTATTAAATGGACAAAAAAATTAATAAAATAAATAAGTTTTAAGCAACCAATTGAAGTACAGTAGAAGTTCAGACTTCAGTCTTCTCTGAGCTTGTCTCCTGTTCCTGGTCTCTGAGAAATCTTTTCCTGCTGGGAATGAGTCCTGGCTGGCTCTCATCTTCTCATGGCTGGGGAACACTCATGGGGACCTGTGGGAGTCCAGCCACAGCCCACAGCATCAAGCTCCTCTGTGACTCTGTATGGAGAAAATTAGGCTGCTTGGTAAGGCATGCAGTAGAAAACATGCATCTGGAAGAAAACACTGTTATCAGACTACAAGCAGTCAGAAAGTGGTTTTTTTTAGATTATGTTCAGCCTATTGAAACACTGGGGTTTTTTTAGAGTCTATGAAAAAAACCGTTAATTTTAACTAAGCATTTGTTTAAGTATTACAGTAAAATCTGCTTGATTTTCACTGAGTGCTGCTGAAATAATAATTTAGAAATTTTTTAGAAAAAGTCTGAATTCAGCTTTTTTCTGTTTGAAAATTTAATATCCCAGGCAAAAATATGGAGAAATATAAACGACTGATAAATCTGCAAATCATAATTTGGGAAAGCAATTATATTGTTTTTGATACAAGAATCAAATGAGATAGAATATATCAAAAAACAACCACATGTGGAATTTTTGAAGAAAGTAGTATTGCTTTATTAGGCTGAATAAAGTAACACTATGTTAATATACACTAAGGTGAGGACTTTTCCTGTGGATCTATTATTGATACTAACTTTTGCAACATCAGGGCAGCTGCTTTGGCAAGACAACAGTGCCTTAGACTTTGTCAACTGGGGTGAGGGGCAGCCCTCGGGGGACGAGCTGGCTTTCTGCGTGGAGCTGTCTGCGGCCACCGGGAACTGGAGCGTCCTGCCTTGCTCTTCCCAAAAGGGTTTCATTTGCAAGAAACCAAAGAGTAAGTGACTTCTTTAATATTTGCCCTTTCCATTTATGGCTTTATTTCAGTAGTAATAGCACAATATGAGCATTACAAAAGACTGACACAAACGAATCAACGTTCACACAAAAATGGTTTTTTTTTTTTGTTTTCCTTGTTTATGACTTCTTGCTTCATAACCTCAGATTTTCTTACATTCTGTGACAAGTATTCAATTAATAAGTAAAAATCATGAAGAATTCCTAAAAAAAAATTTAAATTCCTTTGTTGTTTTGTTCCTCTCCAACATAACCCCTTTTTTTTTCTACTAATATTACTATTTTCTTCCTATGGAACAAGAGTGCCATCAGTAATTTGCTATTCTTCATCTTGCTGTAGTATGATACACGCTGTTCCAGCAAGAGGTGGATGAAGCAATTCTATTTAAATAGGAACGGAAGTGCGATCCAGAAAGCATGTAGTGACCTTTGAAAAGAGTAGAAGTGTTTTGTTTAGCTTTTTTTTTTTTTTTAATATTGTGTTTCTGAATAACTGAGCACCATCTGCTTTAGTCAGGAAGTAGGAATATCAGAATATTGTGAGCCAAGCAACCATGTGGTATTTTGGAGTTTAACTGTTAATTCTGCAAAAAGTCCAATTTCCTGCCCTATTTCACAATCCCAAGTTCAGGATGTTTCTGAGGTTCAGTCCTTTCCCTCCAAAGCAGCTGCTGGGGGAAGCAGCAGTCAACACGCAGTGAACCAGTGTTGAGGGCATGTTCTCAAAAGGAAAATTCTGCTTCTAGGACAATGCCTAGTTTTCTCTGCAGGTAACAGACACTACTGAATGATAGTTCTTTGTTACCAGACATGCCAGAAAGCAGAAGCTCACTATCGCCACACACTTTATTTGTTGGGTTTGACTGATTGGCCCTGACGTGCGACGCCAAAGTACAGAGGATATTCCCTGACTCCGGCTTCTCCAGCAGAACGGCGTTCCGGCACAACCAGATATTTATTCCATTACAGCCATCTCTGCGTCCTCTCAAGGGACAAATGTAACAGCTGCTTTTCCTTCGTGCTCGCATCAGACCGGAGCTCAGGGCATTGCTGTGATCCTGCGGCTGCAGCAGCCCGGCTCCTGGTGCATCCCACGCTCCTGGGCTCCCGCTGCCCACGGGGACATCCGTCCTTGCCGTGGCCAGCTCCCAGCAGCGCCCAGCATTGCCCAGCATTGCCCGGCATTGCCCGGCAGCTCCCAGCAGCTCCCAGCAGCAGCTCCAGCAGCATCTCCCAGCGAGCCAAGGAAAAGCCTTGCAGACTGCGCCCTCTGCGCGCAGCCGGGAAAAGCTGCACAAGGAGCACCGAGTTCATGCGTGTTAATTATAGAATGAGTTGTGGTAAATTAAGACCTGCTGGGTCTCAAAAGAATTGCCTGTGATAGAGGAAAGCTCAGATATCCTCAGCAGTCGATCAAGTTGTTCCCAGCCCACCGCAAGAAACAGACCCGGTGAAAAGGGCAAGGTTAATTAATCAGGGGAGAAGAGAGAGTCCACTTAAAGCAGTCAGAAACTACCAGTGCTTGGAGATATTCTGGTTATTACAAAAGAAGCAAGAAGGGGGCTTTAATATGCAAAACACTGCAGTTTTATTGAAGGGAACACGGGGTTAAAAATCTTTCGCACCTTTTCAGCTCTCTTAATTTAGCACATGTCTTTCCAAAAGTGATGATGATGTGCAAGTTACCAGACCTTTTGCTAACATGAAACTGTCAGGAAGAAAATGTGACCTTTTTAGATTTTGACTAAACATTTGTCTTTGTCTTTGACAGCTATTCTTAATGCAGCTGAAAATGTGGATGGTAAGATTTTTTTTTACCTTCCAAATAATTTCAGATACGTGCTTGAATTTAATATTATTTATTTAGTTTATACTTTTTTCATAAATATGAGCTTCATTTCCTAGTTGCCATTGAATTCTTTCCCAGCCTAATTTATCAATATCACCAAGACACTTAGAGAACTCCAAGATAATCAAATGCTTTGGTAAATTGACCACCCCCTCTCTGATCCTCGTTTTGCATGGTAAGATCTATGAGGACTGTCACAGAGACATTATAATAGATTTTCCCCCTAGTAATTAAGGGAGAAATTACAGTTTTCAATACTCTTATGTTTATTTGTGGCTACAGTTAATTAATTTTTATTTACTTTTTATTTATTTACAGATGCCAAAAAGAACAAAGCCAGTGGTCACCTGAATATGTGGATACTACTTACTCTGGTCCTCATCATTTTATTAGGGGTGGGCTTCATGATTTATTTTTCCTTCAAGATGAAAACTGTAAGTGGAACTGGAAGAGAGGTGAGGCGGGGCAGCAGACAGCTGGAATACAGCCGTGCCCTGGCTGCAGGAGACAATGGAAGTGATGCTACCAACGACAAAGAAAAAAATGAACACAGTGTTGTCTGATGGGATAACACAGCCAAACTAAATGGTGAAGCTGCAAAAAATAGAGCTGAACTAAAGGAAATGTTAGTCTCTATTAGGTGCATATAACTTCTACTATGAAATAAAATTGGCAGTTATTCCTTTGGTAAAGATTGAGAACTGCTGCTGTATGCTCTTTAATAAATACTCTCAGGTATTTATTGACTTAGTACTGTACAAAACGGCTGATTAAGCAAACATGGAAAATAATGAACAAGTGGGAATTTAGATTTAAAAGATATGGTTTACTTATTTAGGAATTTGTGCCAGCACCAAATAGAGAATCAAGACTAACACTGAGCACTCTGCAGAGCAGTCAGCCCTAATGCCTACATTTTGAGAGTATCTCACCATACTGTACTGAAGCATGCACACTGTTACTCAAGTGGTGTTTGGAATAAACAGAGATTTACATTAATTTTTGGTCCCTTGTCTTACACCCTTTATGTAAATATCCTCCTTGCTATAGCATTGTAATGGAAATGCACATACTTGTCCTCCTTTCATGGCTTCGACTTGGATTTTGCAAAACAAATAAATCTTTGCATACTGTCTTATTCTATGACTTTGAATGTTCTTTATCAATTATGAACATGAGACTATGTCAATAAACAATCTATATATTGCATAATGACACTTCTGTGTTTAATTAGCATGTGGCGGTGATATACGGTTTGTTGATCTAATGTGTCCTCTTCCTTAAAAGAGAGGCTGACAGGAGGAGACATGGAAACATGAACAAGACATATGACTAAAAAAGCCATAAATAAACTATAAAATAAAGTAGTTGCCAAATAAATTTTGGAAGAAATGCATTCCTGGTTTTATTCCACTTGATCACTCATTTTAGGATACCTTTCCTTACTATCTGCCACCTCTCTGATAAATGGACTGATAACTGGGCACTGTGTCCACGCTACAGGCCAGTAAAACAGTGGGGCACACAACAGTGCCTTGATAGTGAAATGTTTCAGAGGTTTACTGAGATGTTTTAAGTTTTTTATGAATTCTCTGCTGTCTATGATTCTCAAGCTTCTCTGGGAACAACAAAACCTTTAGAAAGTGCATAAGAACTGCAGAGGAGTGTCACATGATTGGATTGACAATATGTAGATATGGCAGCTAAACAAAACATATTGCAGAGGAAAAGGAATAAAGGGCATTCGGTACTCAATCTACTTTTAATGACAGTCCTCTTGATCTTACAACTTCTTTTTTCTCCTTCATGTAAGTTACAAAAAATACATATATTTTTTTCTTTTTGTAAATACTGAACTGGATTCAGTGCTGTTTGATGGCTAATGATAAGGGCAAAGCAAGTTAAAAGAATTAACAGATAAAAAATCCAAAATAATACTATTATTTTAAATTTTTATATTTTATACTGATAACACAGCTCCAAAGACTCTGTATGGTGTGAATGTATTTCCTCTATCTTATTAAGTGATGCTTTGCTCTTGCAGAAAATATTGTGAGATTTGTCTTCATAATTAAGTAAAGAAAAATGAGGCAAAATTTGAAGGGTAATTTCAGCTGAATTTCTTTCCTCCTTTTTTTCAAAATAACTAAGGGATTGTGCATCATAGCTATAGTTCATTTCCACTTAACAAATGACTGAAGCTCACTTGTAAAATTTGAAACTATTACTCTTTCCTTGTCTCATTTACACTTGGTACAAAGAAAGAATAAAGTCCTAAAATTCACTTGAACTTTGTGAATGAAATAATTTTGAAAGGCACTTTTTTTGCCAAAATCACAGAAAGATTTGTAAAGATTTGGCTAATTTGTGTTGGTTCTTCTAATACAAATTCACGAGACAACAGCACAGTAGTTCTACTAGCTGATACATCAGATAGATAAAAGGCAGGTGTATGCATAATACCCAGTTTATCAAGTCACCAAGAAAAATAAAATTGTCCTGTGCGGGTTAATTTTTCACACTGAAATAGTCAACATTCCTCACTGCAGTAAATTAAATCAATATATCTTTTGCAGCAGTGAAGACCTATCTGGCTAAGAAATTTGCATGTATTTTTCTCTGAGCTTCCCAGGTATATAGGTATGACATTTAAGGCACATCCATTTAAAGTGCACTCCCTGCTTCTTTGCCTTTGAGAGTCAGAATGTTACAATTCCAGCACAGAATCAATAAAGTTAAAAATAATTCAGTGGAATAATCTTGAAATGTTCAAACTTTGCCACTTGCATTTGAATGGATGGAAACTTCACTTTCAGATGCAGAGGTTGAATTTTGTAATTACTTATAGATTTCAAAATACCACATGTGACAGGATATTTCCTTATTTAGAGCCCAGAGTTTTCTCTTTCAACTAAAAATCTCCAAAACTGAGAAGGAGCCAACTCATTCTTTAAGGACCTCTACTGCAACAATTATTTCATCTCGTCTCTTTGTGAATAAGAAGACAGAATGAAACACTTGACCTTTTCTACAGTTTTAGTTTTCCTCTCATTTGTTCATACTGCTTTTCAGACACTCGGTGAGTCTATTTTTTCCTATCCCCTGCAAAAGTGGATGTGAAAGTGGGCATCTTTGTTGTCTTGCTGGTTTCTCAGGATCTTTAAGATTTTTAAACAGCTTTACAACTCTGCATTTCATATTTGTCCTAATGGGAGCGGTCCACAGAAGCTTTCAAAAGACAAACACAGACACGCTGATTTACTTTTAAAGAGGGGGGAATATCCAAAATGGTTTAAAGCTGGGAATCAGAAGAACAGAGTCACATATGTGAATAAAGATTGCCTTTTGGGTACAACTTTTCTTTTGGTTATGTTTGCTGCTGTAAGGCAGATGGGTTTCACAGTGTGCTCCATAGTCCTTGTCTGTATGTGTGATTGACTCACAAAAAATGAAAAGGATGAAGGAATTAAACAGGTTGTATGTGTTTCTCCTAGTCTTAGCATGAGATTGTGTGGGATGAGATGAAACTTGTGCAAAATGGGGCTTCTCACTGTGCCTGAGAAGATGCCAGTGAAAAAAAGTATTAGAAATATATGAGAGTCAAGAACAGCTGTGGAATAACAACCACAGCAGTAAGGGTAAGGATGAGAGGGATAGTTAAGGCTCTGAAGTTGACCAAAGACAGATCACAGCTCCCTTTTGAAGTAAGCATGTTGATAATGTTCAAAGGCGTGTTTTCTTTATCCTTCAGTTCATTAGATTTGTGGACTGGGGTACATATCACAGCTTCCAAAAGCAGACAGTGTTCCATGTCAGCTGTAACAGCACTACCCTGTGCAAAAAGGGGTCTCCCACCTGCTCTGTGAGCTAGAAACCCAACCCAAAAGCAGAAACCTCACAGTTTCCAGCAAGAACTCCTATTATTAGACCCAAAAATTCTACGAGGGAAAACAGCTTGTACTTAAGGGTCTACACTAAGCACTTATTTATTGAGCAGTAAGAAAGAAAAGATTTAATAATATTTAAAACTTTTTGCCTAAATGAATAAGGAAAGAAGAAACTGAGTCTCAGCTTCAAATTTAGATTTGCAGAAGTGAAATTTCTATATATTACTGAGCTGGTCAAAGTAATACAGGGAGTTTCTGAAAGAGCTCAAGAGCTATTCTTTCTGTCATAACCTCCCAGAATTTCCCAGAGACTTTCTCCTCTGTTCACTACTCAACATTGGCTTGCCCTAACATCCTACACTTGTCCTGGAAATTTACTTTAGTATTTGGAGGGGTATCCCACTGTCTCTTATGAGTTATTCTCCCAGATGGATACAGCAGTGATGCTGCATCTCTGTTACCTGGGGGAAATTTGAGCCACAGAGGCCTGAAGGGCAAAATCTTGCCCCCCTCTTCTATAGGTACCAGAATACTCCCTGTAATCCAAATTTCAATCTCATGACTCAAAGCCAGGGAGAGCTGCATGACATTTTGAGGAGGATGCAGCTGTGTGCCCAGGTAGGCTTGCTTTGTGTGTCACATCACAGCCGCAGTTCTGGACAGCCCTTCCTAGCAGGGCCTGCTTATTTCAATGGATTATTACATTAGGCTGTCTGTAACCCTCTGGGAGTGTTAACTACCATGTGTGGCATTTACAATGCACAGGCATGCAGGCCCACACCTATAGAATCTGTATGCTCCTCAGCATTGGTTCTTGTGAGAATGTTTGTGATTTTTTGTGCAAATTATGTTCTTCTTATGACACATGTACTAATGAAACAGATCAAGGCAAAATAACGAGTCACCATTATATAGTTTCTAATTCCAAAAAAATCCCCAAAACAGAACAGAACGTGTCAATTCCAGAAGGAGCAAGAGCCACAGAAGGTTCACTCACTAACTGCATTAAGCACAAATGTGACCTCATGGAGATGTATGTAACAGGAGCTAAATCTATAACGCATAAAAGTGATGGTCAACTTCCAAATTTTCAGTAAAGGTCTCTTTTGGAAATCTTGAATGAAATGTGCATTTCAGGAGAAGATGAAATTCCATTATTATGATCACATTTTTGAAGCTGTCCTAATGCAGTTTGTGCGTTCTTAATCCTCCATATTGTGTTTACATATATTTACTGATCCGTACATACTTTTCCTTCCCAGAATGAAATAAGTCTGGAAAATACCATTTGATCCTTGTAAATATTTGCAGCCACCTGACATGAGTCAGATCAACATAGAATAAACAACACATCTTTCTCCTTACAAGCTCCCCTCACCATGTGCTCACCCTAACCACTTATTCTGAATGGTTTTTTTTACAGACAAGGATATATTCTTAATATACAATGAGGATACTAAGTTCTGTTTAATTGCTCAGAGTTCAGAGGCAGTCACAACAGCCACTTGCAAGAAAAACAGTGACTTACAAAAATTCAGGTGGGTCTCTGATCATCAGCTAATGAGCATGGCATTTGCACTATGCTTGGGAGTGCCCTCCAAGAGAAACCAGACTAAAATTTCTCTGTACCCCTGCAATAAGAAAAGTGAATTCCAGAAATGGGAATGCAGAAATTCAGCCTTGGCAATCCAAGGGGAAGATTTATTTCTCAGTGCTGGCAAAAGAAAAGAAAATATTGAGCTGAAAACAGGAGCAGAGGCAATGGGCAAATGGAAGATTTATGGAACAATGGATGATTTGTGTTCTCAAGGCCATGAAGGTAAAGTTTAAAGGTTACTCTAGATGGTTTATTGAATCCACTTGTTTCCCATCAGAGACAGGGTCTTTTGATTTCTGCCCCTCTTAGCCTAATATCAGCTCTTCCCCCTGCAGCAATGGTGGATTAGAGAATGATTAGTTCACATATTGAGGCTTATATCCCTCCATCCAGGAGAAACAAAGCTGTTCATGTTCAGACAGAATGCAGCATGTGCAAAAAAGTGCATATATTTTGTTCTTTTAATTTAAAGCAAATGTGGATGTAGGTTATTTTTAATTGTTGGTGTTAATCACTCTTCTCAGTGGTGCCTAGCAATAACACAATGGGCAGAAATGGAAGCACCTGAATGCAAGGAAGAACTTCTTTTACCAAGCACTGGAACAGATTGTTCAGAGAGATTATGTGGTTTCCCTCACTGGAGATATTCAATAATGGTCTGGAGACAGTTCTGTTCCACGTGCTCTGGGATGGCCCTGCTTGAGCTGGGAGGTTGGACCAGATGACACATTGTGGTCCCTTCCAACCCAAACCATTCTGTGACTCTGTAATCAAAGTGCTTTGTTTAACTGCATGCTATTACTACTGAGATTGAATTAGTATTATTGGATGAAAGGAAAAAATCTCTAAGTTTAATACATCAGTATAAAATGTAAGGAAATAATTCCAAGCATAATACCTTCAGTTGCTCTGTGAGATTTCAGATGCCAAAAAATCCCCCAACATTTAGCAATTGAATCAATGGTTTACTTTTAATGAATGATGGGAAGCCAAGCCACATGATAAAAAGATAATACTATTTTTAGAAAATTGTATTTAAATATATGAGATAAAAAATCACTACAGTTCCTTCCTAGTTGGCTACAGCATGAAACTGCTCAATTTCCAGCTGGTACAGCTGATGATGTACCCCAGCAGCAAATGCTAAATTGCAATACCTACTAAGAACTTCCATGAAAGACATTGATGCTGATAGCAGTTCACCAGTTACACATGTGACACTTGCAATGCTTTCTCCAGGTAGCCTTATGGAGATTACAGACACATATATTCACATATCTCTATTAAATTTCCTCTTTTGCCCCCTCAGACCTGTTTACACTGTTAGGAAATGCCAACGGAGCTCCGTGTGCCTTGCCCTTCCTGCTGAGTGGTCGCTGGTATGCTGAGTGCACAGCTGCTGGCAGGTCAGATGGGCTGCTCTGGTGTGCAACAACACCCAACTTCGATGTGGACCATTTGTATGGCTTCTGTCCAGCTGCTGGTAAGGCCCACACACTGACATAGACCCTATAACACAACTGTTATGTAAATATTATATTACTCTTAGGTAAATATATCAATATTGAGATGCTGTTCATAATACGGAAGGGAAAAACCTTGCAATGACCTAAATTTTACTCAAAAATATATCTTTCATGCAATTGCATTCCTGACAGAAGTAACAAACCTGTTTGCTAATATCTTACAGTCAGGCTGAAAGTTGTCTGGGTGTGTTCATCAGTAGTTAAAGCTCAGGAAAAAACCCAGTGTGCTTTAATTACAACTTTCTTCAGCATAGAATCACCTGAAAATTGAGGGTTATTCACAGTCTAATACTCACTAAAATCTGTGATAGCAGTAGTCTAACCATTTCCACCCAAGCAAAACCTTGTTCTGCCTAACAAGATTGGTCTACAGCTCATGGGAAAAGGTAGTTTCTTTTTTGAAAGATATAAAATTAGAAGATTTACTCGAAGGTTTCACTGAAATATTAGTTTCATCAGCATTTCCCTTTTAATATTTCAGATTACATTACAAAATAATGTTATTTTAACAGATTAAAGTATGGTCATTGGAGTCCAGGATCAAGAATACCAAAATATATGGTAATGAACACATTAAAAATGCTGCCTCAAACCTAATTTTTCAGTGCAATACCACAGAATCAGAATCAAAATGTTTCATTTTCATAGGAGCATTGCACTGGTAAACCAGGTTCAGCTCACTCTCAATGACCAATGACCACCACTATAATGACTGGTTTGGTGAAAATTATTCTCTGGTGCAATATTGCAAGCAGTAGCTTGAAAAATCCCATGGTATCCTCACTATATAAACTAGAAACTGTGAAGTATTTGGCAGTATAAAATTTTTGGGAAGTTATCACTAATACTTGATTCTACAGTTAAAAAATAATGTTAAAAATCTCTGAATCAGCAATAAAGAAGCACAATAAGAAATAGAAAACATTTCCTTTAACAAACCATTGAAGAAATTTCCTATTTTTCTCTTAACAAAAGGGAAATTTAGGGCATGTTGTAATCACAGCTTATTTTAGTACTTGCCCAGGGAACAGTTTTGCTAACAGTGAGCTCTCAGAAGACAATTTCAAATTCCATTTAGCTAAAACACATGCAGACTACAAATACAGGCTCAATTCCCTCAGCTGCTCCTCACAGGGCTCTTCACCAGCTCCCTTGCCCTCCTCTGGACACGCTCCAGCACCTCGACATCTTTATTGTAGTGAGGCCCGAGACTGAACTGAGTATTTGAGGTGTGATGTATCACCAGTGCTGAGTGCAGGGGGACAATCCCTGCCCTGGTCCTGCTGGCCACACTGTTGCTGGTACAGGCCAAGATGCCATTGGCCTTCTTGACCCTCTGGGCACTCGCTGGCTGATGTTTGGCTGGTTATCAACCAGCAGCCCTGAGTCTGGGCCAACTGGACAGCTTTCCAGCTGCTCTTCCCCAAGCCCATAGCTTCATAAATGTGATTAGTGACGGCATAATTTCATAAGAAAGGTTTCATTACTGGAAATGTTTGTATTTCAGTTGTGTTTCAGAGCTGCTGAACAGGTTCTCAGGGTAGACAATGACCAAGATAGAGCTTTGATTCATTGGCCTCTTTACAATATTTATTTCTCCTGGACATTTTAAAATTTGAAGGGGAAAGTGTAAATAAAGGATGAAAGGCTCATCACTGCTAATGTCAGTGGCAAACCCTCTTTTCTTAACAGAGATCAAGATGTGGGTCTAAGCCTTATTTGCTCCAAAATGCTATTTCTCAAGTATGCTTGCAGTTAAATTTTGCCATAACATTTTGCGTAAAATGTTTATTACAAACTCAGGCATTAAATCTCCCTTCTCTCACACAGACAGTGACAGATTTTGGAGTGCAGATCCTTTGACAGGAATCTACTACCAGATAAACCACCAGTCAGCTCTCACATGGCACCAAGCAAGGAAGAGCTGTCAGCAACAGAATGCAGAATTATTAAGTGTCACGGAAATACATGAACAAATATATCTAAAAGGTGAAATAATAAGCAAGACTCAGTAAAAAGTGTTTCAAAAGGTTTTTTTGACTGATTACAAATGTTTCAATGCTTTAATCATGTTACAATGAACAGCTGATGTAAAAAAAATTGTATATATACTAACCAGAAATAACAAAATTACAGTACATTGAGCTTTTTATATGTGGAACTTTTTAAAGTTGTGGAATTACCATTTGAAATTACTTATTATTATTATTATTATTATTATTTTATCAAAAAAGTCTAAGAATTTCCATCTAATTAAGCAAAAGTTAGGTCAAGCTTAGAAAACACCAGAAAAGTGTCGGAAAGAAAACTTAGAAGAAGGAACAACATTTTAGGAGACAGCCATTATATGACTATTACATTATATGACATGTTCTATTATTTTTTTTGAGTTAATAAATCAGTATTCTTCATTTATATTTCATGAAATAGATTGTTTGGAATACAAATTTAATACAGACTTTATAGACTTATGCAAGCCCTGTAGAATGAAGGTCCTATATAAATTGCACCACACTCAAGAAAACTTGAAAGAATTTTAATAATAGCAATCCAGGCTTTCAGTTTTCAAAGCTTATTATTTACATATAACTGTAGAATAGAATTAAGTTCAGATAAAATAATATGTAAAATAATCTTTTTCAATTCTCTACTCTTTATCTACAGAAAAAACCTGCTGAATTTATTACCAGTAAACATGAATTTTTGTACTGAACTTACACACCACTAGGCAGATTTTTACTTTCTCTTCTAAACTTTGGAAACGCAGAAGTTTTCCTAGCAAATCTCATTAAAATTCAATTCTTTTGGTTACCCAGATTTAATTGACAGCAAGAGATCCTCTCTCTGGATTGGTCTTAACAGTCTGAATCTCAACAGTGGCTGGCAGTGGAGTGGTGGCTTTCCCTTCAGATACTTTAACTGGGCACCAGGTAGTAATCTTTTCAAACAATTTTTGGAATTAATATTAATATGGAATTAATATATTAATATGCCACCAATACGATGAATGCATATTTAATGCAGTCCTTTAGTATTCTGTATGAACATGAGGAAAGGGAGCTGAATGGCTTATGAGACATATGAGACAAAAAATCTGAGAATGATGCTTTTCTTTGCCAGATATAACTCACATAGTTTCAAGCAGAAGAGCTAAATAACCTCATCTCCTATCAGAGGCAGATAAAGTAAAAAGCACTAATTGAGCTGTAGCATACTGGGAATGCCTTCAAGTCAGTGAGATCCTCTGTGTCTCTGCCAATCTCACAGGGTTATCAGACCCTGCATCCTGCAAGGACTCAGCTGACAGTGAGCATTGCTCTTGCAAAGCCTTCCTCTTCACTTCTTGTGCTTTTTTGCTCTTTTTCTCTCCATCAAAAGCCTGTAAATAGGGCTCATGGCATTGACAGTTTATCTTTGAAAGTCACTTAATGATTGCCATGGCAACAGTTGGTTGCAGCAAATTCTGAATAAACGCAAGCATAGCCCATCTTTTGGCCTTCCCAGGTCTCAGAGATGCCACCTGCTTTTATCTAGCACAGAGCATGAAGGGAAAGCCCAGAGCTGCTGAGTCTGGTAGAGGATTTTCTACCTTCTGCCAAGCTTGTCAAACCCCTCAAGCTTTGCAGGGCCGAGGAGTTGGCTCTCAGGTCACTCAGCCCAGAGCTCCTGTACCCCCACACAATGGCTACGATCATGAGTTAACCTGCACATTTCCAGTTCACAGCAGAATTGTTTTAAGTTGTATCTTTTGTGGGGAGAGGGGGAAAAAAAGCAATTCATCACAGTGTGGGCCTCTCTGAGAAGAAAACACTGACCATTCCCTGGGGATAGTGGTCCTAGAGACACCACAGGAGTGTTGGTTGAAGATGCAGGGGAGGAGACACTCAGCAACTGTGAGAGGATGTCAGGAGGTTCTGCTTGCAGCAAGGAGCAAATCTGCATTCACTTTCTAAAGGATGTGCAGAAAGCACCACTATTCTGTAATTAAATGTGGCAGAAAGTGTGAAGTATGCAAGAAACTTTGAAATAAATGTCTTGAAGGGTACTTCTAAATTACATTTCCTTATCTCTGGTAGAAAACAATTTTTAAGAGTGAAATCATGAGCCCATAATTGACACATGAAAAGGCTATGAGTAAATGGCTCTTTTCGCTGCTGACATAAACCCTGTGTGACATAAAAATAATTTGGCTTTTATCCTATGAAGGAAGCCCTGAGCCTGAGTCTGGAAAACTCTGTGCAGTACTAAATCCCAGAAGGGAGGCTAAATGGGAAAACCAGCCTTGTGAGCTGAAACTTGGCTATATCTGTAAAAAGGAAAACTCGACAAAGGATCCTTTAATTCTTCCATCAGGTATGTCAAGCAAATAAAAAACCTTTTGATAAGGACATAATTTGTGTCACTAAAGTTAAATTTAATGGCTATTTAAAACAAAAAGTAAAAGCAAAAATTGAAATTCGTTTTTCTGCTATGATGATAGGTACAGAACAAAGCATACTATTATTTTTTTAGCACAATATATTTAAATATTGAAAATGTTCCTGAAGCCCAGCAACCACACAAGCATTTTTTACTTTATGTTATTCACAATTCCAGAGGCACTGGGTAAAGCCATGCACTATCATGAAAGCATCATGGTCTGCACGGACATGAAAATAGAGTTAGAGATACCTCACCTTTCCTGCTGTGCATTCTAATGGAAACACTGAGGTTGGTCACAGAAGGCTTGGAAAAATGGCACCAGTAGGCTTCTTGATGAAGCAACTTCTTGATGGGGTTGCCTGTAACACAGAAAGATGGTGAAAAAGAGCAACTTCCTTTAGACCACTTTTCTACTATACCTGCCTCGGGTTTATTTAATGAGAGTTGGCATGGAAAGCCATGTGTGCCAAGAATTACTTGTGCTGCAGTAATAACACCTTTATGAAATATAAAAAACCCTAACTGGGTGGGGTATATTGTGTGGAAATACTACATATGAAATTCCAAAATATTCCTCAGGCCAGTGACTATTTCACACTAGTGAAGCCAGTAACAGCTGGCTCCAGTCTTTTCCTCTTCTGTTTAAATGCAGTATGGTTTCTGTAAAAGTACAGTGAGCAGCAACATACAGACTAAAATACCTGTGTGAGGAATGAAGTACTGCTTATTTGTTACGACTTCATTTTCATTCTAATTAGTGAATTAACTGATTTTAATGTAATTGCAGTTATTCTAGACTTCAGTTTGCACTGTTTAAAAACTGGAAATATCTATTGATTTTGAGGGGATTTAGAACCTGCTAAATGCCCAGAAGAATGGTTGCCCTATGGAGGTCACTGTTTCATGGTTCATAGAGACCCCAGAGTATGGAGAGAAGCCCTGATTTCCTGCAATGAGAGCAATGGTAACCTGGCCAGTATCCACAACCCTGAGGAGCATGGCTTTATACTGTCTCAGCTTGGCTACAGTGAGTATTTCTACAGGGCAGCATTTAGTACAGATAGAGAACCAAACTGTTAGAAGTCTTATAGGATTTAAATACAATAATTCTTGCTTGTTTGTCATGAATATTTACAGGGAAGGCCACAGATACATAGGCTGGAAAAAACCCAAATGCCAAAAACCCACTAGAGGAATCATTATGCTCTCTTCATCTTCATTTTAATTATTTTCATTTTGATTTTCATTTGTTTTTCACTTCATGAAATCACTTGAAGGAAATAACAGCTCTAGTTACTGCAGCATTTGAGTGGATTATCTGCATCAGACACCTTGTAGCTGTAGATACAGTAATGGACTTTACTGATAAAGCTGAGGAATCTCATTTCCTGCTGGCATCTCATTTTAAACTTCTTTAAAGAAGAATGTGAATTACATTTTAAAATAACCTCCTCCATCTTTTAATACAGATGAACTTGCATTGCAACATTGCAATTTCAGCTCATCTCCATAAAATCTTGCTCTTATGGACTGTTTCAACTTGGGTAATAACAGAGATGAATTTCTGTCCTTAGAAGCTGTGGATGAGCTGTGGATTGGCCTGAACGACCGCAAAACTCAAATGTACTTTGAGTGGAGTGATGGGACTCCTGTGACATATACCAAGTGGTTGCCTGGAGAACCAACCCATGAAGTCATTGGCCAGGAAGATTGTGTCCTTATGGCAGGAAAGGTGAATCATTCCACATAAATCACAGTGTGGCATTGTACTATTTGAGTTCTGGTTATATTTCTAGGGAGATTTTTAATGCAACTTAGCACAGTTGCTAAATTGCATAGAATCAAAGAATGTTATCTTTATTCACTCAGATATATGGTTGTTCTAAATGAAATATAAAATGGAATTTCATTTAACTAATAAATATTCATATCTGCTTGTGAGTGTACACTATATGCCAAGCACTCCTTAACAGTCTGGCCATGCCACTTAGCTTAACATAACCTCACCTTCTAGCTCAGATACTAGGAATCCATTAAAAAGTACAGATCTTCACATTGAAACATTATTTTCCAAAGAATGATAATGTTTCTAAAGGAAACAGGTTCTGCCTCACTGTTCTTCATCTCTCCCCAAAATGCAACTAGGATGGATACTGGGCAGACAGTGCCTGTGACAGGAAGTTAGGTTACATCTGCAGAAGAGATCCACTACAAGGAGTTTCTGGGACAGCAAAGGCTGATCCTGCCTGCCCAAAGGTAAGAAGAAAGCAAAACGAAGAATCTGGTTAGAAAATTTCACAGGCTCCACTTGACATTGAAACTATAATTTTTTTTTCCCCTTTCCTAACAATTGTTATTTTACAATAAATTCAGGGTGATAATTTTCGCTGCATTCCCTTATAAGGAATAATAAGTCAGGCCTATTACCTCTCAGAACTGTCAGTGAAAGTGGCTAAAGTCATCCCTGTGGTTGTCTGCTTATTTGTTATATTGTTCTGCAACCATCTGTGGTTATTGAGCGTGTAGTAGGGACTGGTAACAATTTCTGGACTATGATGCATGATGCAAGAGGATGACAAATCTCAGTACTGAAGCCAAATCAAAACAATAAAATACTTTTTGTAAGTGAATTTGTTCTGAGCAAGTTATTGTATCCTACCACTTTTTTTCCTTCTCTTTCCCCTCTTTTTACTTTCCTATTTACTACTATTCTGTATTTAGGAACTTTTCCCACAAGCCCATATGGGGAACAGAGCTGAGTCTCACTGTGCTAGACGGAGCTAAGCAGAAGTCAAATACTGAACACAGAGTTTATTTACCTTTCTTGGGTGCAACAACCAAATCTTGAGTTGGCATGAAAGGGAAAAGGTGTAATTTTGTGGATTTTGTTCTTTAGTAGTCTCTTGTTACCTCTTCAGTCAGACTTTTTAGGTGACGTGATGAATTAAATCAATTGATTAGTCTATCTGCTCTTCCTTTAGCCTTGAAACATCAGGAAACTTGAGTCAGCATCTCTGCTATAACACAGACTACTCTTTTTTGTTCTAAGCAAAGAAGTATTTTATTCATTCTGAATACTCATTCTGAATGCACTCTCCATTCTGTGTCTCTCTGACTTTTTTACCTGTAAAAATTTATCCATTATTGTCAAAAAAGTGAGACTCATAGGTACTAAATCTCTTCTTTCCGCACTGAATGTTTGCTAAACTGAATTTCCTTTAGTACACTGGAATTCAAATTAATATGTAATCACAGTAGATTATATAAAACCATGTTGTTTTAGGAGTATTCACTGAAATTCAAGTACCAGAACTTTTTTTTTTTAATTGCAAGTATATTTCATGTTTTCTTGACAGGGTTGGGAAAGGTATGGTTGTTGCTGCTACCTGGTTGGACATACCTCTGTAACATTTTCAGAAGCAAAGAAAACCTGTGAAAGGAGCAGTGGTTATTTAACAAGTATAGGAAACAGGTATGAAAAGAGTTTTAAAAACTTATATCTGATGCAATAATGGAATTTTTCAAAATAGTTGAGAAATTTTTGAAAGAAAAAGAATCCCCAAAAAACCCAGAATACCATTTTTGTGAAGAAAAAAAAAATAACAAACACGGTATGGCTTTTCTAACTAAATATAATTTACCCATCAATGTTTTCTGGTACTTTACTTTGAGAGAACAAACAACAGCAACTTCTGCTCTGTAAGGAGCAGTTTTTCAGCATAGCACAGCCTCGCCCCCTACTGCAGCTACTGCATCTGGAATCCACTTAAACAACATATTCGCCATAAGAGGAAACCTAATGGAGAAATTATTCATTCTAGCTGTGTGAAGTTTGGGATGCTGAGGAGTGGAAGAAGAAAGGAAAGCAAGGCTTAATCCCATCTGACTCCTTTCATTTCAGATATGAGCAAGCCTACTTGACCAGCCTCATTGGTCTGAGCTCTGAGAAGTATTTTTGGATTGGTCTCTCAGACATGGAAGAGAAAGGGAGTTTCAAGTGGGTGACTGGTGAAGATGTTCTGTACACAAACTGGAATGCAGCAATGCCTGGTACTCTACCAATGCTGAATGATTTTTGCCTTTTTCCTTTTATATACTCTCTGTCTTCTTTACGCATATATTTGTAGTCCATTATTATATTAGTAGCTAGTCCCAGTACTTTTCCCTATCTTTTCCCTAGCCAGAAAGACAAAACATAGCTCCAACTCCTGAAGAGTACAAGGCCCCTGTGCTATCTTGGTTCTTTCGGGGAACCAAGGCCAAAAAAGCAGTGCTTTGAGACATGTTTTCATAAACAAAGTTTAGTTTCCATCTGAGGAGGGAGGATTTAGAGAGGGTTGAACTGGGGGAATTTACCTCACCTCTTATGTCTCTAGTCGGTGATTTTTTGTCAAATATACCAATTATCTAAACTTATAAAACTGTGTTCACCCCATGTGGGGGTGGGCATTTTGTGGACATTTTCCATATCTGCCTGTGGAGGCCTCCAATAGAGACCAGTCTTCATATTACCTCCTATACTAATATTACCTCGAAAGTGTGTTGTTTCATTTCTAGGCTCTTTAAGGCATCACTACCACTGGACTAAATCCATGCTACTAAGGAACTCTCTGTTTCCTAATTCTGAATTGTTTTCCAACTTTGATAAATCCATGATGACACATATGCTTTCTGCTTTTGAAACTGAACTGTCTTTGATACATGTACTTGACACCAGTGAAGCTGTAACTCAAGTCCTGGGTTCAGTTTTGAGCCCCTCACTACAAGAAAAACGTGGAGATGCTGCAGCATGTCCAGAGAAGGTCAACAAAGCTGGTGAAGGGACTGGAACTGAAGTCTTAAGAGGAGTGGCTGAGAGAGTTGGGGGTGTTTAGCCTGGAGAAAAGGAGGCTCAGAGGAAACTTTTTCACTCTCTTCAACTGCCTGAAAGGAGGTTGTAGTGAGGTGGAGATCACTCTTTACTCCCAAGTAACAAGTAATAGGAGAAGAGGAAACGGCCTCAAGGTGCATCAGGAGTGCTTTAGATTGGATACTAGGAAATATTTCTTCCCAAAAAGGGTGGCCAGGTCTTGGAACAGGCTGCCCAGGGAAATGGTTGAGCCATCATCCCTGGAGGTATTTACAAGATGTGAAGATGTGTAGATGTGGCACTGAGAGACATGGTTTAGTGGTGGGTCTGCTGCTCTGTTAACGGTTGGACTCTGCGATCTTACAGATCTTTTCCAAATTAAATTATTCTACGATTTTCTATGATGACATGAAAATATTTATTTTCTGACTTGTCCTTGTTTACAAGAGCAAAATCAAGCTGAGCTGGAAGGATGGAACCCCTTCCAGCCTTGGCGATGGGCTGCCAAAGCCTTGCCATGAGTGGCAGAGGGAAGAGGCAGGCAAGGAGCTGCTCATGCACTCAAAGGGAAGGACTTGGCATGCTGGTTTCCTCTTTCCACAAAGCTCCTCCTCTGAGTGGACACTACACTTAATATTTCAAATAGTCTTTTGTAAATTAATCATATGAGCTGTAAAAATGTCAATGGAGCCTGTTTAAAACACATTTCAACTTTTTTTTTGTATCTCACAAAGGGAAGGAAGCCGGTTGTGTTGCCCTTAGGACTGGAAATGCAGCTGGATTATGGGATGTTCAGAACTGTGAAGTAAAGGCAAAATTTCTCTGCAAAAAATTAGCTGAAAAATCCACTGTTCCCTTCACTTCTGAAACAATTTCTGACTACAAATGTCCCTTGGGTTGGCATACAAGCAATAGTACTAATTCATGCTTCAGAGTAAGTATTGGTTTTTGCCATAATCCTATTTGTGAGACAGGAGAGCACCAAATAGATAGGTAATCAAATCATCAAAGGATGGCATGTGATAGCACAAATGTAGCAAGATTTTACACAACTATTCCAATATCACTGCAGTTTTCACTCTGTCAGTGATAACTTAGTGAAAGGTTATCCAATTACTTTTGAATCCATATTATAATGGATTATTGTAATGGAAGGTTTACCTATTTTTTTTATGCAAGTTGGCCAGCAGATTTATGTTTAGCACACTGAAAACAGTGTTCTACCTGCATCTACAGGGTTTTGTGAGAGAAGAAGACCAAAAGAAAACATGGTTTGAAGCCCGAGATTTCTGCAGAGAAATAGGAGGAGACCTGGCTGCCATTAGAAGTGAAGAAGAGCAAACAGTGATAGAAAACTTAATAAAGTAAGCAAGTGAACAGTGTAATAATTGATACTTTAGTATAACAACACATTATGTAGTAATAAATTACAATATTCTTGTGTTGCTCCTGAGATAACTAGTTTAAAAATCTATCTAGTTTTTATCATAATAATAAGAAAAATAACTGAGAAAATGTCTCATATGAGTA
The DNA here is from genome assembly GCA_013396875.1 of Vireo altiloquus. Taxonomy (NCBI): domain Eukaryota; kingdom Metazoa; phylum Chordata; class Aves; order Passeriformes; family Vireonidae; genus Vireo; species Vireo altiloquus. Next base: position 296,653 of record VZRF01013100.1, on the reverse strand, counting down.
ATGTTTTCAAAGAATTTTTTGGAGTTCCTAAAATGTGTCATAAATTGCAAACATTTTCAATTCAGACAAAAATCAACCCATCAAAAATATTTGTTGAATGCTTCTCCACAGATCCTATTCTAAGTTTGTTTAGTGATTCTGTCTTCCAGTAACCTTGAACATTTTATTTCTGAAAAAAAACCTATAATCACAACATCGATGTAGAAAAACAATATGCTGTGTTTTCAATACAACCATTTGCAAAGTAGAAAATTTTAAGGTGTGACCTTCATTTACTCGCCAATGGGAGTTTGCTGACCAACAGTACTTTTAATTTTTAAAATTCCTGCTGTATTTGAAGCTCAATAAGTGTCAGAGTGATTGTCCCATGTAACTTCTAAAATTGAGCAGAGCTAACAACAAATATTCTCTTCCACTCTACATTTTTTTCTCACTCTAGAAAGAAATCCCCATCGTTTCAGCCTTTCTGGATAGGTTTGCAGTGTTTGGATCCTGACGGTGGGCTTTCCTGGAGTGATGGATCTCCGGTGAGTGTTTCACCATGCCAGCTTCCTTCTGTTCTGACACTTCTTCTGTTTGACACATTTTGATGGCTGGTGTGTACGAAAGCTGCACAAGAATTCCCAAAACAGTCTATTTTGCAGCTGGGTAACTCTGAATCATTGCTCTTCATACCGGATTGAAAAAAACCAAAAATGGTCAATAAACCTTGAGGTTATACCATCACAACAGTGATAAGACAGAGGACTACTTTCAGCTACAGAGATGATTATACATGTCACAAATACATGATAAAGGTCTCTCCTGATTTTTGTTAGTCTCTGGTGATAAATTGCCATGTTCCTTTTTCCTGCTTTTTATATTAAAAAAAAAGCAGGAAACTTATACTTTTTTTTTTGATAATCTCATTTGATTCCAGTTTTTGGGGGACTGCTACAGTCTGTTAGATATTACATAAACTCAGAAACTTTCTTTCCTCTTGCAGAGTGTTTGTAATTACTTTAATAGCTCACATTGGCTTCACAGCCAGGGGAGGAGAAAAAGGAGTGATTGGAAGCTTCTTCTCTACTCTCATTCCTTATAAAGTTTTTTCCCCTGTAGATAATAATAAAAACCGCAGGTGTGTTTTATCTGTAGGTGAATTATAAAGCAAGAGATTATTTTTACGATACTGCATTTCAAGATTGCGGAGCAATCAGTGAAAGCCCTTCCCCGACATGGATTAAGGAGCACTGTGAATACAGTCATAACTGGATTTGTGAAATAAAGAAAGGTAGATTACTTTTTACTCTAAACTCACCTTAGGAAGAAATTCAAGCTGAATGCATTCTATCAAAACAGGAAGATGTACAAGTTACATACGGGTAGAAAATTTAGTTGATTTCACAGGAATTTTGCACACAGAAAAGTAGTTCAAGACATTAAAATTCCCTTGGAATACAAGATTTCATCTGTTAATGATAATTTTTTTTTTGTTTAATTATAAAAATCTTACATTCCACGATAAGCTTTACTAAAATTACACTTATTTATGTAATTACATAATAATAGAAAATACGATGAAAGCAATCTCAAGAGCTTACCTTGCAATATTCACAGCTCTGCACAAAAGCAGATTTTTGTGAAAACAGAAGTTCTGACTGACTGAGGGAGAGAGGACTAAAATTTGAAAAAAAGAAAGAAAAAGAAGAAAAATATTATTTAAAATTTCCATATCCTTTGTGAAGTGAAACTTCACTCCTCTGCTCAGATATTGGCACACAACAACACATTAGTCACCTACTCTAAGTAAAACAACACTACTAGAATCATAGAATTGGTCTTTTTGTAAGATGGCATGTAAAGACAAGCCTGTAACAACAGGGCTGCTGTAACAAAAAGATGGTAATGAGAGCTTCAAAAATACTTCATACTTTACTTTATGCAGGTTCACATCTTCCTCTTATACTAGCAGAAAAATCTTCTCTATTTCTGTATTTTTTTCTCAGCTACTGTTGGGAAAAATATTCAGCGAAATTAGAGAAGAATCAATTACAGCTATGTGTTGGGCTATGTATTTTACTTCCCAGACTAAGAGCAAGGTTCCTTTGGTGGCTCCCTGGGCTCCTTCACACCAGTTTCAATTGCTATTTTTCTAAAAAAACACAATTTCTGTGCTGCTGAATTATTCAAAACAATGTGATACTAGCCAAGGCACATAGTCTCAGCTTCTCATAATTGTAAAGTAACAGTCATAGACCTCTAATAGTCATAGACCTCTGTCTCAAAGAAATGTTGTGAAGATACTTTTTCTGCTAAGTTCCTTTGTGAGTTCTCACTTGCATGATCACCACAGCTAAAAATCATTAGCAAAAGTGTCAATAGTAGCTGTTTACTGTTAATTATTGATAGTATTTGAATGGCAGAAATTACAGCCTGAAGAAATCGCCATCATTAGTCAGCAGTGCATAATGGCACACTGAAAGATGCTGAAATAGACATAATACTTTGTACCTCCAAAACAGATATATTAGGATTTTTCTTTTAAGTCTTGTAACCATTTTCTTTTCAAGCTTGTAACCAATTATACAATAGATTGTTTTTAAAAGCTGATGTATTTCTTTTTTTAAACCAAGCATGTGTTCACACACTTAATAAATGTAATTACATACACAGCAACACAAACTTTGCAATAAATTCCTGTGAGAAAAAACCCATAGAATCACAGTATGGTTTGAGTTGAAAAGGACCTTAAAGATCATCTAGTCCCAACCCTCAATGTTTGACCAGGTTGCTCAAAGCCCCATTCAGATGGCCTTGAGATTATAAAGGTGATATTCATCTTACATTTTTATACCTCTTAGCCTTGCATGTTTAGAGACACATTGCTCCAATATCACACTTCACGTGATGTGGAAATTTTTCATTTTAATTATTTTTTTAAAAGTAGTAATGTAATTCTTCTCAAAGCAGCTACACAAAAAAAAAAAGTTTCATGAATGAGCAAATACTAATAAAATATAAAATAGTTTACAGCAAAACTTTAGTTTTGTATTTGAATTTCTTGTTCAAATACAAGACAATATCCATAAAGAATTGTTTAAAGTCTACCAATATTGTAGTATTTTCACTATTTAGTAAAATAGTGAAGTTTTTAACTATTTCAGAAATAAGTATTCATTCAGACTAACTTCAGCCATTCAATTTAGGCAACACTCGAGATGTACAAGATGTACTTATCAAAATCTACCTAGACAGAGAGGTAGGCCTGTAATCTATCTTTTATTCCCTGAACATTCATTTTTAACTTAGCACCAAAGATGCTACATAAATATATTCTGCATTGAATACATAAAATGTGAAAAGTTAATAGAAATTAAAATAGTTTACACAAATTGGACACTTATACTGGCTCAATGTTTGCAAAATGTTTTACATGTTTCTTTTTAACCCCATTTCATTACAGGGACACCCTTGAAACCAGAACCTCGGGGCCCTTCTGCCAGTAAGCTTCTGCTTATTTTCACTTATCTAAAGGGTGGGGCCATGTAACACCTCCAGCTTTGTGCAAGAACTGCGAAGAATGCTGAGATTTCTCCTCTGTGTTGCAGCATATGAAGTCACCGAAGATGGCTGGATTGTAAAAGGAGACAAACAATATTTTTTCAGCCCAGAAAAGGCCTCTATGGAGAAAGCCAGGACATTCTGCAAAAATAATCATGGAGATCTTGCTACTATTGGAAATAATAGTGAAAGAAAATTTTTGTGGAAATACGTAAGGGAAATTTTGTTATGTTATCCACTGCATGGCTTATATACCCTCTGTATACATCCTCTGTTTTTGAAGTACAGAAGAATGTGCTTGTTGCATACTATTACTACATTATATTAGAATTAGGTTTAAATATTCTACGAAAAAATTTTTTTCTACTAAATGAATTTTCACTTTAGGAAAAAAACACGCAAAAGAATTTACTGTTTACTAGAGTGGGTATATTCTTGGCTGTTCTAATCTGAATGCAGTTCTGCCTGTGACCAAATATATGAGGAGTAATTAACAAGAAGAGCAGGTGTGTTCTTAGAAAACTCTCCTTCTGCCAGGGTGGTTATCTCTCACCTGAATATCACATTCTAGAATGCAGTGTTGCACGTAGATGTGAGGCAACTGCCAGCATAGCTTTGATGGCCCTATCTGATGGTCATGTTACTCTCCAAAACAGCTTTTTAAAGAAAGTCTTAGCCTGGTCCAGGTTAGACTGACCATTCAAACAATCCTTCATGGATTAGTTTTCCTGCACCATGACCGAAGCACAGCAGGGGAATGCTGACAACTAAATAGCATGGATGGTACCTCAGACCTCTGACATAATCCTGCTTGCTTTGCCAATTCCAGCATAGCCACACAAGCACATTTCTGATTCACACTATTAGATGTTTGCTTTTATTGTGTGAGAAAGGATATGACAGGAGGAGAGCTCAGACAGCTTGAGGCACTAGAATTACATAGCTGCTTAAAACAAGGGAAGTATCAAAAGTCTTATATTAAATTGTTTTTCTCAAGCCTTTTTGGCTTTTTCTTTGTAAATTGAGAACAGAACTTTGAAAGCTTTGATCATACCAGCAATGCAGCCAAAAATGGCAACGTATCAATAAAAATAATAAAGTAAAACTGTAAGTTGTAAGGTATCTCAGGTGACGGTGCACAATCATTTAAACAATATGTATTAATCTCTTTGATTCTACAGCACAAAATATACACTTTTTTAGTATTAGATGACTAACAAATCTTAGAGAACACTAATTAAAAATATATTTTTATGTTTAGATCTTAAAAAATGGCAAACTGGACTCATATCTCATAGGATTAATCCAGAATGCTGACCAACAGTTCAGGTAGGTAAATAAGCTACATCAAGATCCATAAAGGGCAGTTGTGGGAGTATTGTAGTGCCAAGTTCCTTCTGGAGGAATCACTGCAAAGGAGTTAAATGCAGACTCAGAGAGTGATAATGCATGTTGAAATGTGTGCTCTCCCTAGGTTAAACTACATTGTACAAAAAATGGAATTTTTATAGGGGATATATATGCTATGAATATGTAGATAATATCTGTCGAAAATAAATGTATTTTGGTCTTTGAATTGATATGCAGGGATTTCATTATCTAAGGTCTTTTAATCCTAATAGAAACTCATTTAAAAGACAGACTCAGCTGTAATTTTTTAAAAATACTTTTAACAAGTTAAGGAAGATTTTTCTCAACTGTTTCGATGACATTGTCTGAGCAACCACTACTGTTTTTCAGCTGGATGAGTGGAAGCCCAGTGCACTATGCAGCTTGGGCACAGGGTGAACCCAACTTTGCAGCAGCTCAAGAAAATTGTGTGGTTTTAAATAAAAAAGATGGTGAGTTACACATCTCTGGTTTTTAAAGTAATTTTATGGCTGCTGCTCTTCCAATGTTTGTTTAAAAACCTCTTGTCAATTTTCACCCATTCTTTACCAGCAATTTTGAGAAACATATATATTAAAGAATAGTCATTATATCTGAGGTTTCTTCAGGAGCAATATTATCCATAAAAGTGGAGGATAAGATACTGATTTTAGAGGGGAATACAGTGGCAATTTGATCACTGACGTGACAGTGACACAATTGACGTGACAGCTGCACAAAGAAAATGTTCTATTCAAAGCAACTGCAATTATTTTTTAAAATAATTATCATTAGATAGTAGTTATTTGAAAATAATAACTACTTAATAATAGAATTTAAATTTATAATAATAATTTTATAACTTCTTTTAAATAACTAGATAATTGTTTTAATAATAAGAGAATAGTCAGCAAAGGAATAGAACATATATGGAGGTTCACATTCTACAGTGCTTTCACTGACGAAGTTTTACTTTACACTTGCATCTTCCAGTGCAGCAAAACTGTTTGGGAGGGTTCCACTCGGAGGCCATCACATCTGGCCACTTTCCCAGTCACAGCAGGACCAAAGTGCCCCTGTGCACAGCGATAATGGGAGGTAGAGTTGAGCTGATGCAGGTTATCACACGTTTCCATGCAGACTGCACCTGAACTTATAAGCACAGAAACCAGTTCACTTTCCTACAAATTTCAATCTTATTCAGTGTCTTATTACCTTCAATCTTCAATTGATTTCAGGCTTGTGGAATGATGTCAGCTGTGGTTTTTCCAATGGCTATATCTGTGAGAGGCACAGAAGTTTTATAAATGCGACCCTCCCTTCAGAAGTACCTTCAGCTCCTGGAGGATGTCCTGCAGACTGGATTTTATTTAAAAATCAGGTATGATACTTTCATCTAAGCATGATTATATTACTGCTTGGGAAGGTACTTAAAGACACACAAGAGGCCTTTTGTCTCCCTGACATCTTTTGTCAGTTGCATTAAAAAATGAACTCATTGGCTAATTACTGAAAAATGCTGGTTTTACAGATTTTTAATTGTTTTCTTAAGAAGTGGTCACCTGACGTACATTGGGAAAACTGCTACATTGTATACATATTTCAAAAAATTGAAGAACTGAATGAATCTGAAAGCACCAGGCATAGCACAAAAACAGTCATTTGAGATGGAAAAAATCAGAAATAATACAAAGTTTTCCCACACAGACTTCAGTGTAATGCTTGCCTCTTCCCAAAAGGGATAAACTTGATGTGCTTAAGAAGTAAGGGTTCTATTTCCTAGTATATACAGTATTGTTATGAAGGCACCCACGGATGTCACACCAGATGAATTTATACCAGGTTACAGTTATCAAAGTTATTATTTTCCACAAACCTTGCAAGATAATTCTCTGACTTTGCTCCTGGAATGGCCCAGAGCAGAGAGTGAGCTGAAAGCACGGAAAGCGCACACGAGGCACGCTCATAATTACCAGAACATTTTACAGTAACTATGTACTGGTAATGAGATGGCTACACACTTTTTCAGAAATAAGTCATTCTTCCATTAATAAGAGGTGTACAATGAAGAGGGCTGAATATACACAAGAGTACTCTGACCATAGACACTAGGTCAAAAAGGTTTTTCAGAATTTCCAGCAGTTCCATACCTGGGCTGGGCTTTTCCTATAGAGTCAGCACTTCTTTGTCTTTTAATTGTGGTGGTATATGGCATCTCAAATCTCTGAGTTAGTTAACACATTAGATTCTCATCAGACTTCTACCATGGTTTGTAAATACCTATTTGAGTTTTGTTGTGATTTTCTCAGTCCCTTGCAGAAAGACAGAGAGCAAATTAAAAACTTGTGAATGGTTTTGACTTGGCTCTAGATCCAAGTTAACTTTGAAAAAAATATTTTGGGGATCTGAGTTACGCTAATTTTTACTTAAACTAGTTTAATTCATACCTAAGTTCTTTTTGCTGTCACTCAAACAGTCTATACTTATTTTTCCCTAGTGTTACAAGTTTTTTGGCTCTGGATATGATTACTGGATTACTGCAAGAAGAATTTGCATGAGCCTTGGAGGAGACCTGGCAAGCATACCTAATGAACAAGTTCAAGGTATAGTGCAACAGCCCCTTATGTAATAAAGAGCCTTTGTTCTGTATACAGTGGACATTTCCTGCAAAGAAGGCAAGCATCAGTATGTAAATATAATTTTATAATTTTTTTACTCAACACTGGTTATATGTCCATGGCATGAAATGTTTTTAAAACTGAAAAATCTGTTTGGGGCATGCAAGTGATGCTGAGGATTTCTTCCTCATGTTTCATGCAAAGTGTCTCACATTATTTATAGGCATGAATTAACATAAAATTAAAAATACAGATCTGGCATTTGTAGCTTTAGACACAGAGAAAAAAACAGCGTACATGGTCTGTTTCTGCCAGAAATAGATTGGGATATACTTGTAGACCTCTGCCTAAATTCTGCAACTTAATTTAGCAAAATGTCAGGGAAAGGCATATTTTCACCTTGCCTATGTTTTCTGCCTTCCATTTGCAGCTGTACATAGCCACATATCTCCATCAGTCAAGTGGCTCATCCTGACTGTTGAAATAAGTGAACTCATTAGATATCATGGTGGTCAGGCAGGTTTTCTGTTTCTTTCCTCTTTCCAATCTTGCTTCATTGTTCCAAAATACTTTCACTCTTTGAGACTCTTCACGGGCAAGGGCTTGGGAAAACTTTGAAATAATGAACTCAGATAAATTTCTGATCAAATATAATTAAAATGTTTTTACAAGAGTTTAATGAGCAAAATAGTTAAGTATTTGTTTATGAGTTGATGTTTTGACTGATGACATGACACATTAATTTTTTCCTCTGTTGGCGTTTTTTCTTAGCTTTTCTCACTTACCGTTTGAAGGATGTTTCAAATGATCCTTGGATTGGCTTGAATGATATGCTCAATGAACTCAATTTTGTTTGGTCTGATGGAAGTGCTCTCTCATACACAAACTGGGCTAAGGATTCACCTAAACTTGTAGAACCTGTTTTATATCCCAGTCTACATCCAGAAGATGGCCACAATCTGCAGCAGGTAAATATTGCTTAATATGTACCATCAAGTCTAAACCTCGGAGGAGCAACACCACTTCCAGTAAGCAGTTCACTTCACTACAGACATTGCCTAAGCCTTGTCCATTGGTCAGTCATCTATCTTTACTGGGACTAGAGACAAAAACTTTCAATATTTGAGTATTCTAGCTATCTCAGAGCATAAAATGGCATTGCTGTAATTTTGTCAAAGTATTTGTCAAAATTGCAGCAATGGGCAGATTGAATAAAGATTTGATATATTGAATAAAGCTTTCTTTTCCATAGTAAATTGTCATTTTTTCAGAGAATATAAATGCAACATTAGAATTTTAGAAGTTAACACACAGATTTATTTTCATGTCTATGAAGGAAGGAGAAGAGGATGCAAGACGAAAGAGTTCAGCTTTTTTACTTCTTCCCTATTAAAAACTATAATTGAATTACTAAGGGCCAATAGATGTCAACTACTTTCTAAGCCCATCAAACCCTCTCCACTGCTAGCACTGAGATTAAACCTCATAATGCTGTAAATAAAATAGCATTCCACGTAATCATACCAATATAGACTGATTTGCACAAACATTGCCTATCTTCCATTTAATCTCTGTATCTTGCTTTCCAAACATGCCCTTCACACTGTGTCATTCTACTCACCATCCATTCTCCCATCATTTTGGTATTGGCACCTTTAGAGAAGCCAGGGATCTGGACAACCAGCTTTGTGTACACCTGGGGCAATTCACGTTGTTCTTGCCCATGTAGCCATGTGGTCAAGGCATGCGGGAAGACGTAAATGACACTGCGCAATCCACAGCTCCACTGCAGTTCTAACTACACTAGGAAATACCAAGCAGGAAAAAAAATGTGCAAAGGTACATCCTACTTTTGTCCTTCACTTTCAAGACACTAACATCTCTCTCCTTCAGAGAATCCTTTTCAAAGGACCAACAATTAGCCCGTGGCAGCTTAGTCGAGGAGATTGCAGCTTGTAATAAACTTGACATTTCAGTTTCTTAAGCTGATCTGGTCCAACTGATAGAGAAATTCTAAGAACTAGAGCTGATGAGAGCTTTGCCAAGGACTGTAATTTAGGTGATTTTGTCAAGAATCACCACTATTTAAAGTTGGCTTTGCAAGTGAAATACAAAGCATGACCTTAATTTCATTCTTATTACTTATTGAGAGTAACCATTAGCTGGGCTAGATAATGTGGAAGAAAGTTCTTGAAAATAATAACACTTTTCAAGAATTTCTCCAGGAAAATAACCAAATGAACACGCAGGCTGAGCTGAAGAGTATAAAACAGGGGAGTTGGCCACCACAAAGGAGGTTAGAAAGGACAGAGAAGGATAAATGAAAGATGATTCTAGAGCTGTAATACACCCTACAATATCAGAAATTTAAAAAAAAAAAGAGTGAAAATACTCAGGAAGATATAGTACTTTGGTTATAACTTCTAATATCCATGTGCCCATATTCTTTCCCTTACTCCAACAGTTTGATTGTGTTTCTCTGAAGAGAGGTCCTCCTGATGACGCAGGAAAATGGAATAATGAGGAGTGTTTCCAGTACAGAGGGTATATATGCCAGAAAGATAGTGGTGAGTTCTGTATTGTTAAACCTGAAATTGATAACACAAGGATTAAAATAACTTTTCCTGTTTAACATATAAGTTAGTTTAGTTTTAGTTCAGTTTGGTTTTGATTTTGGTTTTTCTTAGTTTCGTTTTGTTTTGGGTTTTAGGCAAAGGATCAGCAAAACCTCAGGGCCCATCCTGCCTCCCAGGGTTACTTAGCAATGTTTTTGAGAAAACATAGCAGAGTATAGGAAAAGAAAATTATTTTATTTTCAAAAAAATGTAATTGAATAGATGAAGCCCACAAACATTTTAATTACATATGTTCATAATGATCTATAGGGTATCAAAGCTAGTATGTTTGACACTCACCCATATAAACCTGATATTAATAAGTCATTAAGCTTATAGTCATTAAGCTGCAAAGATTATTTTAAGAACAGCCAGGGCAAGTGTATTATTTCTGAATGAGGGGGTAAATTTACCTCTGCAGTATAAGACACTGTGCATTTACTGATTCAAAATTGTCAGAGGTAGAAAATAAATTTTTAATCAGACCTGTTGTTTTGAAGTTATATTTAATTATAAACAGCTAAGAAGAAGATGTTCCATTCCATTAGCAACTTTATACTAGGTTTGTAAATACTGATGTTACTCAGTTGCTCAAGTCAAATATGTGACACCAAATTTAACTGTTATTGGGGTGTTTTTTTTCCTTTTTCCTACAGATCCTGAACTCTTTAAATCACCAGCAACAGTGCTTGACTTTGCTTTTGACCATTCCAGTGGGATTAGCTATTCTGTCACCCATTCCAGAATGAACTGGGAGGAAGCACACAAAAACTGCAATAACAATGGGTCAGAACTTGCCAGCATTTTAGATCCATATAGCCAGGCACTGTTGTTCTTACTTGCAGAGGAATATGGACAGCCTCTGTGGATCGGTCTTAACAGTAACATGGTAAGAACAAATACATTACATACAAGCAGTCAAACTGACACAGGACCTGATTTTACTTTATGCTCTCATCTTGTTGCCCATTGGGATTTCTGCCAGTGCTGAAGACAGCATGTTACATCAATATAACAGCAATTTGCACTGGCAATCTTCAAATAAGACTCAAACAGTAGAGATTTCTTTTAGCACAAGGAAATGTTCCTGCAAACCAGTATACAACAATGTAGTGTGTTGTTTGGAGTAATTTAAAGTATCTTGAATATAAATTGTAAAACATCTAACATTTTGAGTTGTTTTTAATCTAAAAGATATTCCAGGCACAATATTCTGCCCTTCTGCTATGTGTTTATGTACCTCAGCAATCAGTGACAAGATATCAGAGGTCACACACCTGACACCCGAAAAAGAACAATTTTTATGTGTGTGTTGGGCTCACACATTTTACTAGAGTGGTCTTATTTAAGGTAGCAATAGAAATCTACAGCTGTGAACAGAAACTGGGGTAAAAATTGGTAAAAGGAATACAGAGGCTATATGATATGGTACATATTGACCAATGGCTATATTTTTTAAATTTAAAAATGCAATTGGCATAATTGCTCCCATTAAAAGTCAGAATGTTATGGAAAAATAATCCTTTCTGTTTGTGAGATGTCTACATCAGTTGTATGACAGAAGAGGGTGAACATTTGGATGGTAGGTGTGTTTTGACACGCTACACTCCTCATCATGAATCACAGTCACGATAACTACAACAAAAGGAATGATGATCAGAACGCTTAAGAACACTCCCACACACACTCCCATTTTCCATGCAGACGTCTGGGTGGTTATACCAACATGATGTCTTATCTGACCCCTAGTTTTATGCCTGCTCTCATGCCCACTTTCTTTTTTTCCCTTTCATTTCCCAGTGCTTGAAATATGCTCTGAAATAATGTTAGATACTTTTTGGAGGCATCCACATTTGCAGATGACAGACACTGTACATTTTAGTCAGTTAGCACTTACAAGCTAAGAAGGAGCATTGGTAAGCAGATGATTCTACACTGGTTTCGTGAGAGTCTTCTTGAGGAATCTGTTTAGTAGCTATGTCACTGTACACAACCTTGAAATTACCATGTAGATTTTACTTCCAGACCAATGGCAAGTATCAATGGATTGACAGGTGGAGTTTAGTTTACAGCAAGTGGTCCAGTGGAGAACCAAAACAGACATTAGCATGTGTCTACCTGGACACTGATGGCACCTGGAAGACAGCTTCTTGCGAGGAAAAACTCTCCTCTATCTGTAAAAAATCAGATGGTAAGTAAATCCATACAAGCATTTTGACTAGAGGCTGTATAGAGCTATCAACTGTACTAAATATAATAAGCCACTGGAAAAAGACTTTGTTTATATACCAGTATAAATATAATACTTTGTTTATACACCAGGAAGACAGGAGTAGCTAACTAGTTCTAAGTACCAACATGAATTCTTTCCAAAAGTTAATTGAGTCATGATAATTACCAAAAGCCTAAGAAAGAAAGGATTGAATACTCACCTTCTTTTTTAAACTATTCATTCTGTTAGGAAAAGTAATTCACTTGCTATAACACCTGTTTTTATTAGGTATTTTATGAAATTTTGTATCCAGTTTGGGGTATCAAAATTTGAAAAGCTTCTCAGTCAACTAGGATTTTCATATGACCAGGTAACAATAATTAGAAGAAAAGATTGGAGTTGGAAAAAAGACTAAGAAAACAAAGACTTCGAGAAACGATATTATCAATTCTAAATATTAAAAATGGGCCTTATGGGATGGAATTTAATTTTTCTATGTGTCTGATATGAGTTGGAAAGGGGTGACAGACTTATATACAGCAAGGAAAACTTTCTAATTTTATCAGTACAGAAGTTTTTAATAAATACTCTGGACGGATCAGTGAATCTCCATCACTACAGCTTGCTAAGAACAGACAGGACCAACATACCTTTGTTCTCACACCTGTGAGAACAAAGATGAAGTAAATAACCCCTTGAGGAGCCTTCCAAGCAAAAACTTCTATAATTTATATGGAAATAACTATAAATATGATTTCAAAATTTAGCTATATTCTTGAATTTTTCAACATTATGGAAGACCTTCAATCACTAGCAAATTTAAAATTACGTGCTCAATTATATTCTAAGATGTTTTAATTTGACAAAAATCCTCAGAATTCATAGCCAATGTCTATTTCCACCTTATTATTCCGGAAATCTCATTTGAGAGCTGAGTATTCCTTATCAGGGAAAGAAGCAGACTGTAGAAGACTTACGAGGAAAAAAATGTAATTTGGCAGAATATATAATTTACATTCCATCTGCATTTATCTACCCAACCCAAAATCTTCCTATTATATCAGTCACTATGGAGTGTATTCAGGATGCAATTTAATAAAAAATCCTGCAAGCTATGCTTAGTTATACCAACACTTTCATTCACTATCACCATTTCTACTGTAAGGTTCAGTAAGGTTCTAAAAGGTTTTAGTCCTGACAAAAAACAAGACCGAAGTGTCAGAAGACATTTTAAAAATAGCAGTTTTAACTAATTATGCAGATATTTATGCCGGAAAAGCAATTGATTATTTTATTGGCTACAAATTATATAATTACAAAAAATATCATTAGACAGAATCTATTCTGCATATAGACTAGTGTATCTTCCTAATCACATTGATAAATAAATATGAAGAAAAATTTTGTCTCAAATAGAAAATCAGAGCCATATTCAAGCTCTTCTTAGAATAGGCTTTATTTCCACTAAGACTACAAACCTAACATAGTCATTGAGTTTTGTCTTACTAGTATAATGGGAAAAAGTTACATAAAATAGCTGGACTCCAACTACCTGATCTTTCATCAGTAATGGCTCCTACTGAGCCCCCACAACTTCCTGGAAAATGCCCTGAATCGAGAGGACACAAATCTTGGATACCTTTCTCTGGTCACTGCTATTACTTTGAGGCCTCCAAGAAAAGAAGTTGGTCTCAAGCTCATGAGGAATGTGCCCGACTAGGTGAGTGTTTCATCTTAGAAAGACTGATTATGTGATTAAACATGAAAAATAATAGGTAATACTGCTAAGCACATCTCAAATTACTTTAAAACTTCACAATTAATGCTTTTTTTGGTTGCTTTTCTGAGTATGCTTTTGCACAATAAAACTAATCTTTGTCAGAGACAGCAGCATCTCATATGTCAAATACCAGGTGAAATATGAGTACCTCAAAAATATTAAATTCCTACTAGTTTTATGACAAGAAGTAATCAGGTAGGGAGATAAACACTTTTACAGACCCACTAAGGCACAGGCTGCCGTATTGGCTTTCCCTTCCCCAAACAAGTGGGGAATCCACATGCGGTGTAAATTAGGAGACACAAAGTCATAGGATAGCTTTGTTAGTTCCAGGGCACAGCTCAGTAAGTGGATCTCATTGGCTGATAACAACAAATGAGATGGAGGAGCTGTTTATCTTTCATGAGCCAGTAAAACACACCCAGCCATGCAATTCCTGCTCTGGAACAGCCCCATGCTGCCCCCATGGAGAGAAGAGCAGTGCCTTCATCAGGGAAGGGGAAAGACTCTTTGCTCCACATTGCTGAGAACAGGTGCGCTGGCACACATATTTCAGTGTGAGTAAGAAACATCCTGTACATTTCTAAAGGCACTTCCTCACATATTTCAAAGCACTGACCTATAACTGAGTAAACAGAAAAAGTTGCTTTGCAAAGGTGTTTTGCTCTACAGCTGCACGACAGCAAAATTCCTGGAGTGGTTTTGTAGAAAGATAAATCACATAATTACTACAAAAAGTAAACATTACAATAATAACCAGGATAAAAGGTTACAGTCAGACACTGCTCCATGTTCTAAATTCTTACACTTTTGTCTGCCTGTTACCCACTGGCCACGCCAGGAAGGTGGTCATTTCCTGATGATCCCAACATAGCTTTGTGTATTTGCAATGCTGGGGCATATGGCAATTATAAATCAACTTCTGGACACCTTCTGGACTGCAACCTCCAGCTGCTGACACATCCTACCTAACCTGTTCTCGTTGGCACTGCCAAAACTGCTGCCAAGCCACTGACAGGGACAGAGCCATAGTGGCAACAGGCATGGTGGTGACTACATCACATGTACTTCTTTCAGCCTACCTGCACCATGATCTGGGATGTGGTCAGACCTGTCCAAAAAGTATTGCGGGAGAGCAATTATTCTTCTCTAAAATACCAAAGACTAAAATAATCCAGAAAATCTCAGAAAATCCATATATTTGAACATATTTGCATACATACAACACACAGTCATGTTCAAAAAAAAAAAAAACAATACAGCGATATAATACCCACAACAAGACTAGTAAATAATTTGGAAGAGTTGGTGTCTTTTATATATTTTTGCATATTTTTTATGTGTTTATTGAATTGACCTGTAAGAAAACGAGCCACTGTGATGTGTTCCTTAATATTTTTTCAGGTGCTGATTTGGTATCAGTAGGAGACTATAGTGAAACAAACTTTCTGTCAGAAACCATTAAGATACTCCATGGAAAATCACTGAACTTTTGGGTAGGGCTAAAGAAAGATGACAGAGGTAATATCTTTAATCATATGTTACCCTATAATATGAAATTACATGTTATGTTAAAAAGAAATCAACTTTGTACACTTGAAAGCACATATACATATATAAAAATTGCATACATTCTACTTCAAAGTATCCTTAAATATGCTTAAAATTATAATTGAAACATTTAACTAGCTACTCATGTTATAAATTTTTGTTTTCTCCATCACAACTCATTCTATTTGTCTAAACCCATGTATTTTATACATATTTGTTTATTTTTAATATTAGGACAGTGGGTATGGACAGATAAATCTGCAGTGGATTTTGTCAACTGGAATGCGGGAGAACCTTCAAACAGAAGACTTAAAGACTGTGGAGAACTATGTGCATTGTCTGGCTCCTGGAACACCAACCTCTGTCATTTCAAAAAAGGATATATCTGTAAAAAACGAAAAAGTAAGTAGTATTTCTAATATATTAATGTTAATGATGTCTAATAATGTATTTTCATTGTATAACATAAAAATGTAAAATATTCTAAGTTTGTGTGCAGAACCAGTTGGCTCTAATGGCAGGATGTGGCTGCCTAAATACTGACAAGCTTCACATGGCTTCTGACTGCCTTCTCAGGAGGTTGTGTCTCCTCTGCCTCCTCCAGAACTACCATCTGCCCCATCCAGCCATCACAAATACTTCAGACCCCTATGTTTAGGTGAAAGCTAAGCTCAGGAGCAACACTTTGTTTAATTTCTCAAACAAAATCTTGTTCTGATGAGTGCAATGCAAGCTGCCCTGTAGAAATGCTGGACTTGGTGATTCCTTTCCTTACTGACCACTGATCTGATGGTCAGGAATACCATGACAAACAGTCTTGTAGCACTCTTTATCTACAGAATGATAGAATTATGTTTAATAAAATACTTCTAGTACCCTGATGATAGAAAAATTATCATCTGTAAGAAAATGCATGAGTTCAATTACCAACTGAGATTAAATCAAAGTAGTTCAGCATATGGACATTTTGTTTGGTTAAACTTCCTATTTCTGTTCACCTTTCTATTACCTGCAAAGTTCAGGAAGTGCAACTACCATAGGAACCACATCCACATGGAATGGTTATCTCTCTCTGACAGAAGGGGCTACAACAAGGGAAAACTCTTTTCAGCTCAAGTAAAATGCTGACGATGCACCACTAACACTCAAGACGTCCTTTCAGGAAACACCTTAAAATGACTAAGGATCCTGTGGGGAGTTTCTCAGAAATGAATGTATTTAAAAACACTTTTTGAAATAACAGAAATCTGTCTCTTCAGATTATTTTGGGTATCTTGACTGAGGAAGTCAGATGCTCTTAGAATGAAAGATCTAAACATCCTACCAGAGTTGTACACATGCTTAGCTCCATCTCTCTGGGTGAGTAATTGTCACCAACATAGGAATTTAGGGGGAATTGTCAGAAACACTGGTACTTAGGAACTTTGAAATGCCTCTTCCTTTTTTTTTTTTAAGCATTCAGAATTTTTAAGCATTCATTTTTTTTTCCATCCAAAAGCTCGTGAAAACAAAGAGATGTCATCAGAAAATACAGGTAAGCATATTTCCTTTTAAGTAGAACAATAAGGGCATGCTAAAATAAAACAGGAATATAATTACATAGTTTCTCAGTATTAGTTTTGAGAGGGTTTAAAAAGTCCATAAGCTTTTACTCTGTATCTCAATATAGGATATAGAGGTTATCCTGAAGTAAATATTGATTTACTTTTATATTTATATTTTTAATATTAGGTTTTGATCAGATTTAATTATATTTTACTTGGTGTTCATTAAAAAAACCCCGAGAGCACATGTTGAACTGAAAATCTACATGCACATTGAATTTTTCTGCTTTCTGATTGTAGAAATCTCATTTATTACTAGATTCTGAAATCTTTTAACCTCAAAGGTTATCCCATTTTATATGCTTACAGAAGAGAAAATGGAGAAAGTACATTCTGCTGGCATCATTTGGCTGTTCATTCTTCTAGCCCTCTCCATAGTTGGAGCTGGAAGTATAATTTATTTCTACTTGAGGAGGAAAAGACAAAACCTGCCACATATTTCAACCAGCATGAGTGGATCAGAAGTAACTGTGGATATTCAAGGAAAAGATGTACATACAGACATGTAGTCTGACCAAGTGCCCTTGGGATCCAACTAACAAAAACCAGGCTATGAATCAGTGAAATCTTACCCCAGCTTTTTGTTTTCTTACCCAGACAATAGTCTCCTTTCTTCTCGAATACAGAGTTCATGGATTTATATAAATACACACGTACATCTTTCAAAATTCCTTCCAAAGGGTTACACAGTTGTTTAGCCTGGGGAGTGTAGGTGTTTTTCATATAAATGGGTATGGCTGATAAGTTGGCTCCAAATGTATTATGGGGAAAGTCTAACGGATATTTACTATGTGAAAATTACTTAATTTAACTCAGTGTAGAAATTCTCCTTTTTTATACACATTACTCATAACTTCAAATTGTTTTTCCCTGTGTGTTACTTCAGTGGTATCTAGGCTATGATACAGAACCACAGAATTAACTAGGCTGTAAAAGACCTTTGAGATCATCAAGTCCGACCTATGAAACACTGGGCATGTCCTGTTTTCAGCTTCATAGTTCATGATACTATCTTTTCATTCACGTAAAACCTGTTATGATACCTGCATCTGTGCATTAAGTATTACTTGCTTCCCAAAAACAGATTAAAAGTTGTAAAAAAATTGAGGAGGCTCATTTAATTTTACCTCTACTCTGAATTTTTTGATTACGCCATTTCCTACAGCCTTGTACTATTCTAGTAGTCTGCAAATATCTATGTTTTTCTGAAGTTCAGTAATAAAGATAGGAGATCTTGTCATAGGGTTTTATTTCAGTAATGATTCTTTCAGTATGCAGAGCTGCCCCTTTTTAAATCCAAGCACATATAATAAATGGCTATCTTATAGAGCATGATGTAATTCTTTGGTGCAGAGATATAAAATCACTGACGTGTTTTTTGAAAATATATTCTTTCATTTTTGTTGTGATTTCATTTGATAATGAGCTTCTAGCTAGAAGCTAGACCCTTCTCAGCTTTTCTTCCATTGTACACAGTAGCAGTGTTTGCTCCAGGGGGCAGTTTATCATTCTGCATATTTTAAGACATGCATCATCCCTCCTGAGGAATGGAGACACCTTTCCCCAAGCCACAAGAGGGCACGTGGCACTAACTGGCCTGACTGAAGAAGCATACGGAGGAGCAGGACTAGAGCAGAGGAGCTTCTACCAAAAGTGTATATTGGGAAACAGACTCTTTCTTTGGCCCTTCTGTTAGGATTTCTCACTCACTCCACATGATTATGGTTTCTGACTGACAAAAAGATAAGGCCACACTAAAAATCTCTGCAAGGGAAGAAAATCTCTTCAATAAGTGGAATAGGTTTCTGCACCAGGACATCTGTGTCTATGCCTGAGTAGCTTGAGAACACACTTGAATTACCTTTAGTTTTTACATTTCTTCTAGATATTCACCAAGCAATAAAGACTTCTAACTAAAAATGTTATTGATAGTTACTTAGAATGGAAGTACCCGCTTCGTCTAGGAATACTTATTTCAGAGGTTTTAACAAGGGCTATCTTAAAACATGGGTCACCCCTGGTAAGGTTTACTCCTGAGAGTACAATTTTTCCCCAGCCCTCATTTGCTGGATGGACACACATTGTTCTATACCTTTGGCTAAAAGGGTAAAGAACTCTCACCAATCACAGCTATAGGAAGATGTCAGAAGATTGCATGGCTTTCCCTTTCTTACTTAACCAAGTAATTTCATAGAGACATAAGATCTTTTAACCAAGACCTGTTTCAAAACAAATCAAAAAAACAAAACACAAAAAAACCCAAACCCAAAACTCCCACCACAAAAAAAAAAAGGCAACCCAAACCCAAAACTCCCATCCACAGGTTATTTAAAATAGAGTTAAAAATTAAGTAAACCAAAAGTATATTTTACAATTTATGTAATTTGAACACTTCGTAAAGCGCAGAGTTAACAGCCCTCAGATAAAAGTCCCTTAAGTTACTATAGTAAGTTCTGTAATACCAACTCTTTGTGATAAAGAAAGTCATTGCCATTTTCAGGAGGAAATAGGAAATAGCTGGGAGAGCTTTGCACAAAATTGTGTGAATGAGAAAAACACCACCTGCTTCCCATGGAGATGACTAGAGATAAAATTGTTTCCTGGTGTGTACTACAGATACCTGGGAATACATAGTTCTGCTTGCCCTTTGGACGAGTGAGTAGGGAAAGCACTTTTCCTGGTCTGTTTGCATACAGAACATGCTGCTGGATCCTACTGTATTTATGCCCAGCTTAGTGAATCTGATAAATTAAAGTTACCTTTCCCAAAAGAAAAAAGTAAACATACAACAGAAGAGACTAAATTTCTTAAATGTATTTGTAAGTTAACTATAAAAATTGGGAGTTCATAACAGAAGTATTCTGGTGACCAAATTCAGCAGAGCCTGGCACCTTCAGAGGAGAAGCCTTGCTGGTATCACCACCGTGCAGGGAGCACGGAGAGCTCAGCAGTCAGGCATATGAAAATATATATATATATATTTATGTCCAGCTACTTTGTATTTGGACTGCACATCATGACTGAACAAGAACTGGACAGTATCACAGGTTAGACATGAAGTATGTTGCTGATCCCCCTGCAAGGTACCAAGACCACAAAGACTGATCCAAAATGCCTCTGACAGAAAGACAGAGAGCACTGTGGTGAGAACAGCAGTGAAAATAAGCGAGTGCAGAGTACGCCAGTGCAGCAGTGCTCACACCTGGGGACAGGGGCTGAGAGCCATAGCCCTGGCCAGACCTGCTCACACCTGGCAGCCACTGTCATTACCTGCTGTTTGCAGCGTGGGGCAGCCCTGCCAGAGCAAGGACACATCATTCAGTCTACAGTCTCTCCAACAACTCAGCAGCCACTGAGAAGAGACCAATGCACCTGAGCACCGACTTCTCTGCATTTGTTGTTTGGGCCTGACATTGGATATGAGTAAGACATTGCCCACACACCTCACACATTGCTCAGACACAGAAGAGGGCTGGGTTGCACTTGGTTAAACTCCACAAGACAAAGAAGGCCCTTACTCCTTTCAATGCTTAATCCCAAATCCCAGTATTTATGCTTAAGTAAGTTGTTTGCATGTTTCTCTTTTCAAAAAGTCCTATGTACTTAAAATCACTGTCAGTTGAGTCCTTGGAATAAGTAAAAAATTACCTGTTGTGAATGCTGCCGTTTAAATTAGATTCAGAGTGGAAAAGATACCTCAGTGCTGATGTCTAACGTAAGTGTTTCATACTGATGTGTGTGATGTGGGATTTTTTCTCTCATTTTCATAAATAAATGGTGCCTGATTTTCCTTGTTTTTAATCATTACCACTTGCAATGACAACATAATCTCTTTCACACATACGCTCAGCTATCTAAGGCGCCTGAAGGGGATGGAATTCATCTCACATAATGCAGATATCTAAAATGCAGCAATATCCAGCTAAACTGCTCACCCAAGGTCATTATTGCGGTCAGCACAGAAGGATGGAAACATTAGGGTGCAATTACTTGATATGGTCTAGAGACTGATGAGAACTGTAGCCTCTCTCTGACACAAAGACAGCCTAAAACAATTATCTCACAGTAAATGAGTTCTGCAGAATCCAGTTCTTAATTGATATCTTATGCAATTTGGTATAACAAGCACTAATAGCTTTTTGTTGATTATATTTATTATCAATAGCTCCAGGCTATTCAGAAAACAGCTATCAAAACCAGTCCTCATAGATTTTTTTTCCCCCTGGCTTGAAAATCATTACTTTTGGAAACAAACAATCTGTCAAATTCAAAAATTTCTGTTCTTTTTATTTTTCAAATTAATTAAGAATGGAGACAGAGGAGGTAGCATTTCTTAAGCAAATGTTAAGAACACTGACAGAATCTCCTATGAAATTAAAAATAAACTTCCAAGGCAAGCATCTGCCTTTGTACGTCCACAAACACTTCCCAACCTATTGCCAGGACAGATGAAAAATCAGTGAAATGTGTCTGCTCAAAGTCTTGATACAATCTCTGTGTTTTAAGTACATCAAACTGTTTCCCTGAAGGGCTCTGCCACTTGTGTCTCCACCACTGATAGAAATAGTTGAGGAAGAAAAACAGAGCATAAAATTCAGTTCAGTCCCATACTGAGTACTGCTGCTAAAAGTTCCCTCTCCTCTTCTGCACAGACTGCCATAAAACCACTGCACCTACTTTGTCTACATTCTGTTTATATTTCTCCCAAATATTTCCTGCTATATCCATGATCTTAATGCTAAGCTGATAATTGCTGTTTACCAAGAACTGTTCAATTTTTAGTTCGCCTAAATTTATTTTTAATTTATTTTTAGTTTCCGTAAGCAACATTTCTGTTCACAATACCACAAATAAATCTCATGTCATTGATACATTATGTCATAGACAAATCTTAACTACCACTTAAACATTATCACTCATTAATATCTCAGCAGCTCCACCCAATGCTGTCCTCACACAATGTACGAAACACTCCTGAATTACACAGCATTATTTTCCTAATGATTTCAAATGATGTCACGTTCCACTGGTAAAAAGTGATCAGAAATGGCTCATTACTTGAACTGTATTAACAAATAATTTAAAAAATATTTGCACAAATACACAGATACAGGTGAGTAGAGACTGCATCGAGAGAAGCCCTACTGAAAAGGACTTGGGGATTGTAGATAAGAAGCTGGACATGAGCCAGCCATGTCTCCTTACAACCCAGAAAGCCAAACATGTCCTGGGCTGTATCAAAAGAAGTGTGAGCAGCGGGTTGAGGGAGGTGATTCTCCCCCTCTACTCCTCTCTGGTGAGACCCCCACCTGGAGAGCTGCATCCAGCTCTGGGGTCACTGGCACAGGAAGGACATGGATCTGTTGAACCAAGTCCAGAGGAGCCCACCAAGATGATGAGGGGGCTGGAACACCTCTGCTATGAAGACAGGCTGAGACATGGGGTTGTTCAGTCTGGAGAAGGCTCCCGGGAGACTTAGGGCACCTTAACTACAGCAGGCCATAAGAGAGCTGGAGAAGGAGTTCTTACAAGCTCATGCAGTGATAGGATAAAGGGGGATGGCTTTAAACTTAAAAAGGGCAATTTCAAATTAGATCTTAGGAAGAAATTCTTGACTGTGAGTGTGCAGAGACACTGGAACAGGTTGCCCAGAAAGTCATGGATGCCCCATCCATGGAAGTGAACAAGATCTGGCTGGATGCAGCTTTGAGCAACCTGGTCAAAAGAAGGTGCCCCTGGACTCTGGAGGGGTCCCTTCCACCTCAAACCATTCTAGGATTCCAGGAAATTAACTTATTGTTACATCCTCCTCCTTTTCCCCAATTTATTCTTTACTCTTTACTTCCCCAAACCTTGCCATTTTTATAAATTTGTCTCAATAATTATTTTTAAAAAAATTTTCGAAGCAATACGGGTTACTCGCTTTTCCTCCTCCAAAATCCATCCAAGATAACTTTTAGCAGCCAACTGCTTCCAGATATTTAAATGTAAGTTCTTCATGTAATAACCTCAGCACTTTAGTTAAATACTTAAGAATATTTTGCAAAGTTTTATGGTTGAGAAAGAGTATTTGAAATTAAATATATGATACAGTTTTATGTTCATTTAGCACTCAAGCACAACCAAACAAAGCTTTTTTTTCCAGTTTTGTCCAGTAGCTTTCCACAATTCCCAGCTAATTCCTAATTTCATAATTTCTTGTTCATAGCTTTGCAACGTATTCAATTTCATTACTTGATCCTTTTTTAAAAAAACAGAATTTGAATGTTTACATTATTCTGAGATTTTGTTTGAGTCAGGTTCCAGGTATTTCTACAGAAGCTGCAAAATGGAGAAATGTTTTTCCTACACAGACATTCAGGTGACAAGTTGGCATCGGCATCCCAATATTCCATGATCCACGCACTGAGGACAGGGCTTCATCGAAGACCAGCTGACAAGTAAGCTTTTACTGTTACCTCCTGGAACTACAAAGCATCTGAGGAAGGATCCTCCCCATCCTGGGGTACTTATAGATGTCTCTCGTGACCTATTATTGGGCTAAGGAATGACCATTGGAGAGTGTACCTTCCGCACAATCAAAGAGCCCAGGTCTGGTGTGTGCCTCGAAGACTGACACTGGCTGGCACTGCTGGCTTGTGGAGCCTTCAGGCTGGGAGATATTCACAGCCCCACTTGGTACCAGGGGCTGTGATTTCTCTTCCAGTCCCAGCCTGGGGTGACTCCGTGGCTCGGCCATCCCTCCCTCTGCCAGGGCAGCCACGCTGGCGTCCGAGGCGGCCAAGCCTCACAAAGGAACGGCGCCGCAAAGCGAGGGGAGACTGCCTGAACCCTCTTCTGTCCCGTTCACTGAGCCCCGGGCCCAGTGTCCCGCAGCCTTCCCCGACGTGGGGGATGATGCCGGCGGGGTCTGCACGGCCCGCACCTCCACCTGCCCTGGGCCGCACCGCCAGCAGCGGCCCCGCCGCCCTAGCACTGGAACCTCCCCTGCTCCTCATGGGGGCTGCGGGACGCAGCGGGGCTCTGTGGGGTTGGGGGCCGCTCGGAGCGCGGGGGCAGAGAGCGGTGAGGGCAGGGGAGAGCGGAGGAGGATAGAGGAGGGCAGAGGAGGGTAGAGAAGGGCAGAGGAGGGCAGGGGAGAGCAGAAGAGAGGAGGGCAGGGGAGGGAAGGTAGAGCAGGGGAGGGTAGAGGAGGGCAGAGGAGGGCAGGGGAGCGGACGGGAAGGCACGGCAGGGCAGCGGAGAGCAGAGGAGAGGAGAGCAGGGGAGGAAAGGTAGAGCAAAGAAGGGGAGGGCACGGCAGGGCAGGGCAGAGGAGGGAAGGGAGGAGAGGGCAAGGTCGGAAGGGGCCAGGGCGCGCCCCGGAGCGGCCGATGGCGCCATCTAGCGAGCGAGCGGGGGAGCGGGCGCAGGCCGGGCCGGGCCGGGCGCGGCGCGCAGGGTTCGCCCGTGGTGGTTGCTGCCGCTGTCCGTAGCCAAAGGCGGCACCTGAGCCTTGGCAGAAACATTTTTGCTCTGCGGGCGCGAATCCCCTCAGCTCGAGGTGCCCAGGACGTGCCCCAGCACGGGCGCGCTGCGCTGCCGCGCGGACTGGTGCCAGCAGGACGCGTGAGGCCCCGGGAGGCGCGGCTTGGGCCCGAGGGAACGGGCTGCCCTGGGGATGAGAGGGAACGGCTTTAGCCCTGTCATTAACTTTTAGATGACGAATGAGATAATGTCCTCGTCTTTTCAACTAAAATTGTCTAGTTTTCTAGCTCAAGGTTGTATGTACAATTTTTTTCTTATGTTTGACTTGTAAGTGAGGCATACTTCATACATAGTAAAACTAGTGAAAATTTTCTTCAGTTTCCATTTTGTTTTTCCGTTTTTTTCCCCCCTTCTCACAAGTCTTGTAGGACCATCACTGCAGTGTTCCAGGTAGGCATTTGTCATCATACACGACATTAGGGTCAGTTTAAACAATATTAGCAACAGAAAGAGAGGATGTGTGGGTGATTCACTGGTAGTTCTGGTAATCAGCTCATTACATGGCGAATAAAAAACTGTGTGCCTCCATCTCCATTGCTAATAAAGGGATAATGTGTGTTTATCTCATAGAAGCATTGTCAAGATCAGGTAATTGCTTTTAAATATTAGAATTGAAAAGTGTACAGAAATGCAAAGAACATTAGCTTATGATAATAAGCTAATTAGAGATACAGAACTGACAGGAATTCTCCTGGCACAATTTCAGAAAGTTGTTTACACACCAGACTTGCCCCTCTTGGGGATATAAATATGGTCACTTTTGTTTCCAAATTTCTGTCATAAGGTCAGGATGAAGATATTTCACTGATTGCATCACTTGTCTTTCTGTAAATGTCCATTTATTGTCTTTCAGTAAATGTCCATTGTGTTGTTTTTATGGGGTTTTTTTCTGACTCTAATGAGGTACATTTATTTCTTTACAGATTTCTGAGGAAGTGAAATGGAGTTGCAATTAGAAGCAGTATGGTTTTGACACATCAGAAAGCATCAGTGTAATTGCTAAGAGTACTTCTGTTTTTGTTCTCTTTAAACTGTATGCAAAGATGTAATTGCCTACAACAGACTGAGAGACTTCAAAGGAAGAAAGAATAATGGAAAATTTCAGTTATCTGCCCAAAGAATTATATTTATCATGTGGGTGGGTTGTCATGTAGACAGGACATGTGCATGTCCATCACTGCTTTTTGGAAGCTCACAACAGAAGGCTAATCCGTCCTAAGAACACAAGGCCCTGGTAGTGTTATGCTGGGTAAAGGTCACTGTAACATTAATTGCATTCTCCTCAAATTTTATGTATGTTAAGAAAACAATTTCAAGAAGTATCCTAGAAGTTGTTCTGAAAGAACTAGAAATTGCTGTTTGCTCTATTGCATAATCTCTTCTTGAAAACATTTCCAGTGCCAGAGGAATAGCAAAACACAAATATTACATCAGTCTCTAAAACGAGCTCCATCTTTCCTGAGGACTTTAAGATAGCTAATCTAATTTTGTATAAGGTAGACTGATAGAAACAGTAATAAGGAAAGAATTAGGATATAGCTATGATAACTTACAGAAGACTTAAATGTGAGATTTTTAGTAGAGGATCAGGCCTAACAACTCTACTAGAAGGATCCAGTAAATGTGGAGAATGTGCCCTGTTCAATAAGTCCTGAATCACCTGCAAGGAAGAGGTGGTGATGGTGTTTACTGATGACTCACATGTATTCACGGTTGTCAAAACTCAACCTTGAGTATGGATACCTGCAGAACAGTTTTTCACTGCTGAGCTATGATGTAATGAAATGGAAACTGAATTTAGTGCTGTGAAAGTCAAACTAAAATCCAAGTTCAGTGGCAGCTAAAATTAGCAACATTGTTATGGGGTTACTGAGTGCTATGAGGTTAAATGAACTAGGAGTTTTTAATTATAAGATGGGGTGATTAAGGACAAATATTATGGAAGGCTATAAAATCAAGAGCTTTTCCATGGGATGGCCTATTGTCAGAAGTGGATTTACCATGTTCCTGAAGAACAGGTTGACAAGGGCTCTTGAACAGTCAAGACCAACCACTGGCTCAGGCCGTGCCTTCCCATCCGCTCCCCTGCCCTCCTAAACCATTAGTTCAAAGAAAACAGGGTGGTATAGCGAGGAAGAATCATTCATTATGTGCTTATTTGTACACTCCTGTAAGTGTCCATTATTAGACTCTGTAAGAGAAAGCAATTTAATACACAGACT
This sequence comes from Vireo altiloquus, assembly GCA_013396875.1. Lineage (NCBI taxonomy): Eukaryota > Metazoa > Chordata > Aves > Passeriformes > Vireonidae > Vireo > Vireo altiloquus. The sequence goes on along the minus strand of VZRF01013100.1, from coordinate 269,613 downwards.
TCTGGTTTGAGGCACTGTAGTACTTCCACTAATTCTTGTTATTAATGACAAAGTTGAAAAGAAGTGAGTTTCAGCTAGTTAAAGAATAATCTTTAAAATCTTCAGTATCAAATATGACTCTATGACATATCTTTTAAATAAACATGTCAAATGTCTGAAATATTTCTAAAAAGTACATGACTCTCTGCTGCTGCCTGTTTGTTTTTGGAAATAACAGTGTTGTTTAAGCAACAGACCATTGTGTTTGTCACTGTTTTCACAAAAGCAGGTGTAGTGTCCTTTCAAAGATGTGAAGGCATTAAATACATTACACTGAATATCTCAGAGGGGTATGAAATGTATTTCTCTCACATGTATCCACTGGGGTGATTCCTTTAAAGTGTTGCTTTACTGTCTAAAATACTATCTTTCCTTTCTCAGGAATTCTGACAGTTAATAGCAATGTTTTATTTTGTCTTTGTTTCTTTGGAAAAGAAAGTATATGTTTTCATAAGACATTGCCAAATGTGTTCTACTGCAGAAAATATTCATTCAACTTTCATGCTTGCTTACATAATGGTTTTCCAGCATTTGGAAATAAGCCTGAAATATGACCTGTTTATTTGTATGGAATCATTCACGGAGATAGATTTTACTGACTAGCAAAAAGACATCTTCTGTAACACTAAAAGCTACATATGCACTTCATGGCTTCCAGCTCTGTTTACTAAGAAACTATCTTGATGACTTCCATATTAGTGCTTTAATAGGAGCTCAGAACAGGAGTAGAAATCTGTATGTTTGGTATTCTGAAGATGTTGAGTGTTTCACTTGATCTAGTGCTCATGATGGGGCAGTTGGAACTCAACGATCTTTAAGGTCCCTTCTAACCCAAAGCATTCTATGATTTCACTTATTGTAAGTTTCCATTGATTCAGATGCTTTGCCAGTATGTAGGTCTATGGCAACTTGCTTCTATTCAAATACATATTTATATAACACAAGTGATTAATAGAGTACAAGGTCAGAAAACAGCATGATAATTGCCTTCTTTAATCAGAGTCCAGATTGTAAGACTTAGATCTGAGTCAATTCATGTTGAGCCATTCTTCTACCATATTTCTGATTATTTTACAAAGAGTTACATATTTTTCCACTACCATCAACTACAGAAATATATTGAACTGTCTCCCTGCTTTGTTCTTGTAACATCCGCTTTGTTTCAGAAATATGCTCTTATTTCCTGCAACGTTTCCTTCATGGGCCTGTTATTCCTTCTCAGTTAGATTAAAAATGTCCTTTAATCTTGCTTTGTGACTAAGTAATGAACTTCCAGCACTGTCTTTATCTGTGCAGCACGCTGGAAATACTTTGTCCCTCAAATCTTAGGATGCTTGGAATGCCAGTTACTTAACCTATAAAGACTTAGGATAGGGCAACTAATAATGCTTTACAGGATAGCAGCCTTCTACCCACCATCCATTCATCACTTATTCAGAGATGTGTGCCTTCTGGACACACTCATATTCATTAAAGTGTAACTTGAATGTTAGTCAGTTTAAAATCAAAAATATGAAGTGTAATATTTCTTTATATTACAATAAATTATACTTTAACACCTTCTTTTTTCCAGCTTTAGTGAAATCAGTTTAAATATCACTTTCAAAACTGACGTAGAAGTCTACATATAAACAAACCTGTAGTCATGTACAGCTGTGAAATCTGTTTGAAACTCACTGCTGCTGAAAATGTTAGCTGGGTTTGTTGTGCCTCATTCAAACTGGATTTATTTGTGCGCCTGTGTAGGCTCTGGTCACTCTAGGAAAATGCTGTATGCTTCACATCATGCAGTAACTGGCAGGACTGGAGCCTTACAGAAATACGATAGATGAGGTGAATTGGTGGATTCCAATCCAATAATTGTGAGCATCTAGCTGAGGTATTTTTTCTTTCCTTGAGAAACTGTCTGTCTCAAGGGAATTTGAGACATCTGTGTGATGGATTTTTCATAGCAAACATCAGTCCCAACCAATGAGTTATTTCCATTATCTAAATTGCTTTTGGAATGGCATTGGTTTTGGAATGGCATATATTGCACTAATGCAAATTTTGTTGGGGAAATCCGTTATGGTCTTATAAATTCAGCAAAGGTTTCAGTAATTTTATCTTGTGTGCATATCCCAAATTTATTATTAAAACAAATATTGTTAAAGTCTGTGGTAACAAACTAAAATGACTTATTTCACCAATGAATAACTTCTGGACATAGAAATATTTTCAAATTATACAGTAAAAATCACTTATTATCTAGTTGTACATTTTTATTTTTATTAGAAGGGATTTTTTACCTGTATTAAACATAAATTCAGTACTTTATATTAAACTGGTAAGGAAGTAATCAAAAATTATTGCCAAGATTGAACAATCATTATGCAAAGTTATAGGTGCAGTACTTGAAATGTTCAGTAATTTTACTGTTTTATCTTTAAAAATATTATTCTACTGTTTTATCTTTATCTCTGTTTATATTAGATAAGTTATGGACAATTGAAAGTGCCATGTTTTTAAGCAAAAAATTTAAAGCCAGTTCTCTAAACTGTGATGAATCAGAAAAAAGTACAAATAACGTAGAGCTCTACACGATAAACTTCTCTTGTGGTCTGTTCTCTCCCTGTTCAAAAGGACATGAATTTAAATCAGATCAGTATCTTCCCTATAGTACTTTGGTAAGAGAAAACCTGGAAAGAAGGGAAATTTGCACAGTCTGTTGGTTTTCTTTGACCTTTTCTACTAGTCTGGATTTTTATGGCAATGTTGCAGATCACATAGCTGACAAATGAACTGTGGAATCACTACAAGTTAGAGTTCATGAATATTCATTGGCTCAATTACCATTCCAAGAATGAAAGCTTGGTAGCTTTTAGTGACAGTGTTGCAGCTGTCTTCCATATTTGTACAATAATATGTAATCAAACTAATGAATTCTTTGTCTTGATAATATTTTTTTATTATGATGTTGTGATCCTTAATGTTTCACGGATGATCCTCTGCAATACATGATCTAAGAGCTCCATTCTTATCAAATTCAATTCATTCTTTACTAAACCAACCACCTATGAAGGTGTTTTACACATCAGTTTAAGGTTCTCAGCCTTGGGCAGTATCCTGGATGAGTTCCCAATTTGAGTTATAGCTAAGGCTAGAAACTGAAATTAAAAAATGCTTACTTGACAGGAATATTTAAATAAAACATCATGGAATGTGGCCACATGTACAAGTGTGCTCTTCAGTTTCCTGTGGTTGAATAAGGCCAGATTCCTCTTCAAGCTGCTAGATTTGTGTGCTATTACAAAAAGGTCTAGGTTGTAGCCACTATAAGAAGAGATCAGACCTAAAAGCACGAATGGCCATTTTCTTGATGAATGGAACCTTAAAAGTTTCATCTGTGATGACCCCAGTGCATCCCAAACAGCTAAGTGTTTTCTCAGTCAACAGCCAAACCAAAGGTGTTTTACAGATGGTTGAGAACAGCAGTACAATAAAGGAAGCTATCAGCAAATGTCTTTATACAGGCAAAGACTCTGTTTTGGGCATGCTAACAGAACAAAGGCTGGCTTGGTGTATACACTCAAAGTTACCACCTTGAAGCAGTTCTAGTTCTAGTGTGTAGCCCTGCCCTTACTGTCACACCTGTGCAGATCCCTGTGACAAGGCACATCTGCTGTCATGTGCAGCACTGCTTCTGTAGCTGCCAGTGTCAGTGCCCGTCAGTTCAACTATCCCATCTCTTCTAAACAGCACCTGAATTCATGCTGGAAAATAAGAAAATAATACTTCAGTCTCCAAAGGAAGGTAATGTATTTATCTCGTCTTCCCTCACACTGGCTCCCTCCACAGCAGCTCTTCGCTGAACGATGCTAATAGTGGATGTAGTATAGTGGGTTTGTTACCCTTGCAGTCCTAGCTGACAGAATCAGCTGGGATTGATGAGGTAGGATGTGTCTATGCATATGTTCAGCATTTCCTAGTTTAGGCTGTTTCTATTTAGGTATAGGCTCAGCGATGCTGGAGAGTATTAGACTAATCTTAACCAAAGAAGCTTGGGTGCTTGGTGCAATGAGTAACAGCTCTAAACTCCCTTATTCGTGGAGCATTTCTCAACCCTTTATCAGCGTGACATGCTGTGTCACTATCTTACAAATAAACATTCTCAATATATCATTCCAGTATAGTATGCTACTGATGTGTTAACTGCACCTGAAAGCAGCCACTACAAAAACGAAGACAATATATTCATGTTTCACATGAATCACTGCTTAGACTGTTTTAATTTCTTTTGCTTTTAGACTCACGGTGTTTCCAATTCAGCTATCTGATGAAAATGACCTGTATTGCTAAAAAAAGCCAGAAGAAAACAAAAGCTGTGTATCCTGTGTTTATACAGAGCTAGCTGAAATCTGAAAGTCAATAACATAAGAAGAAAATAGTATCTTTGCAAACAGCTTGAACAGAAGCAGTTTATTGTTTCATTTTGGGGAGATGATATTTTCTTACATGCAACAAGGATTGCATTTAGCTTGAAATTTAGATGGCAAGTTAAACATGAGCCAGCAGTGCCCTGGCAGCTAGGAGGGCCAGGGTGGGCATCAGGCCCAGCCAGCCGGGCAAGGGAGGTGGCTCATAGAGAATTTGCCCCAAAACACAAAGAAAATGCTTAAAAACAAGATTTCTTGAGGAATACAGGATGCATCATTCATGTGCAGCTCTGGTAAATCCAAGCAACATTATTTGTAGTTTGAGTAGTTTAACTAGTCACCAGAGGAATCCTTAGTTAGAGCTTACTCCCATGTCAGCAGCAAGAGGCATCTCCTTTTAACTTCTGTTTGCAATGCACATGCCCTGAGACAAGACTCTTGGAAAGAAAGGTATATTTTTTCCTGCCCTCATCTTCACTAGCCACAAACTTTAGTGTACATCATGCTGTACTTATCTACCCCCTCCCCACCTGAGCACACTTTTTGATTTTTAGAGCTGGGCACCTTTCAGAACATGTGGGAAAAGGGTGAAATCTGCTGCAGATTACTGCCTTTATGCATCAATGCCAATGTTACGATGACCTACAAAACAATATGATTCCAGGAGCTGTTTTATGTTAAGGTGACAAACTAAATCAAATGCCTGCTATTAGTACTGGCTCAGAAATACAGAAGAAAAAGAAAGGGTTCTGCTAGTTCTGCTAAAAAACTCAATGTAAGTACATTTAATTTCAGCTATGAGGAGTGTAGTGTCCTACTTACATATTGAGTATTGTTTGAAATGGGAAATACATGGGGTTTGAATGGATACAAAGGCAAGCACAATTATTTAGGGACAGAACAACTCTCTTATGAGAGAAAAGCTAGAAGGAAAATACTTAAATCTGGGCTGGAAAAAGCTGAGGAGAGATATTGGTAATGATTTCAAAATCATTAAAGTTGTGAATAAAATGGATACAGAACTGTAATTGATTGAATTTTACAGTATAATAAAAAGTTAGTAAGGAAAACTTGAAATTGATTTTAAAGGGATGAAAGAAAATCCTATTTCACATACTAGGTATGGAATTTCAAAAATTTTTAGTTCAGGATCTTATGAAGGCTGTGCAAAGACAGATTAGCTAAATCTGTGGAAAATGTTTATAAGCATGTACCAAAGGCAACAATCATGGGTGTGCTCATTCTAATGACTGCATGTGCTGGGTGTGAGGGGAATGGACTGCAAACAGTGTCAGGTGTGCATGCACTGTCTAAATAGCATTTTCTGCTGCTATCGCATAATGCTGAGCAAGGTAAAGCAATGCTTAGGGCCAGTAGAGCTTTTCTTAGCCCTTATGGTACCCTGAGTTATTCCTTTAATTTCACTTTCCATCCTTCTCTTTGTATGGTTTGCCTTGGAGTTTGTTGTTATTCCAGTCAAAAAGTAATTAAAAATACTAAGCCTTATTAAACAGAATAAAATGGACAAAAGCCATGAACTTTTGCGGGATTTTTAACAAAACCACAGATCTTTCAGAATATCAGCCTCTTTCAGTGAGTTAGAGGCTAAATTACTGATGAGCTATGGTTTGTGCTGTAAAAATAAAAATCTTTTATTTTTAGGATATTGTTAAGATTGTGTGACAAGCACCACATAGTTTTATACGCCTTTTATTAGCTAAATGCATAAGTAGTTGGATGTATACCCATCCAAGGGTGTGTTTTCAAAGGTATGCTACATCACAATGTAACTGGGCTACCCTGCAGTGCAAGTTACATCTTCACAGATAATAAGTTTATTATTGTTGGGAGTGTGGTATGTAAGAGTACCACTTTCTTCTGAGATGTACAGATGGATGGATGGATTAAAAAAAAAAAAGAGTAAAAAACAGAAATGTTGGAAAACATACAGTACAAACTGTACTGGAGAAGGATATGAATTCATAGACTGTTCATGTTGGATCTTCTGTTCTTACTGCCTCCTCATTTGTAACATTCATTGAGAGATGGCATTTTAAAAGACATTAACATTAATGTCATGGATATTGCTGCATGTTTAATTGAGTCAAAATATCTCTTGAAGTAAGTCATTCTACTTTGCAAAACAAATGTGAGAATATATTTCTTCTATATATCATATCTTTGATAATCATTTATTTACTTTGAAAATTTTATGTCCTGCTGTAAAATTCACATTCCTCTGCTGCCAGATACACTTCATTGCAAGTCAGAGGAATAAACAAAAGCAATCTGGCATATGCACTTGAACATCGATCTCCAAAACCAATCATTCACCAGCATAGTAAGAAATAATGACACTTGGAAACTGTTCCATGCAGCAGAGGGCAGCAGTAGTAAAATGGTGCAGCAAGGAGGTGATTGCAGCATGTCTACTTTTATAATCTTTAATATAGGGTAGCTCAAATAGTAAAAATAAAAGCTATTAAAAGAAAACAGAGTTAAATCCTTTATTTCTGTCTTCTCGATGATGTTGGTGTCAGCATTTGTTGTCATTAATAAGAGAAAATTATTTTCATATATAGTTTCTAAATCCATGGCTTGAATTACTGTGGTTTTCACTTCATAAAAAGATCCCTGAACCTTCTGCCCTGTGAAATTTGTATTTTCCTTTGAACAAATGAAATAAAATCTGGTTTTGAACTAGCAAATGGACATTTTTTATCCTGAGATCATAAATTGCTGCTTCTACAGATGCCTTTTATTAGGGATTGCTTCACTACATTCTAGTGGTCAACATCCTGTTATACTGCCTCACAATCAGTGAATTCTTTTTCATGACTATAAAAATATTGGAAAGTCTTTATAAATTAAACAAGTATCAGATGCAATGAAGATGATTGTGTACAATGGTATTGGATCTTTTCTTTGGATTCATTTTAATAGCATGGTTTATGGTTTTCATAGCATTTCTTTTTGTTTATTTCATGTCTTTAGCTGAGTCCTATGTCTGCAGCTTTCCTGCATGTAGGTACTAGTAGAATGGTTCTTCTAGCCCTTATTTTGCACAAAACTTGCAGAAAAAGATCTTTGAGATTTTTCCTCTTCTGTCAGATATATTTAGAAGTGGTAAAATTGTTAATAACTTACTGGGGTGAAAGGAGTGAGGGAATTCATACAGGGACAGGGAGGAATTCAACTGGCAAAATGTAATTAATAGTACAGATGTTCACAGCGAACACAGTCTCTCCAGGCCCTTTTAGCTGTCAAGGAAGTTATAATTACAGAGCCTACAGTGTAATTCCTCTCATCTAAAAGTTCGTTGTGGCATAGGCCTGACAAACTGCCTCCAATGACTGTACAGGGACCCTGGGATGACTGGTCCAGATATTTTCATATACTGCAAATTTAGAAAAGATCCGTCCCAACTACACACAGAGATCTCGTCAGCTTAAGCCTCACTTATTAAAGAGATAACACTGGAAAAAAAGCATGAAAACCCTCATTCTTTAAATGAGGGGAAAATGAAAAGAAAAGAAAAATAAAAGATAAATAATTAAGACTATACTCAATTATAAATAATAATGGTGCGAAGTGTTTTGGGTTTTCTTTTTAAATATGGGTGAAAGAGAATTAGTGGTCTTCATGCATATGTTAAATGGATTTTTGGAACTATGCTTTTACAGAAAATATTCAGATCAGAGACCAAAGGTTATGGGTGTTGGCTTTACTGTAAAGTTTGTAGATTTTTCAAGAATGTATTCATTGACATAAAGCTAGAAATTTGCATTCTGAAAGACTTAATTCAGCTTAATCAATATGTTAAAGAAGAGATAAAAAAGGAGCCTTCCAAAGGGGAAGAGGGCCTATTTTTTCCTCTCTCATGCACATGTATTTTTCTCTTTCAACGACTGCAAAGGTAGTCTTCGGCAGCTGTATCTCAGATTTCTTTCTGCAGTAAGAGAGTTAACTGAAGTTAATACATAAACAGAACAATGTGCAGGCAGCCAATACACCTGTGTCATTTATTGATTTTAATTGGCAAAATTTATTTGCAGAAGAGTTAGTTCTACGTCCCTGAAAAGCAGGCATAGAAACAGTGCAGAGTCATCACTCAGAAGATGGGGAGGAAAGCCAATATATTAGACCTATCCATTCTCCAGACTCATCTGAAAGTGCATAGACTCACACTACCCTTTCTCTCAGCTTTGTCACTGGTTTATGAAGAGTCTTAGTTATCTTCCTCTTACATAAAGTTGCCTCAGCTTTCTTTTAAGTTCTTTTCAAGGTTTTCTGCAGAAAAAAATAAATTTTTTTAAAAATAAAATTCTGGTAAAAAAATCCCCCAACCCTCCTAGTAGGGAGTTAATTTTGAAAATTACTTCAATGCCCTAATGTTCTGCATACTAATCCACTTAGGCTTTCTTTTTCAAGCTTATGAGCGCCAGCCATTTAGTTGTTCTACTTGGCTACTTTGAACCACACACTGGGTTGCAGATTGTATATTGTTAAATGTAAGAAAGCGTATCCAATTGTTAATAATTACTCACTTTAAGTTCATCTAAATAAAATGTGAAAATTAAGATTAGACTTTATAATTATGCTTTTTTAGATTTCTGTGTGGGAGTGTGTTTATGTTTAAAAAGGGCAGTGGGGAGTTCTGGGTGATTAGAATAAACTTTCTTCTTGCTTCAAAATCTGTTTCCAAGTTTGTGTAAGGTACCATGAGAGCAAGGACTGCAGCAAAATCAGAGCTGCAGGAGGCTTGGTTAGTTTCATACTGAGCAGATAAGTAGTTTGCAGCAGACCCTCAGGTACAGAAAAGTTTCTGCTTTCGGTGTTCACAAGCTACTCACATTGAGCCCTTCAGTATAAATCCACAGCACACGAGAGCTTGCTCAGCTGATAAGCCACAGTAAAGCACTTGCTTAGAAGAGAGTTAGCATGGACTGCAATTCAAGACTACCTGAATTCTTTTTATTTGTAACAGCTTTTTTCTTGCCCTTCTCTATAGAGAGTAGACACGAGGAACAAAGGAGAAGATAAATCCTATTTCTGTACTTTTGAAAGAATTTGTTCAGCAGAAGGAAAGGCTTGAAAAATCTTACAGAGAGATTATTGGTATCAAATTTTCAGTGTTCTGCAGATTGCCATTTTGTTTTTTAAGATGTAATTTACACTTGTGTGGATTTCTAGCTCTTGCTCTTTTTACCTTATTTTAATCAATTTGTTAGCTTTAATCTGAGCTTATCTTTAGCATAGTGCTTTGATGTTAGCATTTCAGGATTTTCTAAAATAATATTTGGCATAGACCCACCAAAATATATACAGCCTAATTCTAAATTGAGGGCCACTGTGACTGATAGAAATGGTTTCGCCACTTCTAACAGTTGATACCTACAGATGCCTATAGCAATTCTCTTCTAGGAGCCAGTGATACAAAGAATTCTATGCCCAACACTGAGCAGAATGAACAGTGTGTCCTCTTGATGATAAAATAAGAATTGTTCCTAAATTGGATAGAACAATGCTACAAGGACATATGTTCTTTCCAAAGTTGAAATAGTAGTTAATTTTGTATTTTGTGTATGTTTCTTAATGGTTAGGAAAAAAAAAGCATTTAATTTAGAATCTAATGGTTGCATATGTGCATTTATTGTGAATACTCATATTTGGGTTAACTATGGTTATATAGAAAGAAACAATTCTTTTTAAAATGGAAAATTTTCTTTCATAAGGTACAAACATTTCTTATTATGAGCTCCTTTCTCAGTACTCTTGTTACCAAGCCTTCAAACAATGAATATAATACCAGGTTATATGGGAGAGATAGTAGTTAGTTAGTAGTTTTAATAAAAGTAGAAGCAAGGTCACTGTCATGCAGTGAAATTTGTATTTGGCTAGATTGTTTTCTATCAATACTAGTTCTTTCCTTTCTAGTCCTTCCATTCTAGGATTTTCCTTTTTTTTTTTTTTCTTTTCACCTTTATTGCTTCAGCAACTGTTAGGTGAAGCCCATCTAATCACTCAAATATACTGTAAGCTCTTCTTACTGTTGGTTCCACTTACAAACTTTCTGAATTTAAGACAAAGAGAGGGAAAAAAACTGTCTTCTCTCATTCTGACTTGTATTCATGATTCAGAAACTTATATTTTTTCTTTTTTTAGAGGGTAAACTAGAAGATCTTGAGAAACATCAGTCATCTCTCAGACAACAGGTATTTGCCTGAAATGACTCTTCCATATTGTGAGAATGTCTTTAGAACTGAAAAATGAGTCATAGTTTAAAAAATCAAGTGAGTAATCACTTGTTCTCTCAATTTCTCTAATTTTAAAAATTATTTATAAATATTTTATGAATATTTATATAAAGCAAAAAATACACAAATACATATAGAACATTTGAAGGGTTTTCAAGCATAAGTTGATGAGTATCAGCAGGAAAGGAAAAAATCAATATGCTGAGGTCAGAAGTCAATGGCTAAAGATGCAACATACAATATATGACAGTTTCCTACAAGGTATAATTGTCAAAAGGTTCTTTTTCAATTTTAAACCCTATTTTTTTCCATTGAAATATTACTCAGTGGCCTATGCTGTAATACTAAACAATATTTTATTTGGGATATTTAAGCTAATAGTTCAACATATATAATTGGATTATAAATGTACTGGACTGGTTAAGACACTCTTAGTAAAATCAATTCAGTTTTTGAGCCCAGTTTCTTTGGAAACCTAAAGGAATCAAAAAGAAGCAACATACATAATAGTCTGATAACATTCAGAAGAAAACCCCACAATAGGCAGTGAAAACCTTAGGGACTGACTTCTGCATGTTTAGTGTAAGAGGAAGTGAGATAACTGAAGCTTACTTGGTGGTCTAGTAGCTGTAGTTTAATGTTCAGATAGCTTCACAAAAGTTAGGCTGCTAAAGTTCCTAAGAATGAACACAGGAGCATTTTTCCTCTATGTGTTCTTTAAGTTAAAAATAAACAACATTATATCCATATTTATGAAATTTCCTCTTTTTAATGGCCAAGATACTAATACCTCCCATTCTAAGTTGTTCATAAAATTTCTATCATTGAATTGTCTTGATGGTTATCCCTACATATCAATGCTTTTTATTTTATTTTTTTGTTTTGTTTTGTTTTAAACACAACCAGAGAGTTAGCAATAGAGATATTATGTGAGGGAGAAATCTCTAGTCAGATGGAGGCAATTAATTAAGTTTTAGATCACACTTCCCATATAAATTAACACTTTCATTTAATTTCAAAACGCAAATTTCATGACAGTAATACTTTAGGACAATAAATGTCACTTTATCTCTGTAATATGTGAGAAGGCACTTCTGGAGGTATATTTCTTAAAATATGAGAGGGTTTGCACACCTAGAGTGTATAGTAATCTATAACTTCTTTCTTTCTTGCTGTTCTACTTTAATGTAAATAGATTTCCAGATTGTCTTGGAAAACTTTCTGCCAACAAGTGAATTTTGTAAACCTGAACTAAAACAAGACTTGTTCCAGGTAGGTGTGTGTGTGTGTCTGTGTGTGTATATATATATATGTATGCAAAATGAAACTCTATGCTAATACATGTAACTCAGATAATTTCAAATTTTAATTCATTGGCAACCTTAATATATGTGATATTGTTAAGATTGGCATGCAATGCCAAAAGAAGCTTAATTTACTGTGGTAATTTTAAAATACTGACATTTTTTATTACAGCACTTTGGCATTAATTCATTGGCAAGGATACTTTATGTATTAAAATTCTACACAAATTACATGCAAAATGTAGTTCTTTCATATGTCAGTATGCTGCCTATGGCTGTAATTATACAATGTGCTCACGTCACATTAATAACATGGAGGAGAGCTGCAGTGCCAGAGGATTCTCTTCTATTTGCCATAATTGCTGTGATTAGTAAAAAGGAAAAAAATGCATTTGCTTAGTACATCAAAACAAGTTACACAGTATTAAAGGAGTAAGAGTTATATAGCTGCATTATCCAGTCTGATGTGAAGTTCAGCAGGGGTCTTGCTAAAATTATGCCTACATCCTCTCCCATTCTGCTGTACAAATAAAATAAAGCCTTTTGTCATGTTGGTAGAGCTCATGGGAATGCCCTTGTCATCTCAGAGTGAGTCCTCTAAAGAGTTTTCCTATTCCTATACAATTTATTCACCAGTCGTTTGAAACACAGTAAATTTCAGAGTGCAGCTATCCCTGGCATTTGTGAATGGGCAACTTGCTTTTGTCCTCGCAGCAGGTGTGAAGGTGGAAGAAACCAGATAAGCTGCGGTTAGTCTTACTGGTTCACTTAAAATGAAAACTAACTAACAAAATAAAACCCTGTGACCAGAGAGGCCTTGCAGTATGTTCTGTGTCTAGTTAGGCCATTTCTAAATTGGCTTCACTCCGTGCACTAGGAACATCAGTTATTATTGTATGAGCTTTCTAAATCATAGAAGTGGAGGCTGGTGAGCCTACCGACCAAGAGTCAGATGGAGCACCTCGGAGGGGTGAGCCCTAAGTAGGGAAACACTCCCCAAGTTAGAGAGACCTAAAAGGCTTCTCCCAGGATACTTGGTTCTGTTGTATCAATGTACCCCAGTTCTGTTGGCCTGTTGGCCTCCCTGCCCCTTTCTCCCTTATATGTCCAGGACCTAGAATGTTCTCCCTACCCTGCTCTGCCATTGGCCCTTGTTCCTTCGCCACTCCCTCACTATGCCCCTATTGGTTCCCATACCCTAGCTCCGCCTGTGCACTGCCCTTGTGCCCTCAGATGATTGGCCCCTGATGCTCTCTCGATGCCTTAGGGTTTTACTTTTGTGTTTTTCAAATCCTGTACTGCTAGTGTAGCTCTGAAGTTTCTTGTAGCTTGTTAAGTGCTGTTCTCTCATGTTAAGATAGACATAACAAAGCCTCTCCAGCTTGCTCTCCAAGGACACCCAGACTGTCCTAGGCCCAAAAAGTGTAAACCAACATCCTGGGGGGAGGGGGTCAAGCTTGGGGAAATTCTGTCCTTGACTGGGTTCTGATTGGTGAATTTATGCTGATATAAAAGTGTGAAGAACTCGTGACCTGTCATCCATTTTGGGATCCACTGAGGCAGGAGCCTCTGGAGCCCAAAGTGTACATCTGAAGGCCTTTCAAATAAATACCTCTTTTATTCCTTTACTCCTGTCTAGTCTCTGTTTCTAGGTAGCCATTTAAGGCATCACTCTTTGCCCCTACCAACCGCTATATAATATGGACCCTCCCATGTTACTTCTCTTCGTCCCTGGGCCTCTTCATGTGTGTGATTGCATTAAACCTTTCCCATGGAACCCCATAGGAAAACCCTTCCCACCTCTTTGTCATTGATGCATTTAATCAGCTAGCTGGTGTATGTGTGCGTGCGTGTGTCAGCACCGCCGAGTGGCTTCTTCAAGGAGATGCTTCTGGAAGGTTCCAGCACCTACCACCTGCCCGCCGCAGCGTAAAAGATTATATCTGTGGGTGGAAAAAATTTTATATGCAATTTTCCGGGATCATGAATCTGGTCATGAAATAGAGTTTTGAGAAATTCACATTTTTATCACTCCTCTTTTATCTTATTTCTACTTTTACTTATTTTCCTGGGACATACACCTATGCCTATCAGTAATTAGTTACTCTCTTACAAGTACTCCAGTATGGTACTTGCTCAAACTAATTTAAAAATATTGATTTCTTTCCTGAAAATTCTTGATCTCAGATCCATGCTTGATCATGCCAAGTTAAGTAAGTAAGCATAAAATGTAATGATAATTTTTTAAAATTGTTTATTTAATCAGAAAACTCATTATACCTCTGGTTTTGCTATAGAGAGTCTCTTGTCTTCTGAGAATGGTAATCTACTTCACTCAGAGGCGCCCCAGTTCTCCAGTTCTTCTCAAGGTCCTTTCTTCCATGCATATTATCCTTCTACAGTAAATGGAGAGTCCCTGGCTTATGAGCATTGTGCATGGACTTTTTTCCCCTTTATCAAAATTCTCTGAAAGGCATGCAGTCAAATTGAGTCAAAATGGTAGTCTCATAACACATGAGTTATAATATTAGTGATAGGTGCTTCGGGACATTTTAAGAGATTAAACTGTACAAGTGATTTATTTTTGTCTGTGTATCCCAGCTAATTTCTAACGGGTGTATAACTACATGGTCCTTTTTTATCAGGGATGGGTCGGTAGCGGGGGAATAATGCTGCTGCACAAGCTTTTGAAGAAAAGACTTAGCAACTGATGCCAGCAGTTACCTCAAAGTGGTAATGCAAGTGCTGTGTAGACAGAATAGTTCTTTAATGGCTGTGGCATGACTGAAATCACAGTGCCAAGGGTAAAAGCGGAGGGTGAGTCTTGAGTCACTGTCAGTGATTTTGCTACCACTGAGAAGCTCATTCAGAGGAGCTCAAGCCAGAGGAGGTTTGCAAGACTTAGTCATAAAAAAGGAAGTGAATTCCCCTTTGAGATCAGCCATAGTAGCCTGTACCAATTATTATCTGTTGCTTTTTAATGTACTGAATGTTTTCTTTGTTTTACCACCACTCTGTAAGATAAATATTAAAGTAAGTTGTAGCCAGTATTATTATGCAAATCTCTCAGAAGCTTTCAATAGTTATAAATCATCACATATGTTTTTAAATGTTAGCTTTTCACAATAAATTGAAACAACTCACCCTCTGTTTGTACACTTTAATTAGATGGAATGAATTCTTAGTTTCAATTTGTAATTATACACAAAACATCGAATTATATACAGATAAATATGTTCTATGTTTGTTTGGAGATTGAGCAATCCCCAGAATTAAATGCTGGAAGCTATTCCCCATTATCTGAGGAATTATTTTTATTAGTGGAACAAATCTGGACATAGTTAGCTTTGTTTGACAAAAAAAATTATATAAAAGCCAGAGGAAGTGCATGTTATCATGTGTTTTTGCTTTTCGGTCACTCTTATAAAAAAAAAATTATATAAAAATTTCTGTAATTCTTGTTTTCATAAAGTGGTATATTTAGCAATGTTAGTTTGATAAATATCCTTTGTAATTTAGGAAGTAAAAGAAAAGAATATTTAAAAGTAGGACTGATTTTTAAAATACTCAGCCTTCATCACACAGGAATCTGTACATGTAATTGTACTTTGTATTTTTGAGAACATTTGTTTACATTTTGCACTTCCCTCGTGCTGGTGTTGTCAGTTCAGTTCTTTTACAGTCGGTGCCAGTCGTCAGTTCTCAGTCTTGCTGAAACAAGGCTGTTCTCTTTGAGCTCACCATCTTGTAGGAGACATTAAAGGCGTTTTTAAAATGTTTACAGGATTTTTTCATTAATCTATCTTTAAAGAGAATTATGATGTTTCTATTACTACAGGCTTACTGCTTCACAGGATTTGTTGAGCCAGCTGAGATGATAGTCCTTAATAACAGTACGGAAGGTTTGGAAGGTGGGAGGCTGATATGACTGGTGTACCAGTCTGTGGAAATCTGTCAGTCATGACAGTTTTCACTAACTTCCAGTGCAATAATATTGTAATGGCACAGTGATGTAAATGTCAACTTTATAGCAGCATCCCTCTGAAAAATCTGAGTGGGTGGATGAAATTTTTTTTCACCACAGGCTGAAACACCAGCGTTTTCAGTTGGTGAAAATGGTACACAGAATAAGTGGGGATGAAAGAGAATATTCTCTAGGGCAGTGTTTTGAAAAAAAAAAAATCATTTTTCTATAGATGAGATTAAGAAAATTTCTGTTTCTATTTTGTTTTCATATTTTAAAAAATATATATTAATATTAAAATATAATTAAAATATTATTAAAATTAAATATGTTAAAGTAAAAGCAAAATTCAGGTTTGTTATAGAATTGATCAGATAATTTAGTAACACAGAGAACAGTCATGAGTGCTTGCATGTATTAGCCATCATAATGAAATACATTCTTTAGTGGATTTTATACATCTTGTACTTCTGAAAGAGACTGTTTCCATAAAATCATAACTACTAAATATGTGAAATAAATTCAATAAGGCAATGCTTAAAACTTGCAAGTACAAGAAGAACATGTACTAATTCCTATCCACCTCCATTGTTACCTTAAGGGCAGCTCTCTCCATAGCAACTGAAAACTTTTCAAGGCAGCAATAAACTAATCCTCTCCAGCTTCCAGAGCACCATCAAGGAATTTTAAAAACATTGGACTTCCAGCAGCTAAATACTTCTGAGGATTCAGAAGGCCAGAAAGCTAGATACACAAGCATTCTTTTTCCCTTCAGAAGGTAAGAAAATAACATTTGGAAATAAATTCTCATAATATCCTTGTAACAATGATATATATTCCTAATTGCTAGCAGTGAAATATGTCTAAATACTAAACGATTTCCTAATATCTAAAAACATACTAACTTTTATCTGACCAAACAACCATTTGAATTCAGCAGTTCTTTTTTTCATTTTAAATAGTTTGTTAGCAGAGCTTCCTTTAAAATAAAACATGTGTATCATATTGCAGTTCAGAGAAGGCGAATGTATATGTGGCTGTTTAGCACATGTGCATTGCTATCTGAGTATGTGTGTCACTGCCAGCATCTGCCCATCAATAACATCAAAACTGTGGAAAACAGAAGTGAAACTTTTTTATATTTGATCTGCTTTGATATTGAGATAGATTACTGTTAAAGCAGAGGGAGTGGTTTATTAGGAAGGATTGTGACAGGACAGATTTATAGTACAAAATGTCTTTTGCACCTACAGTCAACAAGTTGAGCTTGTTTGTCATTTATTCACTGAGTTCTTTGAGTGAAATTATAACCTCAGCATTGTAATTCTTCTGTCTGAGTAGTGATAAAATATCACTAATTTTTAAATACATCCTGTTCCTTTTTTGTTTGCTGTATAGCTGGAGTTTAGTAATGTTGGTAAAGTGTTTTGACAATATAACTTGCTTTACATTATTGCCATGTAATGTAATTACTGCATATTAGTATCAGTATGAGACTAGTAATATTTATTTACAGCTATTTTTGCTCCTAAAAAACTGTTTTCATAATGAAATGAAAGTGAAAGCCATGGTATTTTCCTGTTCTTACTGAGAAGAATTACTAGTGAATGCAGTAACACAACACTAAAATGAAAGCCATAGACTTTATTTTTAGGAAGAGAGAAGGACACTTTGAGACAACCTCTTGTTGGTAATTCTAAAGAAGTTTTGAGGCCATGGCTGTCTTAGTTTCCTGCTGTTCTGTGCTCTAAAGCCCTTACAGGCTCCCTGTTGTTCGAAAACAGCTTGTCACCGCAAATCAGCTTAGCCGACCAATTAATAAATCCTTCTGAACCTATTGCATTTGCACTAATTAAAGGGTTGGGTTTTTTTCCCCTTTGCCATTCAGATTCTTCAGGTTTCGAGTTTAAGCTGTGAAGTGCAAACAACAATCCAACAATCAGTGCAGATCAGGCACTGCAGGAAGAGGACATGCGTTTTCTGACCAAGCATCCAGCTCTTGGGGTGGTATGTTCTGCTTTCATATTCAGCGTGCTCATTGCTGAAGGACAGCCTGGGGAAGAGCATGGGCAGGATGGCAGCAATCCTCCCAGCAGAGGCTCTCTGGTGGAAGTTTTACGCGTTCTCTCAGCTGAAAACACTGAGCTCCACATGAACCACTCACGAGAACTGGTCAAAGTGTTACTGGAGAGAGCTGAGTGCCCACAGCGGATTTATGGCATGCAAGAGGATTGTAATCTGGTTAGTGCTTCAATTAATGAGGGATATCTTTACAGGATCGTCAGTGAGTTCTAACATTATTTGTTAGTGATACTGTCCTGAGTATGATACTTAAATATGTAAAAAAGTGTTGTTGCAGCAAAAAAAAAAAATTGTCCCTCCTGTATTTAATTTTGAATTATTATTTATTGTTTGAGCTCATGAAGCGATATTCCAGGCATGAGAGATATTCCTTAAAAATGCCATGCTTCAGTTGCGTAACACTAATAACTTTCCTTTTAAAGTTGCCAAGTGTTTGTTTTCCAACAAAAATTTCTCTACTGAAACATGATCTAACAATAAAAGCATGAGCTTGAATTTGGGGCCAAGGATTTCCACTGTGGAAAGACATAGGTAAACACTGGGGACCAGTTCTGCCACTTTTTTTTTGTTTTTGTTCTGGATTTTACTTCATAAAAATAAAACCCAGACAGGATTGTCTGAGATTTATGTGCCACTTCACTAAAACGCTCAAGATTTAGGGGAGGGTTTTAGTAAGCAGTTCAGGTCAAGGAAAATGAAAGGCAGAAAAATGAATCTACAAATCCAAATTGAAACTGGAAGTAGTCCAGGGTACAGTTGAACAGAGGATTTGGTTGTCTGCTTGAGAATGTTTTCAGAACTCATTCCTGATTCAATGAAGAAAGGACAGGGACAGTGTTAGTGAGCAACTTAGCTGAAAGGGGCAACAAAGGGCTTGGTCAGCCTTGGCTGTCATTACTCTGGCTCTGGCACTGTTCAGTGACCTACATACAGCAGTGTCACTTTACACCACGCTTAGGAAGATTGTCAGAAAGGTGAATGCTTTTACAAGGTGTATTCTCAGCAATCTGCCAAGGCAACAAAATGGGAATCTTTTAATCCTGTGCAGTAGACAGCTGCTCACTTAATTGACCTTTTCTAAGAATGCTCTGATTTTTACATATGACCCCATATGTAAAATTTCATACGAAAATATTGTAGGTGCCTGTCATTACCTAAATGGATAATTTTTTATGAAGGATATTATTCACATATGGGCAATGAATATGCATCAGATATGGGCCCAGATTGAAAGCTGACAATGTATTAAACACGAGTATAGAGTCTTCCAAAACTTCACTAAACAGGGGACTAGGTATTTGTTTATCCTCTTTGTTTTTCTTCTCGAGTGCCGTGTTTTTTTCTTGTATTTGTGATGTATTTCTGGAGAGCTTGCCCACTGTGTCCTTGGATTGAAGAAATCTAAGGGAAACATAGCTGGGGCATACTTTTGTCAGTTCTGCTGCTGTGTTCAGGCTTCATCATGGAAATTTCCTATGGGAAGAGTTTGAGGACTTTCACCATTTCCAGTACTCCTCAGTGTTGGCTGAATCAGAAACACTGCACACATCTTGCATGTCAGTGTTTCTGTGCCAGCACCACAGGAGCATGGTTTTCTGTAGGAAATCCTTGAGAGGGATGTGGCATTTTCAGTCACATTGAGCCCACATGGCACTGTGCTGAAACCACCCATGATTATTTAACAAGATTTGGTAAACCAGGACAGCAAAAATGGTGCAAGAAGCACTATCCTTCAGGATCAAAATTTGAAACAGAATGCCCCACCTTAGCTTGGAATTTTCTTCCTCATACTTGTTGGGGATCACTAATTGATTTCAGATTCAAATTTCCTTTCTAAATCCAGGATTCCATTTATACCACATGACTTTTTTTCAGGCTTTTTTTATTATTATTTTATATCTCTAATGGGCATTTAAAAGCAGTGATGCTTAACATTTTTTTAGACCCTCTTCTGGTTTTTTGTTATGTAGTGGCCATAAGACCCTTTGGACAGGGGCTGGCCACTATTGAATGGCATCTGACACTTCTTTATCTCCTAAGCACACAGAAGTCATATATTTCTTGCCTTGGTAAGAAAATTTTTTTGTAACTTCTGGCCACTTGAACAAAAGAAACTCAGACTTCAGTGCCCAAATTATGGGCTTCTTTTTCATAGGAAGTAAGCATTTCTAAATCAAGGACATGCAGATAGTTATTCCTGTAAAAATATTAGTAGCAGCAGAGAAACCTCCAAACTAACAAACAAACAAAAAACCCAACCCAATGGCAAACCAACTTATATCCTCTTAATATCTCTTCAAGGTCTCACCATGGGCTACCCATATACTGTGGAGTAGCTGCATCTTTTACAATGCACCTGCTTCCTTCTAATCAGAAATTTTTTTTCAGTCATCTTCCTTGCAAGAGCAAACAATGGACTCACTGATTGCAATTTATCCTCAGTGGGTTTTAAAACCTTACAGAAATCTTAAAAAATCTTCAACTTCATGCCGTATATTTACTGTTTTACTACTGGGTGTTCGTAAAGGGTGGTTGACTGACTTGAGATCTTTGGGACAGAAAACAGAATAGGCTCCTCCTAGTCTAATAGTCTCCTAGACTCCTTCTAGTCTCCAAAGAGTAATTCTCAGAGGCTGCATTAGGAAAAGTTAAGCTTAAAGACCTTGAAAAGTGATGTAGGCAGGACACAGTGAATAATACTGTAATCTATTTTATGCATATATATAGCTAATTTGGATATTAATATCCACAGTTTCCATTTTTTCTTTTATTTTAGAGTCAGTATTTTGGGAATTTTGGTTAGAATTCTTCATATTAAAAAGCAGCACCTCTCTCAGTTCCTCCAAGGAACTTTGACTTCTGAACATGACAATGTTAGTTTTATTAACCTAGCTTCAGTGTAGGAAAATGAACTAACGTACGAGGTGAGCCCCACCAACCAACACATTCTGCTCGTAGCCACAAAAAATGTATTCTTACAAACTGGATTCTGTCTGGATTCATTAATTTATTAGAGTGCAGTGTTGATCCTCCCACGGTATCTCATGTGTTGAAGTTTCTTCTCTGAAATGCACAGTTCAGCTGCTCTACCATTGTTGAGATTAGCTGACACATTTATAACATGCTTGGAAAGGAATCTGTAAGAAAAAACAGATACAGAATGAATAACATTAATTACAAGATCACGTCAAGAAGATTCTTTTTTTGGACTTCAGTGTCTTATTTGTCATAGCCTGGGATAGACCTCTAATGGTCTTCTGGTTTAATTTACAGACTTTCGTATGAGCAGCAAAAGTTTCTTGAAATGTTTTTGTAGCAAGAAAAAATAGAGAGAGAAAGAGAGGGAGAGAGAGAGAGAGGTGTCTGTGTGTGTGTGTGTGTGCGTGTATGTATACACGTATTAAAAAATCCAGGCTCAGATGTAAAGCCTGCCCATGATGAGTATGTAATTTCAGTCCCTCTTGAAATGCATTTGAAGGACTAAATGGGGTTGAGACCTTGTGCTGGCTGCCTGTGCTGGATCTCATTGTTGCAGTTAACAGAATTCATTGGGAAACATAAAAATAGCTGTATGATTACAGGGTCAATTAAGTCTCTGAACAATGCATTGAATATGATACAACTTCTGTTTACATAGCCTCA
Organism: Vireo altiloquus; assembly: GCA_013396875.1. NCBI lineage: Eukaryota > Metazoa > Chordata > Aves > Passeriformes > Vireonidae > Vireo > Vireo altiloquus. The sequence continues at coordinate 247,910 of VZRF01013100.1, read as the reverse complement.
ATTAACTACAGTTCAGCAACTGTTTTTATTTTATAATGTAAACACATGGAATGTGCAGATGAATATATGAATAGCCCTAGTCCTTATCTAATATATTTATAACCAGAAGTATAATCTGTTGAAGCTGGTGGAAGGCTTTTGCTCTCTGCAGTGATTGATCAGAATTATTCCTAATGGTAGTGAGTCTCAAACCACTAAATCATAGAATCACAGAATAGAATGACAGAATGGCTTGAGTTTGAAGGGACTTTAAAGATCATGTAGTTCCACTCTGCCTACCATGAGAAGGAGCACCTCCCAATACACCAGTTTGTTCAGAGTCCCATCTCTAGAACATTTGACTTTTCTTAAAAACAAAAGGAGGTCTGGAAAATGCAGCCATAGAACTGCAATGGATTACCTGCACCTTCCTCCTGCCATTCCATCAGCCTGCATCTGTGTAGTTCTGGGTTTGATCCCTTAAATATAGAAGTGGTATTCTCGTGCTATCCTTCCTATCTGTATTTGCAGATGCCTGGCAGTGTGTCACTTGATTTGAATTTCCATTAATTTTTATTTCTTCACAGTGCCTTGAACCAGATGCTTTGTTACTAATAGCTGGAGGAGGTTTAGAAGACCATCTCAGTGAAGAAGTATTTGAGAGAATTTCTCTTATCCTTCTCTACTACATTCTTCATCGTAGTGATATGTGTTCTTCAGAATTCAGCTTGAATGATAAGGATTATAAGTTTTACCTACAGAGTATGCTAAGTTTAAGACATGATGAAGATTGTTATTATTTTTCACGGAATGAAACTGAAGATATTTTGGCTGCAGTAAGGCAACATTTTAAAACCTCTGAAAACCAGGTAAAGAAAATATATGTAAAAATAGCTTCATCTTTATTACAGGTATAATGCCTTTTTGCTATTACAGACACTGTTCCAGTATCACAGTCCTGCAGAAAACTGGTAAATGACAGTGTGAGAGCACAGGCTGAACACTGGTGTTGTGTTGTATGTGCTGTTTAATGCTTTTCTTTGAATTGTTTCTGGCATGTGCCAATTCCATGGGATCTGCTCCAACATGGCTGGGGAGATACTGCCCTTTAGGGACCATTCCCAATAGATAATTTAGATGCAGCTGCCCTGCTTAGGGCAGATGGAAAAGAGCACAGCTGCCTAGAAGTTGCACTTGTCTCCAAGGACAGAAAATACTTTCTCACCTCTTGTTATTTGTTAGTATAGATACACTAGCAGTGATTGCATTTCAGTGGTATAAAGCAGAACAGCTCAATTACTGGCTGGTATAGGTGAAATAATGAATTATTTTGCTGTGATGAAATCCTTGCCAAGTTCTACATTTCCATGTGTATCCAAGGCTGGATAGAATAAGGAATCTGTCCAAGGAATAAGGAATCTCATGGCTTCCTTCAGTTGGAACACACACATTTGTGACTAATTATCTACCAGCATGGATATGCCTTGTAGAAAGATTTATAAACTTAAATTTTAAGATAAAAAAAAAAAACATATTGAGTATTTTCAGCCAAGATTATCCTTTCTAAGTCAGGAAACATGCAGTGATTTTTCTCACGGCTGGTTAGAATTCTTTATCTCAAATAGCGTGTATGAAAGGGAAAAGTAATAAAATAATAAAATAATACTCTAGAGTTCAAAATCTAAGAAATACTTTTCCTTTTAAGGGGGAATAAAACAGGTTTTTTCCATATTAGATAACTCCTAAAGTACAGGTTGACCTCCTGTTTGTAGCCCCTTAGATCTGTTCAATGTATTGAGTTAAATTTGGATTATACAAAGCTCAAATTTGTCATTTTAATTTCATCAGATTTTAATATACAGCATGCTGTAGTAGGGTTTTCTGCGTGAACAGAAGATGGGTAGGAGACCTGGCTGTGTCCAGAATGTTGAGGGCCTCCAGTTCCTCTCTCTGTCTTCTTTGTGTAATTGTTTCCCACCATAAATTATTCATTGACTGGTACTTTTGGTTCTGAGTCTTGGTGAACGTGCCGATTTCCAAGGACTCCAATGGTATCTGAGCAACTGTAAAGAGGCACTGGAGGGTATTCGGAATGTCAAGATAGAATAACAACCCATAATATGCTTTACTGAGGGTTCTGTTTGTTTATGCTGGCAGTACAATCAGTTGTCAAGCCTGTCCAGTAACTGAGACTTCCCCACTCACTGACTTGCAGGAAAAGAGGTTTCTTTTATGAAAAGTACACAAAACATAATACTTGGAATCACAACACTTGAGTTATGGAACAGGGCCAATGGTGCAGGGTAGTTATAGAAGAAAAGCATTTTTAGTGGCTCTTTATGTGTTTTGGTTTCACAGGAAATATCCTCTTCTTTAGTCATAGCACCTAATATCTTGTTTGAAATGAGAGATTAAATTCTGAGTTGTGGAAATTTTAATGTTTAGTGAATGAACAGGAAAAGAAATGCCAGCCTCCTCTCTGCAGTGTTTGTGGCCTACAGACAGAGAGACGAGTATGTGTAAAATAAATGACTACTGTACTGGCTCATCTAGCTAACTTTCAAATTTTGTTAATAGGAGTTAGAAATAAATTAAATTAAGTAATATTTGCCTTTTTTTTTTGGTTGTTTTGTTCAAACCCAACTATTTGCAGTGAGAATAAACAAGAAAGGAAAATAGGGAAGAAAATGAGAAGAAGGCGATAAGTTTCTCGGTAACGGAGAGAGTTTGCAGACATCCACACACGTGGGTGTTTTTATTTGGTCACCCAGCAGGAAAGTCACCTTTTGTCTGCAAAATTGTATCTTTCCATATTGTCCCTAGATAACTACTCCATAACAAACTGTTGATTTCGCTTAATCGGTAAGGAACTAAAAACACTTAATGAATTCTTTCTGAAGTTTGAGAATAAGAGTTACAGTGTGTATTATTTGAGCCAATTTTTCATGCCTTAACAAAAATTCCTCCTCTTTTTTCCACTTTCTGGAAGTAGATGTAGATGTAATTGGGGAGGACACTGGGAACAATAGAAACAGCAGGAAAATAACACTAAGCAAAAATAACCTGAATGAAGGACTGTGCTTTTTTCCCCATTAGATACTGAGTAAATGTTCAGGATTTTTAATTCTCTGCCGGTTTGCCTGAAAATGTCCTTTGATTAGCTGTCCTGCTGGCAATTACAACTTACATTTTAGCATTTTTTCTACTGTGGCTTTCTGTGAAATTGTTCTCCCCAGTTTCTCCTCCTGTCGCTCTGATTATTTAAATGGAGGTGACCAGGACTGTCTTCATGCTGTTTTCTCCTGCTTTCAGTGTGTTGATGTGAGCACTCTGGAGAAAAGTGCTGATATAATGGACAGAGATGGTGCTGATGAAAACACTCTTCCACGCCTGGCTGCTTTAATCCTTACTCTGGCTCTCCAAGGAGTTTGTATGGGGAAAGCAAGTTTGCCTTCCCCTGAATTCTTTATAAAATATATTTTCAATTCTCTGAATAGTACCACTGAGCTCCAAGTGACAGGTAAGCTGGAGTATGCAAAGTTCGTTTTCTTCAGGAAGATTCATTGCTGGACTTATCAGAAATGCTATTTAACCATAAATAAACAGAAGTATAGGAGAGTTCTAAGCAGTACAAAAATAACAAAACAAAAAGCCTGAAACAAAACAGAACAAATGTTGAGCTCTCAGCAGCAGCATCTATTAGTTTCTGTAAAAGGTTGTGCCTGCTTAGCAGTTTAAGAAGCTACACCAGCAACTCAGGGGCTTAGTATGGATTTAGAAGGTTGTTATAACACATCTACATTTCCTTGTTTGCGGCAACCACTAACAGCAACAGTTCACAAGTTTTTCAAAGCACTTTTAAAAAGCTACATTAGGTGTGGGTTAAAACAGATTATAAAGTTCAATTGAGCATAGATAAAAACGTTTTTAATATTTGTAGGTTACACAGAGGTGCATTGAATCAAAGAAATAAATATTTAAAAAAATACTAATCCTTAGCCCTGAGCTGGGGCTCCTATATTGTACTTATATAAACTGGTTTGGCAGCAAAGCCCTTCCTTTAAAATTGCTTAGCCAGATCTTCTAAAATAATTAACTCACAAGAATGGAGGGAGCCATCCCAGCACAGTGCTACTAAGTAGCTGTATATGATGAAATCTGGGCCCAGTGAAGATAACAGCAGGTCTGGATGGTTCGTGGTGTTAGGATGTTCAGAAAAACAAAAAAAAAATGTTTACCTGTTTGTTACAGAGAAAGTACATTTTGAGTCTAAGCTAATTATACTATACTATACTATACTATACTATACTATACTATACTATACTATACTATACTATACTATACCATACTATACCATACTATACTATATACCCTTTAAATTTATTCAAATTCTTAATAGTAACTTCAGGAAAGAGTAAGAATCTGGAAGCATGGAAAAAAGAAAATTAGATTTTACTACATTAAGAAAACAAATATACCTGCAGCTCCATTCAGATCTGTTTGTTTAAGTAGCCAAAAGAAAGTAGTGAAATACCTTATTAGAAATATTTTTTGTGAGATTTATGTTTAAGATTATACCATTTGCATTTTCTGTGTAACAACATTAAAAATAAAGGATTATCACATGCAAACATTCTCATTAATCCAAATGTCTTTAAAATTAATTTGTGGTCCATTTTTTTTTCTTTAATGGACAAATTAAGGTTTACAGAAATTATTGCTATGGCTTCATTTGAAAATGCAGGGGTGAAGGAAGGTGATAAGTAAGATAGGATAGGGCCTGCCCCCTCAGATAACCAGGCATTCCATCAGCAGAAGCACCCACTGCACCCAGGCTATGTCATGAGGTACATCCATGCATGATCTCAGATTTGGCAGAGGGATCCTGGCTCTCTCCTTCCTGTTTCAGTGCTGTGAGCAGGCATGCTTCCCAGTTAATCAAAGGAGACAGAAAATTCACTGTCTTATGTTGCACTTCTGAAGTGCAAAGGCAGCAGAGCATCCTGAAGATTGATTTCAAGGCATCCTAGAGAGGATCTGTCTCATTATCTGAATACCTGGCCGTGACAGCTTAGTGTGGAGTTCCCTTTACATAGGAAAATTTTAAGAACAGTAAAGTTATTTAGCAATGACTAGAGAACTTTGTCAAACGTGATGATTAAAGGAAAGATGAATTGCCTTGCAGTCACATCTGTTTTCGTCTGAAACAGTCATAGGCAAAACCTCTGAGCATCGTATGTAAAGAAGGAAAGGCTGAAGAGCTGAGTGTCTGGAACTTCCAGAGCTGTTAAGCAGAAATTGTTTCCAGTGCCAAACTGAGAAAATAGTATTAAAATGAGGAATTGAATTAATGTTCTAACAAACAAAAGAAAAAAAAAAAGGCTTTTGAATGTTTTGGCTTTTAAGTGTGCATTTTCCCGTGGTAACATATCTGTTCTCTAATGAATTACTAGAACTAGAACAACTACTAAATGTGGTTACAGCCAAAAAGACCTGCACTGTAAATGGACAATTTCACAGTCACAAAAGAAGACGGTACAGTATGGCAATTAGAGATACTGGAAGAAGAAATACTCCAGTCAAAGGAAACCATACCAAAGGAGACTATCTGAAAGGTTATCTTGAAGATCGTGAAAGGAACACAGACTGGGACCAGGTGAATTTATTTTTACGTTATTATAGTGTTGGTGGCAGAATTTCAGGGACAGAACTTTTAATTGATCTGCAAATGATAAAATATTTCTGAGGAAAAATGTATTAATTTCAAAAAGACATGCAGATAATGATGAAAATATATATTTATGTAGCTATATTTGTTTAAATATTAGTTGGGGAAAGAACCTCATGGATGTTGAATGTGGGATTAAAGTCAGTGGGAGGGGCTAACAATGATTAGTGTTACACAGAATCAGGTGTTTCTTCAAGACAGAGGACTGTAGTAGCATGGCTTTGATATTTTCACACAGTTATTAGAGATTTCATGTGATCATATGTCACAGGGTTTCTAGCATCCCCTAAGTGACCTAGTAGAAAGAAGGATTGTTTTTTACTAAGGAAAACAAAGTAAATTAAAGTTTCTATGTAAGTTGCTTTTAAAAGGCTTCTGTAAATTGAAGGTTGGGCATTTCCAAACTCTTTTCATAACCATCTATGGACTCCAGAAGTCTTCTTTAGAAAGTATGAAGTCTGTAAAACAGAGCTTTAGCTACTCCCCATTGTCCTTTCTGAGGACTTTGAAGGGCACTGGCTTATTTTATCTTTATTTATTATTTTATTTTTTAGGTGATTTTATCCTTATTGTAAGAATTTGAAAAGAAATAAATTTTGTTCAGAGCAATCATTAAGATGGTAACTGACTTCCATCCTTTAGACTGTGTATCATTCCTTAGACAAAAAAGGAGACTTCAAAGTATGTAATTGGTATATATTTTGATGCATACATTTGGAATAGAACTCTTCAAAGAACACTTTTCTATTGTTTTCAGTTCTTCACCATTTGCGTTAACTCAGTGGCAATATTTCTTCTCCATTTAGGAGAGTTGAGTGATGTACAATTGACTTTCGTTGTGTGGTCATTTTATGATAGGGAATTGAGACAAATTTAATCTGGTTAAATGCTAATCTGATAGATATTTATCTGTGTAATTGTATTGCATTTGAAATGCATACTCCATCAATAAGTTTATTTCTTTGCAGCTGAACACAAAAAAGGATCATACTGATCAGCATGGTGAGGCTGTTAATGGAGTCTCAAAATAAGTTTAAATTAAGGTCATTTTAAATGTGTTTCATATGAATTTTAAGTTATGAGAGAGAGAAATCAGTAGTGATACTATCTGTAAAAGAAGTAAAATTGTTCTTCAGAAATTGAAGTATTTTTAAAGCTCAGTTTTTGATTTCTTGAACTTCTTAGACCGACTGTAACTCAAAAGATAAGTGTGCAGGAGCATTATCTGAGTCTTAGGAGTCCACTGAGAGCCAAATATTCTATATAAGTAAAAAAAATCACAAAGAAACATCTGGACAGAAGATAATTTCTCTTCTGTATTAATTCCTAGTTTCTCAGCTTTTTTTCCCCCATTCCTCTTCTTTTTAACTATGCCTATTTTCCTTGACATATTCGATTAGAACACTTTGTGTTTCACTGCTGTGTTGCTAATTTTGTCTCCTGTTTTCTGCACCCATGATAGCTATTGTGCTTCAGTAGTAACATATTCTGCTGCATACAAGACATTGACTCGTTTATGGCTTGCATTTGCTAACATTAAGATGTGTAATTTAATTTTTATACAGGAATTATTATTTGAAACATTACCACAGAAAAAGGATCACTGCTTTCATTTAAAGTCATCATTGTCTCTACATTCAAAAATGTATACAAAAAATAAGTGGTAGATGATCTAATCAGATAAATAATCTTAAATTCCATTAGACTATGTCACAGTGTCTATGTATTAATTTACTATTTCTCATTAAACAAACATGGAGTTTGGAAACCCAAATCATCCGTCCATCCTGCTTTTCACATGAAAATAGGCGAATTCAATTTGCTTACTTCTTTGATATCATCCTCCAGGGGTACACACATAGTTGCTTTTCTAATGGAGACAGTTCTCTGCTTTCTTGTGTTAAAAAGCTTATAAGGCTGGAGCTTGCAACTGGAAAAGATGCAGGTCCTCATGCTCCAAGTCTTACAAGAACATTTTGCTAAATAGACCTTAACAGCTATTTTTTATGTATGGATGGACAGTTTATTTTTACAGATGAGATTTTGCTTTTCATTGAAAATTCCTGGTAATAAATTCACATTAAAATTTAGGTTCATAGTAATCCTGGACCTCATCTTTTTTATCCTGCTTCTCAAAAAATAGCCAGCGTAAAAGTCAGATCAGGTTTCACAGAGCCATGTCCAGTTGAATTCTGAATGTCTCCAAATACAGAGATTATACATTCTTTTTTGGGAAACCTGTACCAGTGCTTTATTGTCCTCATCTTGATGGACTTCTTTATTATAGAAAATTAGAGTTTTTTGTTGCTGCAACCAATACCTTTTGCCTCTCATTGTTTTGCTGTATGCCTCTGAGAAGATTCTGGTTATCTTTTCCCTATAAAATACCTTAGACAGTTGAAGACTTAAGATACCTTCTCTTCCCAAACTGAACAAACCCAAGTCCCCCAGCCTCTCCTGGCACATCACATGCTGCTGCTCCCTAGCCATCTTGGTGCCCCTCCACTGGACTTCCCTCAATTAGCCAGTGTCTTGTAGTGCTGGTTATTAGGGTGGACAAAGTCCAGAGGTGGACTCCATGTCCTGAGTGGTGGTCAATGTTCTTTCTCCAGTACCTCTTGCTGATGCAGGCAGTGTGCAGTTAGTGCTCACTGCCACAAGGGCACACTGGTGGCTCACGTTCAAGTTTCCTGTCAGGACCCACCCCAAGGACTTTTTATTCAAACCTATCTTCCTTCTGGCCAGTTTTCCCTGGCCTTTATTGATGCATGGAGTTACTGTGTTTGGAGCACCATAAATTTGATTTGGCTGATCTTCATGAAGGTCTGGTCAGCCCATTTCTTTGGCTTGTCAAGGTCTCTCTAAACAGCAGCCACACCTGTCAGCATGTTCACCTGTGGTCCCAGCTGGATTTCACCTGTGAATGCCTTCTGGTGCACTCTGTTCCATCACTCAAGTTCTTGGTGAAGGTGTTAAATAATATGATCCCTGCTGTGACTGGTCAGCAGTGCTGCTCATAACCAGCCACAAGCTAGTCTTACAACTTGATACCAGATGTCAGTGTTCCCTAGGTCTAGAGTCAAAACCACTGCCTAAAACAGGCAAAATTAAGATCTTTTCCAATATGGTAGCTCCTGAATTGTCTCCATGCTCTCCTTTGGCTTGAAGGCAGAACACACTAGGTCCGGGTGACAAGATCCTGACCCGTTATCCTGAAGACTTGAATGTGGTTTTGAAAAAAAATATATCAGTGCTCAATTAATTCACGAGTGAACCACGAGGCGTGTTTTACTTCACTAATGGATGAGTAAAGGCATGATTGTGTTGGGTTTTAACTGGGTTATTTAAAAGTAATTATACTTAACAACTTCAAAAGAAGCTTAAGCTTCAGTAATGAGAGAAGGAATATTTAGGAGTCCCTTGAGTCTCAGATGCAGACCAATTTAAATGAAAGAATTTATTTTTTTTTTAAATATTGAATCACAGCCCATCAGATGAGATTAAGAAATGAAGATTATTCCTTTAAGTAACATAACATATTTGATCTGGAGTTCTTCTATTTAAAAGTGTTTACAGAAATTTCCACTAGAAGTTTTCTTATGCTAACTGCTCATGTTTTTACCAGAAGTTTCATCCTGGAAAACCCAATCCTTCACAAAAATTTTTGAAATACAAATGCTCCCATGAAACATTGCTTCTTTTGACAAAGAGATGCTCAAAACAAGAAAACAAAGTAGTTGGAATTCTGAAGTACCTCTGATAATAAATCTTTTGATAAAGCATCTTTTGACCAATTTTAGACTATGTAACATCTAGTTTGCTGACATGCCCTCATTTAATGAATTAAAAAAGCTAACTTATTTCCATATCTTACTGAAGTTCCAGTACAAGGACAAATCTCAGTATTGCCTTGATGTAGGCAGTATCTTATATTAATAGCACTATTACTGCAAATAATGCAGTTTCGCAAGAAAAGCTAAGAATATGGTTCCTATTAGCATTAAAACATTTTTCTTAACACATACAACAATAAAATATTGAGAGATATTATTTTGTAAGATCTTTAGGACACTAAGTGACTTCAATAGAAATTGAGCTGCTTTATCCCGAAGATTCTGGTCTTTCTGAAATATATAGCAGTATCAAGTTTACATGGAAAAAAAAAAAAGACGTAATTGAAGTAATTGAAATAATTTAAGCAAGAAAGAGTATATATATAGCAGGTTTCTTCTAGGCTAGACAGCCCTATGTTCTTCTAAGTTTCTGTATTTAACTTCAAAATTAAATGCAGGTATATGCAACATGTTCAGTAACTGTATATACTTTTCTACAAAGGTTTGTTTCTCTGCCAATGAACTTGTGAAGATATTTTTGAAAAACAGTTCTTCCTCCATTTCTAAGGACCACTTCAAGCAAATCAGTCCAGCTATCATTCAACAACTTTTAAGTTGTTCATGTCAGCTTCCTGACTTCAAGCAGACAAAGCTTCCACCAACAACTGTGGAAAGTGAGTTATGTTCTTTTTAATAAATTATTATTTAAATTCTGATAAAGAGGTGCAAGGATTTCTAGAGACATTTAATTCATTAACAAACCAAAACATCATGGGATTGATGCCCTCTGTAATTTATGCATTCTATAATTTCATAGCATACATGTCAAATAATATTGAGAAGTAAGGGGATTTCAATGGTCTTTTATAGTATTTGGAATTCTATCTCAATATGTAAGGTTTTAAGCTTTGTTTTCTTCACTTGTGAGAGGACTGCTTGATACTGCCAGTAGGTAGGCAATAATAGGTCCTCATCTGTGGATTGCTGGGCAGTAAGGGCTTATTTTGTTAAACTTGCTCCAGGTTTGTATTGGAATCATTGCATTGCTCTTACATGTAGCTTCAAGGTTACATTAGTTGGCATTTCATATAATGATGTGGCAGATGCTTGATATAGGTAAGTTCTGCATGAATGCTACTGGTGTTTCAGCTTGAGATATTTTATAGCAGAGAAGCTTTGAGGATACTGCTGTGGTAAGAAAAATATCCAGAAAAACAGCAACAGGGCAGCAGGACTTGTGTGATAGAGCTGGAACAAGAACTGAGTTAGAGTTTAATCAGGTTGTTTCCACTTGCAGTTGTAGCCCTCACGTGCCTCTGCTTGCAGTGGTTTCTGCCCTATCTGTTCCATGGATTCCACTTCTCTTGTAATCAATCCTTAGTCCACCTTATAAAAGAGAAATCTGGATCTGATCTGACCTAAGGGCTTCCTGATGTGTTTTCTGTTTGTTTTTTTTTTTCTTACTTTAACCCAGTGGTACCTGGGAAGTGGCTACAAATCAAGGTATGCTGGTTTAAAACCAGAGACATTAATTTTGGTGGGGAATATGGTCATTTGGGAATGACCAAAAAGGAATGGGCATCTAAGCATAATTGCCTGCATCTAGAGGAGCACTTTTTAGGCTACAAATCAATGTCATCAATACCTTTATCCTAATATCTGCATGGGCAGCTTTAGATGACTAGGTCTTTTTTGAGCTAGTAAGTTTTCCCCACATCCTTATGGGGAAAATGAGCCTTATGCCCAATGATCCTTATGGAACAGCAGATAATTAAAAATCATGAAAGGACACATGTGGATATCCCAGAATTAAAAAGCACAGGAGAACACTTATGAATATCCCAGGAATTGTTATAGGAGAAAGAGACATGCAGAATAGGAAGAATCATTATGGGTCTTCAATAGACAGCACTCCTTCTTTCTTATCTTATCTCTCTTCTCATTACCTGAACACCTAGCAGTCTTTACTGCTTTGATCTTTTCTATGCTACACAGATACGACCATTTTTCAGATCGGGAATCAAGGGATAAAGAGAGAAAAGAAAGTAACTTACCCAGGTCGTATATATACAAGGTTCGTGAAAAATTCACTGTTAAGTGGGATTTTTCCAAGTCTAAAGCCATCAGCCCAATCAGTGACATTTTAGTGATCTCATAAAGGTGAGAGATGAGAAAAACTGAACTATTCAAGTGCAGAATGGAATTAATAAGACCCCTTTCTGCAGCCCTTTCCCTGTGCTTTTTGACAAAGGAAGGTTTCCATGACCACAGAGACACTTCTGCTGTCTTGATACAGATAAAGGACTCCATATTTGACCTAAGTATGACCTAGTGACCTCAGCATAGGCTCATCAGTTTCATTCTGAGTTCTATTTTACTGACAGGCTATGCTGTTTTGGCTAAGTCACCAAGGCTTGATCTTCCATATATATCTGCTATACTCTTGTATTTAGCTGTGCAGTCTGTGAAATAAATTGTCTGATTTTATGAGGTGCTGGGTACTTGAAGTGCTTTTAAAGTTTGAAACATGAAGTGACAGTTTTGAATATTTTGGCATTAATTCCTTTATGTATGTTTCTTATCAGCATTTTACCTCCCATTTTAAGACTTCCCTACAAATTAATCTGGATTCATGTTGTGAAAAAGGTTGGAAGTGGGAGCAGCGTGTAAATGTGAAGAATTAGAAGAGTAACATTCAAAACAATCCCAGTAATCTGGGAAACAAATGTTGGTGGTCCTGGTGTATTACTAACTGAAGGGATGTGTTTCCACAGCAGATTTGTAAATGCAATTTGAACCAAAATATTTATGCTTAGAACCTAAATTAGGTCTGTACATTCATTTGAGGTTTTAGGCCTTTGTTTACAGAAAAGGATTTGGTTAAAAATGAGGTGTTGACTGTAAAGATACACAGGTGTGGCATGTGAGAACGTAGAATCTCAAGCATAAGTCTGTTAAAAGAGGAAGCAAATGCAGAGCAGTATTTACTGTGCTCTCTGAGTGTCTCTAATTTGCATAGCCACAGTCTGTTTAGCTCTTAAAGGTCTGAAATTTGGAAGCACCAGCCTATTACATGTAAAGCCTGAAAAAATGAATGTTTTCTGTAATTCTGTAATTCTGTAATCTGTATCACACATGACTAGAAAAATCTATGTGGCTGTTGTGGCTTAGCCCCAGACAGCAGCTAAACATGAAGTAGCCACTTGCACATGCCCCCACTGCCTCCCACCACAGGGGTTGGGGAGGAGAACTGGAGAAAGGCAAAACCCATTGGTTGAGCTGTGATCAGTTTAATAATTGACATAAAGGAAAAGATACAATTCATGCTACTCCTACTACTACAACAACTAGTAATGGAAAGGAACATTACAAAAAAANNAAAAAAAAAAAAAAAGAGGTGGAGAAATAAACCTCAAGATAAGCAAGTGATGCACAGTACAATTGCTCACCACTTGCTGCCTGATGCCCAGCTCGCCCCTGGGCAGCAATCAGCCCCACCTGGCCTACTCCCCCAGTTTATATACTGCGCATGATGTTCTGTGGTATGGAATATCCCTTTGGCCAGTTTGGTCACCTGTCCCAGCTGTGTTTCCCCCCTTCCCCAGCTTCTTGTGCAGGTCCTCACCTTCAGAGCATGAGACACTGAAAAGTCCTTGACTCAGGTAAGCACAGCTTAGCAACAACCAAAACATCAGTGTGCTATCAACATTATTCTCATAGTGAATCCAAAACACTGCACTGTACCAGATACTAGGAAAATTAATCCCAGCTGAAATCAGACAGTGGCACAATGAATCACTTCTCCTGTGCTCTTGTATATAGAGGTAATAAAACATACCCTCGAAAACAATTAAAAATACAAAAAAATACTCAAACACAAATACAAATATTGTATGAATAAAGGTGCCCTTGTTTTGTTTCATTTGTTTTCCCCTACAGAATATGGTTACAGCACTGTTGCTGTTTTACTTATTACTGTTGGATCTATGTTTGGTACAACTCTCATTTTATTTAACTCCTGTCAAGAAATCTATACACTCATTTTACAGCTGTTTGTTGGTTTGGCTGTTGGAACCCTTTCTGGAGATGCATTGCTACATCTTATTCCTCAGGTAAGTAATAGACACTTCAGTGCCTTTAAAGTGTTGACAAATTTGTGTGTGCACACACAGAGAGAAGTTTCCTTTAAACCTAGATAATGCTCATCAGTTTATAAATAAGGCTTTCCCTGAAATCACCCCGGTACTCCAATTACATTCACACTCTGTAGCTCAGAGAGAGATTGAAAATAATAAGTAGAAATCCATGATTGATTAATTCAAAGAAAATAAGGTTCCTATTTAAAAAAAAAACTTTTCAGAGACCCCAAAACTTCTATGCAAGGCAAGCTCTAGATAGGTATTAATGTATTTCATAAGGCAGATTCTGTAAGGCATTTTAACTGAACTTGTTCAAAGGTTATATGAGGCATCCACAGTCCCACCCACGCATTGTTCCAGAGAACCAGGAGCTATCAGTCTAACGAATCCTGAGGCCTAGAACTGTAATAGAATGGGTGCCATGTTCTTTTCCTAAATTCATAATCTAAATTTGAAGAACAGGATAACATGCAAACCAGAACCAAACTTTCCATTGTGTATTCATGTATTTTTGACAGAGGCTCCTCTGATATCACACATATGTTAGACTTCTAGTGGTCATAGCAAGAGAGCTTCACAGCTTCGCTTAAGATTCTGGTCAAAATTTTCTTCATACTCAATGCATCATCTCTAGAAGCAAAACTGGGAGAGTGTTTTAAGGAAGGCAATTCTCACTGAGTGTCAGACAAATGCGTTTCTTTCAGCAACACCTTTTAAGAGTGGAAGTATTCTCCTTCACCAGTTTTAAGTAAGGTATCCAGTAGCCTTTAGAGCTGTCACTTTCAGAGCAAAGGAGGCCTTCTGGGGAAAAAAAGGAAGCACACCCACCAATAGAAATGCATTTTTGCATTAGTTATGCATTCATTAATTTATGCATTATTTTCACAGATTCACAGAGTTACAGAATTACAGAATAGTCAGAGTTGGAGGGGACCTCTGGAGATCATCTAGTCCAACCCACTGCTAAGGCAGGATCACCTAGAGCAGGTCACAGAGGAATACATCAAGGAGTTTTTGAATGTCTCCAGAGAGGGAAAATCCACAACCTTCCTGGGCAGCCTGTGCCAGTGCTCTGCCACCCTCAATGTAAAGAAGTTTTCTTCATGTTGAGGTGGAACTTCTTGTGTTCTAGTTTATGGCCATTGCTCCTCATCTTGTTGCTGGGCACCACTGAAAAGAGCCTGGCACAACCCTCTCTGCACCCACCTTGAGATATTTATATGTGTTAATGAGATTCCCTCTCACTCTTCTCTTCTCTAGACTAAACAGGCCCAGCTCCCACAGACTCATCTCATAAGAGAGATGGTCCAGGCCCCTAAACATCTTTGTGGCTTCTGCTGGACCCTCTTCAGTAGCTCCTCATCTATTTTCAATATGAAGTTTACATATTAACATGATGCAAAATAATTTTTGTGGTATTTTAACATCAATATATTGCAAACAAAATATATCTCACATATATAAAGGGTGATTTCATAAAACTATCCCTAAAAATACTGTTAATTTCACCACTGAGAGATGAAGAAGCATAACAGAGGCTTATGAAAATAATTCATTTCATCATCTCTTATTCGGATGATTAGTTCACAAAATACAATTTAACTTTGAAAGAACTGGGAAAATAAAATTCTGAGAATAAATTGAATTAACACATGGTTTGCTCTAGAAAAATTAAAACTTTGCCATTTTAATTTTTTTAAAAAATTATCTCTTTTATTTTAGACTCTTGGTTTACATAAACATGAAGCACAAGACGTAGAACATTTCTATGAAGGAAAAGAATATATTTGGAAACTTTTGGGAATAATTGGAGGAATTCATGGATTTTTTCTGATAGAAAAGTGTTTCTTTCTTTTGGTAACACCTCGTGACCAGGTAAAGCTGTGTACAATTCACCCTTTAAAAAAATGCTATTATTTTGAGATTTTGCAGTGCACAGAATGTTAAAATGATTGTGGAAATTAATTATAATTTCTGCGAGTTAAATGAAGCATTGATAATTGCTTTACAAAGTGCTCCTACCAGATTGACCTTCAGTTTCTATTTTGCTTTTCTCCGTGGATTGTGTTTGCTTCATGAGTGTGTTCCATATATTTATATCTCAAGAAGGGAGCAGTTAATCGAACGTGTTCCATAAGCCTGCATTCATGACTCACACTGGAGCAGGTGAAAAGTGTGTATCCATATGGAATAGCAATGAAAGTTGTTTGCTCTAGGCTCTGTTTGAAGAGAAAGATGTAATAGAAAGACAGATGCAAGCATAAGGTATTTCCAAGAAAGATGTCTTAAAATTTCCAGATTGTTTTAAATCCCTATCCCAATGATTTGAAAATCTGTGTGTTGCAGTCAATAGGACCCAATTTTATATTAATAATATTTCCTTGCTTACTGCCATGATTACAGTAATTCTAATACTTTATTTTACTGTGGCTGGAGCCTGAAAATATGATTACGCACAAGGATGTAATGTAACACAAAATGTGATGGCTCATTAAGCATGAGAGACAATCTTAATGTCACTTGAGAAGGCTAAACCTTTGCTTGTTCTGTTCTGCAGAGAGTGTGTAGACTGGCCTGATTTAGATATGCAGAAATTACTCCCTATTCCCACTACCTTTGAGTCAGCCAAAGGAATTTAATGTGAAATTAATAGAATGAGAATATTTTGATGATGGTGATATTTTATTTGCTTGGTAAAAATGAGTCCTTTTTGTTATTTTTTTGAGAGAAGGCTTTTATCATCATCTCACAAATTTTTAATTTTTTTCTACTGAGAACTAGATGAATTCTCAGAGTTAATTATCAAATCTATGTCAGCTTCAA
Organism: Vireo altiloquus; assembly: GCA_013396875.1. NCBI lineage: Eukaryota > Metazoa > Chordata > Aves > Passeriformes > Vireonidae > Vireo > Vireo altiloquus. The sequence goes on along the minus strand of VZRF01013100.1, from coordinate 231,408 downwards.
ATTTTAAGTTGATTTTTGAAATAAATTAAGTTTTATCAAATCATTGTGTTTGTCACTGATTTCTCTGATTCACTTTTCAGGGTTTTTTAACAAAATAAGCATTAGGAAATGTTGATGCCAGCCAGTGATCTTTTTCATATATTTTGTCAGGAAAAAAGTGATTCTTAAAAATGCGAAATTTTCACAAAAGACTGAGAAATGCTGCACCTGTGTTCATTGGGTTTCAGAACTAATTGCAAAGCGTCTTCATTCAGCAGGGCCTTTCTTTAGTTAATGGGCACTGGGGACATTCCCATGATCTTCCAGTGGAGTCTGAATTAAATGAGCATTCAGGCAGAGGCAAATCTACTTCAACCATACAGTTGGTAGGTTACCAATATGACATACTTCCCTGAATTTATATCCTTCTTTCTCTGTTCCTCAAAAGAAATGAACCAAATTAATGTAATAAATCAGTATTATTTTTCAGTCTTTATTGATTTGTTGTTTATTATTTGACATGATTGTCAAGAATCTCTAGATTTTGAAGCTTATAATGAGCTTTCACAGAGATATCAAGAGCAGATATTTTACAATAACTCTTCTTATGTGTGTATCAGATTGATATAACAATGCACTTCCTGTATTGTTATGCATTTGGTTGATAAAATTCTTGAAGATTTTCCACCTCCCTTCTTTTTAAACGTTGACTGTATATAAAGGCAGACTCTCCCATAGGAAAAATTACAGAATTTTCTGCAGTGAAAGTTAAGTGCATGATTAGTGAACAGATTAAATCCTGGACAGTTCTTGGGCATTTTTTCGTAGATTTGAAGAGTAACATAAACACTCTGGATATCTGGGAATGGTACTTATCTATAAGAAGTTACACACTTTTATACTGGTCTGTGGATTGTATCCAGACAGATAAATCTCTGCCAATTAAATTGAGTCATAACTTTTAACCTGTTTTCTCTTTCTTTCCACAAATCTCTTAAGTTCATGTCCAGTATCTAGATGCATAGGTGAACTCCATTTTACTAATGTAGTTGTGATGGGCAAGAGCCTCACGAGTCACTGCTAATCTCAAAACACAGTTGGGAAACTCTCAAGTGAAAACAGAGCAAACAGAGGAGTGAAGCATGTTTACTATTTTGTGAGACACGTCATAGCTTCCTGTTTACAATAATGAATGATCATGTCCTTCCCCTCAGCTGCAAAATCCCCCCAAGTTCTATATAGATGACATGAATTAGCCTGGCTGAGTTGGTTTGTACAAGAGCAGCCAATTTTGCAGAATCATGTGAGTCATACTAAGACAAACACTGGTTGACTAAGAAAAACTTATAAATCCTTCAGGTCAGTAATTAGTCTTGCAGTGTTGACTCAGAGTTCAAAGAAGTGGCATGTGAATAAATATTATAGGAGAAGTGGAACAATTACTGGAATTCATATGACTGGCTGCAATCATGGGAATTAGAGACATTTATTTTTCCTTTAAAATGTAGAATATGAAAAATGGGTTTTTTTCCTTCTTTCCTCATGTTTCTACAGCACATATCCTTCATCACAACCAAGCTAATAGCAGCCAATAAACATACCCTATTTTTTAGCCAGTGTACATCTCTGGTACAGTTTTTGGAGTGGTGGCTGCTGGTTGTGCTGTTGTTGAGTCCACTGGCTGCCATAATAGGTTTAACATACTTCTTTGGGGAAAAAAAAAACAACAGAAATTAAAATTCAGTCTTTTTGGTTTCAAGCAAACAAGTATTTTGGCTTCTCTCTTCCTCACATGAGTTGCTAATAATTTCTCCAATCAGAAAGCAAAGTCCCAGGGAGGTAGGGGCAGTGAGAGATTACTCATGTTTCCAAGCTTTTCCTAGACTCCAACACCTTCTCCCCCAACAGTTGCAGTATCTATTCATTAAACATTAGGGGTGATGCACCAGCTTATCTCTCTAGGATAAGGAAGCAGACATTGTTTCTTTCTTCACTTGAAATTGAAACGGTAAATTTCACCATGGAGTTTATTCAAGTGCTGCTATACCCAGCTAGTGTTGCCTGGTGCTGAGATGAAGCCCTTGCTCAAAGCGAAGACACAAGACACTGGAGGCTGCACCACCCTGAATAAAACCCCCTATATTTTGAAAGGGGGTAAGACCTACTGATGATCATCTTTTTTAGTCTTGTGTTTTCACAAAGAAACTGTGAAGAGCATGCGCGCCAAAGAGACTACCTACTTTTCCTTGGAAATCCTATGGACACATACTCCAAGAAAATACAGTCATCCAGTCATGACAAAATCAAAACATGCAATTTTAATTATAGTGTCCCTTTAAGTCTTGCATTTGGCTCAGATTTTTGTGTATTCAAGCAGAAGTGTGGTTTTTTTGGGCTACAACAATGCCTATGCATGTCTTTCTTCCTACTTGAATTAGACTTAACCCTCTCTTGGCGAGGCAGATTTCTTTTTATGTGTTTCTGCAGCACCAATCACGCTACCAGTGGCCAGTAAATTATTCTGTGCAAATAAAAATTGACTATCCTTAATTCAAATAGCTTGAATTTAGTTGATATTTTCCTGTAGCAGCTGGAAGAGCCCCTTAACACTGATCCATTATCTTTACTTTTAACTAGAGAAGCCCGGAAGATTCTGAACCTGCTGAAGTTCCTCCAGAGAGCAAAGTGGTCAGCAAAAAAAGTTAGTATCAATAAAAAGCCTAGACAAGACAGGAAAAACCTTCAGACCTAAGATGGAATTGAAAGTGTGCAGCTGGCTTAGCTCTGTGTTTGCTGTGTGTTACATCACCACATCTCATGGCGCCTGGCTACATAATTTAATCTCTGCTTAAAGACCTTCTCAGCTGCCAACCCTGTAATTGTGAAGTTCATTAATCTTACACTGTCCTTGCTTTAGTATTTGCTGTCTCACTGTTGCAATCTATTTTTCTAAAGCCTTTGCTTAAAGGGAAATAGTCAAAAATTAACACAAAACATATTTTAATAATTTTAAACCTAGCTCAGGCTTTTATTTCTGAAGGTGGTAAAACATTTGTTTTGTTGGCTCACTATGCTAATATAATTCTGCACCCTTCTCTTACACAATAAAGCAATAGACTCTTTAAACCAATAATGATTAATTACAGGTACGGAATTACAGCTTCATGATGGCTCTGTTTTAGAATAATCTGTTTGCTTCTGAGAACTTCAGATAACTCCTGTCTTGTGTGTTCTTTTGCTGCTTAGCTAGTAAAAATAGAAAAATAGAGTATAAACCAAATTTTTCCTTTAACTGTACTTTTTGACCTTGGTGAATTCAGTAGAGTAGCAGTCATTCAACTGAGGGTATAATATTTTAATTGAAATCAGTTTATTTACTATAATTAACTGCCCTTTATTTTGTGATGTCAGATCTCAGGTCATCAGTTTGATTTATTTAATGATGTCATTTTAAAATATTTTTAATGTTCTCTTCTTTTCTTGTGGACTTCATTTCTATTTCTGAAGCATTAGAAATCTGGATTTTCATTTCTTCACTCTCACCTCTCCAGTAGTACACAATCCAGTGCCAGTTTGAGCATGACTACATAGTTCATCTCTAGATATTTTTGTTCAGTTCAAGCATCATTAGGTGCTAAGTACCAGAAATTTCTAGTGATTTCAGTGTTCTTTGTTCCAAGAAACAACATTTGGGATAGTTTCTCAGTAATCTTTGTTTAGTTTAATTTTTCCTCATACCTCAGTCTTATCTCCATAAGTGAAACCTTAGAACCTTAGTAGGGAAGGAGAGGAGGGTATTTGGGGTTTTTTCTGGGAATATGTAATTACAAAAGTTTGTTTCATTGCAGTTCTTTTAAATAGCTAAGTGCATAAACATACTTGGGGACCTTGATACTGAGCTAGGTGTTTCTGCCCCGAAACTGAATGGAATCTGCAGGTCTAAGAGAGAAGCCTGACAACTCCAGAACTGCAAAGCTTCATTGTCAAGTAGGACTGCAAAAAGAGTCAATCACCTTAGATAGTGAGGGAGTAGCTTAGAAAGCAAGAAGCTTTCTAAAGAAAAAGATGTCTGACTGGCCCTCTCCTCATTTATCCACATTTATCCACACAACATCAGAGAAGACCAAACAGTAGCATTTTATATTTGGTATACTTAGTTACGCTTTACATATACTAAAACTATTTTTTCTGTGTTAGTCATGGAAACATTGGGGAAACATCTATTTATGGATAAATGTTTACTTTAAACTCTTACTCTAAACTTAAGAAGTGTAGTATATGTTGAGGTCCTGTACCCATTAGTTTTATGAAAATTATAGAATAGAATTTGCTATTCTATTGTTCTGATCCCCTATTTAAACAGAGAAAAAAAAAGTAAGATTGTTGGAGAAGAAAAGGCTTTGTAGAAATAGTTAAAGTAATAAGTTAATGGTTAATAGTTAAGAATTTGTATTGGAATATAATGCCAAGATATTTAGAGATAATTAACAGTAAGAAAGTAACAAATCTGCTTTAAAATAGGCTGAAAGTAAAGTAAGATAAACATTCAGATTTGTTTATACATGCATCTTCTTAAATTTCTGTCAAGTAAGTTCACAAAGCTTAAATTTGTAATTGCTCCATAATGTTAACCTGATCCCTGTGTTATACTACAACACGTTGGAGTGACTTCCAGTAATCATGGTATATCTTCTCCAGCAATCACATACTTGAATGAAACAGACTAATAAGACCTCAGGGCAGGCCATGATTTCATCCTTGCCAGTGCTTATTACAAATCTCAAACTTAATGTAACACAGCAATCTGTTATTTCTATGTAATTCATGCTCTGCACTATTGATTATAAACTGCCCATAGTGTTTAGAAAGGACTGTGCAAACTGGGGACATCCACGTCCGGCTCTCTAAGCTGGCAGCAAAATCTGACAAGCCTGCCAATTTTTGTGAACCCACAGAGCTCCCAGGCAACTAGGGAGGATTTTCTGAATACGGTTGTTAGGCTTTTATGTGCTCTGTGTGTTTTTTATAATAGTCTGAAGACTTCAGTTCTAGCCAGATTCTGTAAGAAAAACATCTCCCCCATCACTATCAAATGTTCATCCCTTAGAAACACTACTGGAGTGAAACCTTGTAGTAACTGTATTCAGACAGATCTCTGCAGCTTCACGTTTGCCCCATAGTCTGTCATATTATGTCTATGTGGGGTCACCAAAAGTCAGAAAAATGCATATTTAGGGCCCAAATCATGACCCTGCTTCTTCAGGCATGAAAACAACCCTTTCCAAAGTGTTCTGTCCATTCTGTGTAGAGGGAATCTGGATGAGTTTCTTGACAGACATTAGGCAGCCCTGCTTGTAAGATTGTGGATGAAATGAATGAAACTAAGTACATGATGGGGCAGCTAATTATGTGTTGCTAAGTTTAGCCCCTGAACCTATATGGAGCCTTGTTGCTTCTTGAAGAGATAAACTCCCTCCCTGTGAATCTGTTCAGCATTCCACCCAGCTGTCTCTGTCACAGGCTGAGCAGAGAGACCATCCCTAATTCCCTAGCTTCATCTCAGTGCTTGCCTCACGAGCAGCACCTTTCCACTCATGTCAGATGACATGATGCCATGAACACCCAGTACACTGCTCCACACTAAAACAAGGTCACAGAACAGTATGGGAAAGACAAACAGCCATCTACACCCATGAGTGGCGCTCCAAATAGGAGTACTGTAACAGCCATTAATTGATTGGAACAAATGTTGGATATAAGAGTGCTGTAACCCTGTACTGTAAGTGATACTCTTAGGCTTGTTGTCTTTCATTTCTATCTTTCACTGTAATACACCTGCATAAAAAAACCAGACCCTGCAAATATTACTCAGTAGTAGCAAGCTTTACAGGATTAAAACAATCAGAGACGAAATATTTATCTCCATTATTGCTGTGCAATTCTGTGAACAACCATGGAAGAACTACACATACCATCTAGGAAAACTTGTGTGAATTTCATCAGATAGGGAAAGATTAATAGAAACCCTTAGGATGCATCATGAGATTGGACTCAAACCAAATTTTTTGTCTAATAGTTCACTTAGTAAGAATAAGGAAAATGTTTCCTGGTATTTGCATCTCATTTTGAATTGTTCTGGAATCTACTTTTTTTGTTTCAAATGTTTTGAAGGATGTGTAATAACAAGGACAAAGCAGATAAACGCTATTTCCCTCTGATTGCTATGACTTTTTGTAATGTTATAGGCAAAGTCACCAAAACTCCCAAATCATTTGTAATGTAACAAAATGGCAATATCCGCTCAGGTTAAAACTGGGCTTTTTATCTGTTTGTTTGTTTTCCGAGGTAAGAAAATCAGCTTGTTAGCAATAATGGTTCTGGTGGGTGACAGTCTTCACAATTTTGCTGATGGCTTGGTGATAGGAGCAGCATTCTCATCCTCAACAGAAACAGGTGTGACAACGACTGTTGCTATTTTATGCCATGAAATTCCTCATGAAATGGGTAAGAAATATGTGTGTGTGTTTTTCCTGATTGGCTTTGCATTTCCAGATTCTTTAAAAAGTTCTTTCCTGTATGACATCTGTGGGAATTATTGCTTATAGCATCATGAATTATAACATTACTATGTGAGACTGATACTTTCTTTGCCCTTCACAAAAACCAGAGGAGGCTTCTGTGCTCGTTACTAGATGCCTTCCCATCTCACCTCCTCCAAATGCAAATGACATTAGGTCAGGAGTGGCCTGTTATTCTTATGTGCACAGACACAAAAAGTAATAAACTGTAAGCAAGACCCATGAGTGCATAATGGCCATGCCTGACACAAGGGGCTATCCAAGAGATTCAATATGTAGCAGAGCTATTTAAGCAAATATTCCTCTTTCTACCTTCATTCCTGCTGCTAATCAAGAGCAATAAGATAATAAAAGGTGTGTGACCTATTTTACTAGTGGACAGGACAGGAAGATTGTTCTGTTGAATATTGCCCTTGATTGACTTTCTGTGGTAAAACTTAGAGCATGGCTGACATTCTGCTGATGAATGTTTATAAATTGGGAAGTTTGGGACAAGAGCTGCAGGTTCTTATTTCTGTCATTAAATGACTGAAGATTTCATGTGTTATGTAGAAAACTCCTCCAGACAAAAATGTGGGATGGAGGACTGCTGTAAAACTGATAGCTCTTGTTTGCATAGCAAAGAAAATTGAAATACCTGACAGTTACCCCAAAGACACCTTCTTAATGCTGGGGCAGGGAGCCCTGGTGGTGTAGTGGTTAGCATCCAGGCATAGCAATTGCCGGGGCCCGGGTTCGATTCCCGGCTAGGCTGCTCCCCGGGCAGNGGACGGAAAGGCGGGCCAGAAAAAAAAAAAAAAAAAAAATGCTGGGGCAGTAGTGCCCCAGTGTCAAAGTGGCATTTTTACACTCATGGAGCAAAGTTTTTCAAATCTTCTACTGTGGGCTTGTTATGAAATCTTTTATTTCAGCAAAAAATCCTGTGATGGAATTCTGATGTACAGCTTACTCCAATTGATTAGGACTGAAATCAGTGGAATTAAGCTCAAACTGAGATCAGACTAGCATAGATTACTCTGACTTGCAGCACCTGTAAAATACTCAAAGCCCGAGCTGCAAATATACCCACGTGATTTGAACCGGCATATTCCCAGTGGAGAAAGATTTAGAAACTCTGGGAAACCATGTGACTTCACTTTTGCATGTGTCCAAGCTGGAAATGTTACGGAACATAGAGAACTAACAGAAAGCCACTCCTCAATACTGTATGCTATCTTTAGGAACAGCTAAACAAGTACAAGTCAATATTACTTTTTTGTTGTTTTGAGATTTTTCTTTCACACAGGACAAGTTTATAACTAATTCTACAGAATTCTAAAGGCAGCCCTCCATCATTCCTTATTTTTGTACATATCTTAACTATTTTCCTATATATTTTATTACCAAGAATCTTAAAACTAAATTCATCAACTATATAATAAATGTTGCGCTTTTTTTTTTCTCTACGCAGGAGATTTTGCTGTGCTGCTAAGTACAGGACTCCCCACGAAGATTGCAATTTTGATGAATTTTATAAGTGCACTAACAGCATTCTTAGGACTTTATATTGGCCTTTCTCTATCAGCTGATCCATCCATTCAAAACTGGATCTTCACTATTACAGCTGGAATGTTCTTGTATTTATCTTTAGCAGAAATGGTGAGAACTTCAGTCTGTTTTTATAGTTTCCTTATAGCATAGCCACATCATAGATGAGTGTCAGACAAATGCAGGGGGATGTCCGTGGAGAGAAAGAGTTCATAGGCTAGTTGAGAAGAGCATGTAGTCTGCCCTGAGTGTGTACAGTGTTTAGAACAGTAATCTGTGTCACTCTCATGCTAGGTGTCATTATAATGGAAAGCTGAAATAAAGGCCATTAAGACACTAAGATAAGAGAAAGGCAAAATGGACTTTTAGACCCTTTAAAAAAAATCTTTTAGAGATTTTTAAACAATGTATTTTTAGTTGCTTAGTAAAACTTACATATTTGAACATTTAGGATTTTTTAAGATCTTGAAAAAATTGGTTACTTTTTTCATTTTACTGCCCTTTTCTTTATCTATTTTTCACCCATTGTTTCAATGAAAATTTGCTGTTTCAGAACTAAAATGTAAGATGCTTATCCTGAATACTTCCTTTCTGTCCTAGGGAAATTTCAATGAGCTCTTAAGCAATTAAAAACCTTCAGATTACCCCAACTTTTTTATACTTGCCCAGATTTTTCATACTGCCACTTCAATAGCAATGATCTGTCTATAGATAAATAAAGTGTGAATATAGGAAGTAGGAAGAAGGTCTAAGGACTGAGAAGAAATGTGGAGGAATCATAGCTCATGCAGATGCCTCAGGCCACATAATTTATTGAATAGATGGATAAGTGTTACACCCATAGCAATGCACAACTTAAATACCTTCCCAGCTTTGTCACAGGGCTCTTTAACCATCACGTGTTGATGTAGTTTCTTGCAAACTCCTCCACAAAGATGGAATGTTTTGAGTGAGTAGATTAAGAGAGAGGGGGAAAAAGTCTCTTCATAAATTATTACTTTGTTTTTTCCCAAGGCTGTCTATCTCTCTCTTGTCTTTATTACCACCCCTTGTGTTCACTACCATTTCATGCCTGAGATTCTCTTTGCCAGGTTCAAGCATCATACTTTAGGCCTGATATGCCATTCCAGTATTATTACCTATTTAAAACTCTACTTACAGTAATTGATCTTAGACCTTGGTAGTACTTTTGTCCATTTTTGCTATTGTAAGTAAAGTAAAATGAACATGAAGTGCACCTAAGAGCTTAATAGGGAACTGCCGAAGGATTGTGGATGCGTCAACAGTCCTGACTGAGGTGGAAAATAACAGAGAAGAACATTGTGTACCAAGTTGCAGCTTGTTCTGACAGAGAAATTTGGAAGTGAGGCTGCCTACCAACTGTGTAGGCATGGTTTTACTAATGGGTCTAAGAACGATGTACACGTATTTTTCGTTCAGTGTAGGATTGGCATCCATCAGGACTCCACAAGCTCCTAGAACAATACCATGTTTTTCCCTGAGTCTTCAAAGCAATGTGCCAGCTGTAACTCCCAAGAGAATATACAGTTCCGGGCAGAGACAGGGACATGTTTTCCCTTGTTCTCAGCTTGTCATCATAAGATTGGTCTTGATGTGAAGGGGAGAAAGAAGGGGGAGAGAGAGGAGGATCTTATTTCTCTCAATCTCTTTTATTAATAGGACTCTCATCAGCCTTTCTCTGCATTTTGACAAAAGAGCTGCCGTCAGGTGGCTCACCTGTTTGTCAGTGTCAAATATCACAGGGATTATTTTATTTAAAAAATTATTTATGTAGCACTGCAGGCATCTATAGATCTGAAAATTTTTTGCATGTTAGTATAGTACATCTCAAGAGAAAACGAGTCACTCTTTATGTATTTTTCAACTTTCTGCACAGAAATTTGTTCTGTTCTCTACTGCACTCTCATTTACAAACAGCAATCATCAGTGCTCCTGCCAGTGGTGTACAAACACTTAATAGTACACAAAGCTTGACTATAATTTTCAGTACTTGTTTTTTGGGCTTTCACATATTCATGTGCTTGTCAGAGCAGCAGTTAAATAAAACTGAACAGCGTCACTGGTCTCTGCATTGAGGAACATTGAGGGGTGTGAGTGGAGGTTTGTTGACAGAACAGCACTGTGAGACTATCACCACAGACTAAGTAGCACAAAACTACTTCTGTGGTTAATTAAAGGTTTTTAATTTCTACGAATGGCATTGTAGCTCCATTAGCAAGCTGGATAGACCAATAATTTCAGAAACTGAATAAGGTACAAAAGATAAAATCCCTTACATCCATCATTTTTCACCAAGAAATTATGCAAAACACGTACAAACCAATTTTGTACGTGTTTTCAATTTTGAAGATAAGGGAGTAGTTTTTAAACTGATTTACTGGACTGTTGCAGTGCAGCAGCCATGCCACATATGCCCAGCTTGGTAGAACTCTCTTTTAGCCAGTACATGCCTGAGAGCCTCTCATGCCTTCTTTCAGCATGCTGCTTCCTATTTCTTCTTATCTTTTGTGTGTTCACGATAACATGAGCCGGAGTGGAATAAAGCAGTCCCTTGAGTAGCAGAACCTCTTTTACCTCCGACAGACTTGAAGCATTAGCACATGTGATAGCTTCCGACAGCTTGGATGTGGTGCTGTGTTCCCTTAATTTGTGAAGTGGTTTGCATCTGCCTATGCTTCTTAAACAACAAGATTCTCTCTACTATACCCCAGACTTTGTTGTTCAGAGAGAGTTGGGTAACCATAGCTGATGCTGTGGCAGCAACCATTTTATTTAAACAGATAAGCAGGGATGTCACACTAGGTATGGCTAGAGAAATGGTTTGTGTTGATAACATGCACATAGGTTAGAGGGAGGGAGCAGACATCAGCACTGGACATGGAAAGGATACTACTTGATAAGAACTCCTTTTGAAAACTCTCTTAGGAACCTACTGTGCATGTGTGTAGCTCCTAAATTGTCACTGACAGCAATGCAAATACTAGATTTTGCATCGGGAGAAGAAAATTTTCCTGTTTGGAGAACTTGTTCATTCAGGCACTGGGGAAGAGGACAAAGCAGACTGCTCATAAGGTTAAATAAGAAAGACTAAACAGCTGGACTGGAACCCTGGATTCAGGCTAGGTCTTAATTAAGTTTTTATCTATATACAAAAAAAGCCCTGTGGGTTCTGAGTACTTAAAACTGTCAGTTCAGATTTTGATTTACATCAGAACTTTGAGGTGTTTACACTTGCTTTAGATTCAAAGTTTCTGATTGACTTTAAACACTGATCAAATATAACTACATAAGTTTCTGTACCGTAATTTAAACCACTGCCTGGTTGTAATGAAGATCCAGGGCATTTGGGTTTCCCTGTTATTTTCAGACAAAACATTACAGCGGAGGCAGATTTTTCAGTACAGTTTTGCTTTGGGCCCATGCCAACTTCCAGAGGAAGAAGAATGCAGGAGAAGCAGCCCCAGAGACCCTGTGTGACAGAGGAAAGGACAATCATAGCAAACACTCCTGTTAACCTCCTTGGTCAGCACCACTCCACTGTCTCCCAGTGGCTGCTGCTGTTACAGCTACTGTGAAGAGGCTCCAAAGTGCAGAGGAACTCAGTAGTTTTATTCAAGCGCAGAAAAAGAAACACACAACCAAAACCAGAGGTCAGAACCAGATTATTGCTCTGTATTTATTTCCAGAGTTGATGTGACAGTATAGCAGTCATCAGTGTTTCCTGTGCATAAAGCAAAAATATTAAGAGAATGTGAGCCTGAGGCATCATTTTTGCAAGTTCTGTTTAGACATATATTTAGTTTAAACCTTTGATAAAATACAATGTGTAGAATGACAGGTCAATGCAAGTAGCTTTTATTATGATTATAAACAAGTGTTGCTCCATTACTTGATTTAAAACTCACAGAGAAAAATACTAAACATGATTTTTTTCAAGCATATTTTAAAAATCCTGTTTTCTACTTGTACATTTACTAAAGCCCAAGTAAATAGGAGTGTTGCCAGTTATTTCAGAAAAAGCATGATTGACCCTATATATAGTACTGAAGCAAAAAATACTCCAACTAGTTTATTCCCACAAAAGGAAATCACTAATTTTACTAAATAAGCATTTCCATGCAGAGAGCTGTATAAAATTACTACTAACTATTGAGAAGTTAACAAATTTCAGAATCTTGTTTATAATTCTTGTCAGTGCTAGCAAAAGAACCAAAGTGGGTAGAATTTGATTAATTTAAATGTTTCACTGTCAAGATCATCTTTGTCAAAATGTACAACAAATGCTACACGTTAATAACTATAGTCAGAAGCTCAGCATTTTGAAAGTTGAGGGTTTTTTTAAATGAAGTTTGCCTTGTTTTCCCATAACTTTTTTTCCCACAGATGAATGTATCTGGCTCTCATTCTGGTGTCTTATTCTTTTTTTAGCTTCCTGAAATGACTCATATTCAGACACGGCGACCCTGGTTGATGTTTCTCCTACAGAACCTTGGATTACTATTAGGCTGGCTTTGCCTCTTGCTTTTGGCTGTATTTGAACAGAAAATTAAAATATAAGTTTTCTGTTGGAAATCTCAAAGTACCACTTATGACAGTGGAAAGCATTATTCACAATTTTGTCATGTCTGCTATAGTGATATGTAAATTAAGTTGCTGGGATTTTATATCTGAACAGTAGATAACTATTTTACTTTATTAACTTATTGTTCAGATTTTGTAATTATTTTTTTGTAAACATGAATGTTTAGAATTATGTTTTATTTGTTACTGAGTTTACCAGATCCCATGCTCAGACTCACAGGAGCTTTTAATTAGTTTTTATTGAGACTGTTCTAGTTGAATGCTCTAAGTGATCTCTGCCAGTCTGATTGAAGAAAAGAATAAACCACTTTTTTATGCAATAATTAAAGTGGACTAACCATAGTTGAATAATTTGAACAAGGAATGTTTTTTGCCTTTTAGTACAAAGAATTAGTGTATTTTTTTAAATCTAAAAAAGTGTAACAAAGCTAAACTGCTAAATGGCATAAAGCAATCTCATAAAGTCTGTGCTATGAATGTTCACAACATAAAGATTCTCATCAGTTGCATCTTACTGGTCCACTGTGGCAGAAAAAATGATAAGTGTAAATGTTGAAGTTTACGATACAGAAATTTGAGAATACTCTTTTCCAGCTATAATACAGTTTCTCATATGTGTGACGGAATCTGTGGCAGTCAAGCACAAGACTAACCACTTTTGCATTACCTCACCTCTGGTGGTTGCTTATAGAAATTGCTTATGAAGGATTATAAGAAATATGTTCAAATTGTTTCTCCCTGATATTCCTCCCAGCCTCCTCAAATGAAGGGATTTCTTGAGCCAAATGTTTCTTCTGAGACATCACATTCAATAAACACTTGTCTTCCTGTCAGCAATTATCTTAATCATAGATCTGTGATGCGCATTGTTGAAAGAGCTTTTTCAATTGTCTAGAGTGAACATGGCCTCACTGCAGCTCCTCTCATCCTGAGTGATTTTTGTGTCATTAGTCCTCTTGATTTCAAGGTAATTCTGCATAAGTTGAGATGATTCATTTAATTTAGTATTGCAGAGCCAGGTCTGAAACAAATACACAAATTCTGCCCTGATTCTGAGCAGCTTCCAGGAGGCATTGAGCAACACTTAGCTGTGTGATTTCAGCTGTTTACATGCTCTCAATTTCTGGTGCAAGGACTTCTCCCCTACCTTATTTATACTTTTGTATGAGAACTGAATTATGTTCTTTCTCCTCTGATGAGATATGGAAATAGGGAGAGCAAGTTACAGAACAGACATATATTCTTTATGCAGCAACTGCATTTTTTTTTCTTTGTCTTAACTGAGTCTTGAAATATCTCTCCGTTATGACACAACATATCTGTCTCACAATGTGTCCTGTGTTTATGTGATAGCTCCTAGTGAAGGTACAATTATTCTCCTATTACAGAGGGGAACAGAGTCTGCTCTCCTAGAGCAGACTGTCAGAACTGTTAATTCTCAAAAGCTTCATGGGCACCATAATAACTTATCAAAATACAAAGTGAAAAAAGTATCGAATTTCACTGTTTATGATAGCCCAGGTTCATGGGCTAGTGAACCCTTAGTCAACCACAGACTAAGCCTTAGGAAAGAAACCAAACACTTAGAGATAATTTTAAAAGTAGGTATGCATTCATTTTCAGTGCCTGTTAGTTGTGAGAACCTGTGGCAAATACCCCAATGCAAATCTAGACAAACCTAGACATTTACATACCTTCAGAAGCCTTGTCCCAAACAATTTATCCAAGGTGTAAGAGACACAGGAAGTCTCTATCTGACAGGGGAGTAAACTGAGCTCTTTTTAAGGCCCAAAGTAAAATCCTAGCTTCTTTTATTTAGGTGTGCAAATATTATGATTGCTTTTTCTGTTGATACAACTTTGAAAGGTGAGTTGAGAAGCTATGTCTAATGCTTCTGTTTTCATAGTTTACATTTTTTTCAGGAGCTTGTGCTTGGTTTTATTAAGGTAATATTTTTAAAAAGTGGTTCCTCGGCATTTCATCCGTTTGTTTTGCACTGAGTCACTTCATGACCTTCAGCTGTGACAGTCAATTCAAGCAACAGCAGGGCATCACTGGACGTAAGCAAAATCTATTCTTGTATCAGATGGTGCCAATGAATATCGGAAATGTTTGTTATTTCAAAGAGAAGAGTTGACAGAGTTGGAATGCTTATGTATGCCTTATGTTTGCTACCATGGAAAACAAGATTACCAATATGATCATGTTTTGGTATTGTATTCTGAAATACTTGTCTACTATTTATTATTGTGTCTGAAAGAAGGCAAAGAATTTCTCGCAGTGTGTACTTTAAAGTTGCACATGAGCATAGGTTCCCATCCTGACATGATCTGTGAACATATTGTATCCACATCTGTTAAGAAAATGCCATCTTTTGGCTATAAATGTTTATCAGGCACCTTGATCACATTTAACAACCAAATGTATTTACACAGCTTCCACCACAGGCACAGATACGTTGATCAGAATGTCAGTTAATCTTTATTTCTGCCACAGAGCTAAGCCTAAGGGCTTTTGTGGTGTTTGTCAGTAAGTGAGTAGTTCTATGATCATTTTGCTCTGGTGTTAAATCTGAACACCTGAAGTCTCCTCAGCATATGAAAGCTTGAATTCCTGTGGCACTTATGAGAGAGCTTATCTCACTACTTAAGGCTAGTGCCTCTGCTGTAAATCTCTTTACATTAGTGTCCTTAAAAAGATACTGAATGTGAAGTATTATCACATGTAAATCAAGACTTCTGGCCTTACAGAGGGCTGTAAACTGATCACTGAAACAGAAAAGCAAATAAGTTCTGCACCAAAGAGATTCACCTGTGGAATTCATAGTTTCAGTCAATGTTCTCTAAAAATTCCAAGAAAAATAATAGAGTACGTTTTTGTGTCCTTGCAAAAGAGAAGACTCTGCACAAGTATTCTTATGATGCATTCTCTTTTAGTTTGTTTTAAATTCTGTAGCGTTTGTTCATTGAGATGTGAAACAGACCTGTTTTTAAAGCCAGGTACATTTTTCTGTTGCTCCAAACCTGACAGACAGAGAGCATAATATGCCAATGTTTTCACTGAGTTAAATCCTGAGTGAGGACTGCAGAACTTGATCACTTGCAGCCCTTAAATCAGGACTAGGTTTCTCTCTAAGAGGTATGCAATTACTGAAACAGACGTTACATGCTTGATGGAGAGATTACTTGGTGAGGTTTTACAGCCAGTCAGGCAGCTCTAACTAGATAAGCATAATGTTCCTTTGAAACTTTAAATACATGAATCCATAGATACAGGAATTTTTCTGGAAGAAGCTGCTTAACCTTTCTCCCTTTCATCTGTTCTTAGTTTTCAGGCACTCTTAAGATGAAAAGATCTTACTTTCCTATACAGAAAATTAGAGAGAAAAGGAAAGGTTGAAAGAATTTGTTTGCTACAGTTTTTTTTTTCTTGGAAGATAGATGGCAGAGGGCCTCACAAAGAATACTTCCAGTTCCAAACTACCAGCACGCCTAAGCATGAGAGCTGACCTTGTACCTCTCTTTTCTGTATATGTTACACATTATCCAGTGACTCCTAAGATAAATAGTACCTTCTTTGCAGTTAGTTATAGTAATGCCCTCAGAAGTTTCTGGAGCTCATCTGCACCCTTTAAAATACGCCATCTATTCCTTTAATGTATTTTATGTTTTAAACAATAATGTGGCATTTCTCCAGAGAGAAAAATACATAAACATAGACATAGAAAAATACACAAAACATAGTTAGTTTTTAGTATTTACCCTTGGATTGTTTTTCTATCACCCTGCTGTTGCACTCGGGAAAGCAAATCATCATTGTAATAGTTTTAAGCAGGTTTATATCTGTCTGATGTATGGATTAGGGCTGATACCTTATCAATGTCGTTAGCTTTTCTTTCTTTACTGTAACCTTTTGTCAAGCCTTCCTCTCATTTTAAAAATAAGCTGCTTTCTATTGTGAGTGTAGCTGTAGGAATGTGACTACAGAAAATACAAGCAGTAGTTACACAATGGCTTTAATCAAAACAAAAAGTCCTGCAATTTATTTTACTAGACCTACCTACATTCCCTTCTCCCCCAAAGAAAAAAAAAATCCACACATGGAGCTGTTGCTCTGGGTCACGTAGGGAAATGTGAGAAGTGCCTCTTTCCTTTTATGTCCCTGATAACAGGACGGAGCACAGTCTGGGAGACCCTGCCCAGACTCCTGGACGCACTTGAAGTCATTGCCGAGCTCCGGCTGGCGGCATCCAAGGGCAGTGTCCTGGGGCAGCATCCCGGGGCAGCATCCCGGGGCAGCGTCCTGGGGCAGCATCCCGGAGCAGCTTTCTGGGGCAGCATCCTGGGGCAGCATCCCGGGGCAGCATCCCGGGGCAGGGCTGCGGGTACCGCGGGGCCTGGGGCCGCTCCTCTGCAAGGGACAGGACACAGAGCAGGCGGGGCACTCCCGAGGGGGGGCCGCAGGGTGGCACTTCAGCTTCTGCAGCGGGAGGATCCAAGGGCTTACAGCTGTCTCTGTCTCACCCTGCTCGCTGCAGGGCACATTCTTAGGTGGTCGTCTTGGCTTTGGGAGTGAAAACTAGGGTGAAAGCGGTCTGGCCGATATCCCCGTGAGTGCGGGCTCCCGCAGGGCAATAACCCGCAGGAGCCCAGCAGGCAGGGTGATCCCAGGGATTCCCAGGGAGGTCCATCTCCACGTCACGGCGGCAGGGCGCCCAAACGGAGCCCGACTTGGCGGTCCCTGCTCGCCGGGGTCTGCTCTCACATTGCCAGAGAGCGTTAAGCACAGGATTACCTGTGTCCGCCTAGTACCTAAATCCGTCTAGTAACCCTTCACATATTGGCCCAAGATGATGCCGACCAACTCAAAAGGCAGTGGCTGTAGAAACCATGCATATATTGGCCCAAGATGATGCCGACCACCTCAAAGGCAGCGCAGTAGATGTGCCTATACGTGACATCATTTTGTTCCACTGCAGCTGGGAGGGAACCCTCTCTCCTTTTCCCAGGGGTCAGAAGGACCTAATTTGACCCATCCAAGAGAGGTGACAAGAGATATGCATAGGGAAATAGATTAGTCAGTTATTAGGACATATTCCAGTCTTAATTTAAGATGACACCAAATTGTTCTCCATGGACTCTCGTGCTGCAGGAAGAGCAGCAGGACAATGCCTGCACTGCTCTGCTGGGTAGCTGCCCAGGCTGTCCTCCTCAGGGCACATGGTAGCTGAGCAGCAGCCACAGCTCAGGCCTGGCAAGTGTTTCAGTGTATCCCAGGTGTCCCTGTATTGCTGGTGTATATCCACCAGCACACTATCTCAGGAAAACTCTTTTTAACTTTTCTGGCAAGGACTTTCTAGTGTTTGTCCTTCTACCTGCTATGCAAATACCATAACGCATATGATATGGGCTGTTTCCTGCTATTGTCCACCCCCCATACTGATGGTTTCAGACAGGTTTTTGTGTTGCAAATGTTTATCTCTTCTGATGATGAGGACAGGTTTCTGCATTGCAACAGTTTATTTCTTCAGCAAGGGAAACAGAATGTTGGAGACTTCACTGAGAATCTCACAGAAGGAGATATTAATATATACACAGTGGTACCAGTAATCCAACTTGTTTTTTGGAGAGATGCTGCAGTGAGTGACTGAGCACAAACAAAACCAAGTTATCTTTTGATTCCACACTGAAGTGTCTTTGTGGTGTCTTGGTGGTCTTGGGTGGTTTTATCACAAACAACTGGTAGTGTGTCCTAGTTTCAGGACTTCAAAGGCCATCTATATATTCCTGTGCAAAGGCACAGTATGAGCTGTGGAGCAAGAGAACTACACGTACTTTTTGACTGTCATCCCAATCCTTAAGAGGGTGGGTATTGAATTTAAATATAGAACCTAATGTCAGCTATATGCATGGTACAGTGACTCAGGAGCAGGTAGCTATAACTATCAGCAAGTTTAGAAAGTTGTAAATGGGTAATATACATCTGGTGGTTTAGGATGCCCAGGACAGCACAGCAGCATTCAGAAAACATCCACACTGACCTATAACCATGAACACAATTATTTTCCCAGGTACTATCCACATGAGAAGTCCCATGCATGTTAGAATCATGCTGTTACACTCCAGAACTGCACTGACAATAACTTTTTGTGCACTTTGCACAAGGTTTCAGAGAGAAAGATGCAATGGACAATAAAGCCTCTTCTGTAATATGGTAAAAAACTGAACACAAGGCAAGGCACTCTTAATTGCACAGTGATTCCTCATCCTGCAAAACAAGCAAAGCATCTCCCTTTTCACTTCGGGAAAAATAGGGCAAAACTGATACATAACAGGAAAACCAGAGCTAGGAAGTGTCCAGGAGAAAATTCTTTGAAATGACTGTGTAAATAGGAAAACAAACAACAAATTCATAAAGAGTATTAGTCCCTCCTCATTGCAGTCCCTTCTAATTGGCAAACAAAACCCCCACACAATTCTCTCAAATGTTGCTGGAAAATATTGTGATTAAGAAGATAAGTTTTAACACTGGAAATAGTTCACATATTACAAAATAGATGACTTTTAATAACTCTTAAATTCAAGACAGGCATTGTTAATATGGTCTGTATGTTCATAGTAGCCATGTAGTTTGGAAAGTACATATTCATGGTTGAGGAAATCAGTATAATTTTGTGTACAGGATTTCAGTTCCATCTCAAGTAATGAGGGAAAAAAGCTTATGAGAGCATAGTCCATTTTCTTTCATTTCCTACTACCATAAAACCTAGTTTTCAAATAGGCTTTTTGTACTTGCAATTAGCAAGAATATGCCATTTGTCTAGACAACAGAGTAGCTGAATATCTGATGTTTCTGGCATTATTAGGGTAGACTAAGAAAGCACATGACTATTTGTAAATTCCTTTGTAGCATGTAATATTTTAATACACCATCAAAATTCTTAGGTTGAAGTGCATGCAATTAACCCTTCATTCCTGACTGTGATATCTGCTCATGGAAATGTGTTTTCTAGAAGTAATTAAAATATACTTCATTTGAGTGAAGTGGCTTTTTTTCTTTCCTTCCCTTTCTCTGACTTAATTTGTCCCACCAATATAATTCCTGCTATATGTTAAGTTTCAGTTTTGGTGTAGAAAACCTGATTTTTTTAGAGACATTTCATTATTATAGTGTGTGTTGGATCATGGGCAAGAGAGACTTCAGAAAGGATGGTCTGAATTCTAAGGAAGTGTAAATAGAGCAAGAGGTTTCTACGGTTTTTTTGGTTGATTTGTTGCTTGGTTTTTTTTTTGTAATTGTTTGTTTTATTTTGTTATTAGAAAGTATACTCCAGCTTCAAAAGAAAAAAAAAAAAAAAGAAAAGGAATAACTAGAACCCCAACAAAGTGTTTAAATGTCAAGGTGCAAATACCGACACTGATATTCACCAGTTTACATTAGACTGCAAGTGATCAGGTCTTCTGCACATCTACAATCACTCTTTTTAAAAGCTATTGCTTCCCATCTGAGACATAGTAGCTGACCCTGGGTCCATGCCTAATCTTTTGCGAATTCTCCGTAAAACAATTGCTAACCACTTTCATTTCTACAGCATACTAGTATTATGGATGAAGACACAGAAAAACAGTTTCTAATAGCGGATAAATATTTGATTTAGGCAATATAAACTGAAAATTGCTGTTGACGTGAAGTAGATACGTACTTGCAATACATGCTTGCAGTTTATAGTTCTGAATGTAAACTATAGCAATAGCAAGAGCTGCTTTTGAGTATCTCGGCTTGATTTCAAGTGAGAAATATTCCATAGTTTTCCCTTCAGAATTCACAACACAAAGGGTAGTTCAGACAGTAAGAACAAACCTTCAGGTCCCTGGCTTTCTCAAGAATTACATCCTTGTATGTTCAAATAGCTAATTTGAACAGTAAAAAGGCCCTTTCCCATCTTCTGTACTTTTGTCCTACTTATTTCAGAAATATCTACCTTTTACAAAGAATTGCCAAGCTTGTTCCCCAGGGAAGTTGGTGGTTCACATGGTAAGTCACACAGTTTTGGCTGAAGAGACATTTGCATTCACTATATTCGTGGTTACAAAACAGCACCAGATATCAGACTCAAGACTTTGTTCTCTGATGCTCTTATCAGTGAGATAAGACCAGCGAGACTTTGCAGCATGTGAAGAATAAACCACTTCTGAATTCTCAGGTTCGTTTTATATTGGCAAAATTTTAGTGAAAGCAGTAACTTCTGCTTCATATTCCTTTAAACAAAAGGCAACATGGGCTTTTGGATTCTTTATAACAAAACTCCCAAGTCTACGCAGTGCCTCTGTTACTGAGATCTACATGATAAGGAGATCATCTGAAATACAGCTGGCAACCAGCACTGTTTCTCAAGTACTGAAAGTTCCTAGGCAGTATGTTTGATGAAAAACACATTGCATGTTCATTTATCCCCTATGTCTATTTAAAATGTGAGATATAAACATCTCTACTACAGACCAACCCAAAAACCCCATATCTGGTTTACATCCTTCAGTCACCTTCAGTCACCTCAAGGACACTTTATTAGCTAATCCATTGTGGAACTGATTTTTAACAAAATAAAAGCAAATACAATTTGTTAAGTTTAGTCAGATCATGTGGTACCCTTCCAGTAAGTATACTCCTACAGTTCTAGCTGCCTTGTGTTATTATTTTCTGGTGAAAGATAGGCTACTGCGAATACTTGCACCATAATTAATCTGTTCCAAGGGAAAAAAAAAAGAGAAAGAGTTGAAAGTAAACTTCTAAATTACTTGGTCCTGTACCCTACAGTGTGAATGGGTCCTTGCGGTTTTTAGGTACGACAAATAAGACAAAAAAATTTCCTATGCAGTGACAGGGAAGAAGCAGTGTTTGATATGTCTGTGATGCCAGATAATAATCATCAATAGTAATGTAACAGTTTTGGCACTAGTTTGCTTGTCTTTAACTCCGCCTGTTGGCTAAACTTACTATTTTCACTCTAATTATACAGTGTTCCATACTACCTACTTAAATAAGAAAGTAATCAATCAGGCTCTCTCAGGGAAAACCTAATGAAGAAGAGAGTTCCTTCACAAATGAGAATTTTCTATGTCTTGTCTCTCACATTATCTCATGAGCTGAGTTTTGCAGAATGGTAAGAAAATGGAAAGACTTCTTCTAGGGTTCAACAGAAAGCTCAAAACATGGGATTTCCAACCATTTTTAGGCAGCATCCTTGGGTGCTTCAAGTAAGGGTTTGGTAAGTTTGTCAATTTGTCTATCAGTAGTTAGGTACAGCAAAAGAAACTTCCTTAGCTCTCTGGTCTTATCTTTGCACAAGACTTCATAAGGGAGCACAAGGGCCGTAGGACAGAAAAGAATTGTCAGTGAAAAACCTCAAATGTCTGCACAGAAACTACCTGTTTCTTGATATGACTAATGCAAAAGGAAGTAAAATATATTAATCCCACCTTTTTCTCTACAGTTTAGAGGCCTTTGAGATTGCAGGGATAATTCTTTAACCAGTCTGGGTACAGAGAATGGGATGTAATCCTCTCCTAAGAGTGCACACGTTTTCTATCAAAGATCTGGATCTGATCACTCCTCTCTTTTAGAGATTGGTTGAAGGAGGCTGTTCTGCCAAATTGTATAAAACATAATTGCAGATCAGAATACTCAAAAACTAATCCAAAACTAGTTAATCCCATTTCCAGAGACTGCTTGTGCATTTTCTCCAGGGCCTTGGAGCAAAGACTAGAATCCCCAGGTGATAAGCTTGGTCACCAGGCTGAAGAGGAACAGTCGAAGAAGAGCTGAGGTGGGCAGACACCTCTGGAGATTCTGTAGTCCAACTAACCTAGCTCAGAGCAGGCTCAGCCAGAGGAATTTTCCTGTGGCCATGTACAGCTAAGTGTTGAGAATCTCCAAGGATGGAGATTGCACAACCTCTCTGAGCAGCCTGTGACAGCGCTCAGTCACTCTGTTTCAATTTGTGCACATCACCACCTGAAAACCTATCACTGAAAACCACTGACAAGAGTCTGGCTCAATCTTCTGCACAGCAACAGTTTAACTTCAAGTATCCATACTCATGGATATGCTGCCCCCAAGCCTTCTCTTCCTGAGGCTGAACAGCCCTCTCAGCTTCTCCTCATGCAGCAAATGCTACAAGTCCTTAAGCATCTTTGTAGAACTTTGCTGGCCGTGTATTTCCTTGTATTTCTTGTCCTGAATGGGGCCCAGCACTCCAGATATGTCCCATCGGGGCTGAGTAGAGAGGAAGGGTCACCTCCCTCAGCCTGCTGGCTATGCTGACCGACAAGCTGGCCATGAGCCAGCAACATGTCCTTACAGCACAGAAGGGCAAAAGCGTCCTCTGCAAAGCTGATTTCCAGCTCGATCCCAGCCTGTACTGGTGCATGGGGCTATTCCTCCCCAGGGACAGGACTTGGCTTTTTGAACTTGATGAGATTTCTGTTTACTTATTTCTCCAGCCCATCCAGGCCCCTCTCAATGGCAGCACAACCCCCAGTTCTGTACCACCTGCAGGTCACATCTCTTCTTTTCTTTTTCTCCAACCTACTGCCTTAAATTAATTCCTGTGGAGTTCTAATGAGAACAGAGGAGGGTCACTCCTCAGAGCTGCCAGTAAATGTGATGTAAGCACAGTCCTTTGGGGAGTAGGAGACAGGGATTTCAAGCTCCTCCTGATAAAAGCAACAAGGCAATGTCCCCAGCAACGTTCTTCACACATTAGATATCTTGCCTAAGAATAGGGATCTGTGTTTTTCTCTGAACCATCTCTGGAAAGGCAGTGATCGTACTTCTTGTCAGAGGATAGTTCACACATTAGGCAATCTTGAAGCATGTCTTGGCTGGGCCCTAGGAAATTCTTTATTTCTAGGTCCTGAATCCTTGAGAGATACATTCTGAATTGCTCAGACTGTGACAGAAGCTGAATTTAGGGAGCTTAAAAATCAAATGGAGTTATTTAACAAGCTTGTATAACTCTAAAAATTATTAATATATAGCAACTATACCCTGACTTTGTCCTTTCAATTCAGCCTTACAGAGTTCAAAGAGTGTACAATGTTCTCTATCAAGCTACTGCTACAAACTTCAGAGATGGGAAGAGAATGGGATGAGACAGATACTGCATAATTTTATTCTAACACTCCCAGTCAGTCCACATCCCTACAAAGTAGTACAATTTATGCTGTAGAAAAACCACAAGAGCTACAGACTTACGTATAAAAGTTGAAACAAGTAAGCATTTTTAAAAAATAAAACTAAAACTCCACTTACTACCATCTTCATTTTTGCCAAAGCTATGTCGATATGTGAAGTACTCAAACATTGTCTCATTAATAAGCTTGTTTGAAAATCTGAAATTCAAAGAATTACATTTTGTTTTCATAAGTTGCTATCAATAAGCTCCTTCAGCTTCCTGCACTGCACAGATCTGATTGTACTTTCCATGCTTTTGTTAATCCCAAAATGTGCCCATCAGATAAAATTTTCTATTTGGACAGCACTTCTTGTCTTTCCAAAGTTGTTCGTAAGTCTGAAACACAAGCTTTAAAATGCCAAATTTGTAAGATGTCTCTTTATCTGAGTAAATGTGGCCTCAGTTAAAGCAATAGCCCCTTACACTTCTGAGATTATTTTAGGAGAAAACAGGAAGAAATTAAAGGTAAATGTGAGTGAATTACAATAACAAACTGATTATATTTCAAAGATGATCTCAGTGCATTTAATTAAATTAAAATTTTATAAATCACAGACCCTTTTAATTAAAAGTTTTCAGAGCCCCTTAAAGAATCACTAGGAAGCAGCTCACCCTGACTCTCAATTGCTTATTTCTTGCTATCAAAAAAATATCAGTATTTATAGTTGCAAATATAGAAACTTGTGCAATACTTCCTCTTCAGAAAACCGAAATTAAATCTTTGGAAGTTCACAAATGCACACGTCTGTGCTGTTTCACTTACTTTTGCTACTTTGATCACACTCTTTCTCAAAGGTGTATCAGGCAATTACAACTAGTTGGCATTTCACAAAGGTGCTACAAGATAGAGTGGGGAAGGCATTCAGTGGGCTTATTGCAGCAATATTTGCTCCTATTGACTTTTTTCCGAAATGTTCAAAATTTGGTTCCTCCAGGGAAAACTTTTATTTGGCTTAAGAGTCATACTTTACAATGGTACAATGAAAGACAATCTTTGGTGCTGTAAACAGCTATGGAATTGTAAACTACTTCTATTCACCCAAGAAATGTTATGTTTCAATAATATTTAATCCCATGTAAATGTTTAATGTGAAATCTTTAAAATGCATTTCCTTAAAAAGTGTAATCCCTATCCTTGTCATGACACAAGTTAGTGGGTTTAGAATAAAAGCCATTAGAAGCTCATTGGTTTGCAAACCATGGAATTTTTAAAATATTGTTTCTTGACATCTTTTAGTCATAAACAATAAAACAGAAGTTGGTGATATGGTTTCTCTAGAGAAACCAGTATCTATTTTCTAAAGGTTTTAATTTTTTCTGGGTCAGACATATATTGCCCATAAAGTCACAGAAAATAACAGTTCATATCAAAAGTCATTTGAAAATACCAACAATTTTAGTGGTGACACCTCTTGTATATTGCATGCTTGCCCTGAGAATATATTTATAATTTGAAGAACATCTAGAGATAATGAAAGTGGTAGTAAATGTATACTTTGTACTTATCCCTTGTTTATGGGCCAGATCCAAGATAGTAGAAATGTAAATTAATAGGTATTTTTCTGGCAGGAAAATTTACTCCATTATTATGCACCGAATATCACAACAAAGAAGGGCTGTTTCTTTTTGGGCTCTCGTGGTGAATTGACAAGACATTGGGCTGTCATCCTTAAAATTTTTGGATATACAAAACCAGACTTTGCAATAAATATTTACACTTGGTTGTGTTTCTTTGCATGGTGCCAAATGAGAAAAAAGCTTTAAACCTTCAAAAACTGTTGAAGTAATATCTATCTCTTCTAATTTTATAGCATTTCTCTCTTTTAAATTCATTTGTACTTCTCATTTGGGAGTTCCTAGCAAGATCAAATTTTAACATAATGGAAGAGAAAATTTGGAAGCTGCTGTGGAAAACAGGTTACTAAGGTTACTAACCTGTGAACTTGTTTTCTACCCAAGATCTTGCAGAATTTAAGAAGATCAGGATATTTCAGCTCTCTTCAGTGATTTTATCTTGTAAGGAAATAATAATGGCTATCTGAATAGATCTCATTTTAAAGGTTTGAGTATTTAAAACAGTGGGTCATGCAAAATCTTGAAGTGAGACTTGTATTTTTTAATTTATTTATTACCAAAGTAAGCTAAATTGCATTCATGTGAAGCTACTACTGAGAAATGGAAAAGATGGCAGTAAATGTAGCTACAGCACTCTCTCCTTTTTTCATCAGCCTGTAGAGCTAGACAGTCTCAGGATGAGAGCAGTGCCTTTGCCAGCTCAGGGCACTGCTAATTTACTTCCACAGGTTTCAAATTTCCACCAGCTACAGCACTGCAGGGGAGTGGCAACAGGGTGGGCATTAGATAAATGTGAGACTTGGGTTTGTTGATTGGGGCTGAATTTTGGATCCTTTGGTATTACAGTATGAAATCATTGCATCCACATGGGGAAGAGATGTACACTCAGTGTTCCAGCCTGGTTTTCAGGCTACTATGCAAAAAGGGCTATGCAACAGCAGCCGGTGGTGTAAATCCTCTGAAGAGCAATAGTCTTAGCAAATTTAGTGAACTGCAATAAACCAACTCCATCCTATGGCAGTTTTAATACTTGATAGAAGCCCAGAGCACTTCAACACTCAAACTAGAAAAATCTGATCTCCTCTCTAGAGTGACTTATCTGGCAGTGCTCAGAGAACCTGACCTAATTTGAGCTACCCTTCTTGCACCCGTGCTAATGTGAAATGTGACAAGAGCACTTAAAAACTGTTCCTGATAAAATCTCAGGGGGAAGGGGTGGCTTGTGTCTGTATCCTACCTCATTACCCCAGCTGGCAGCTCTACAAACTGAGCTGTCTTAGCTGGAACTCAAATGATTCATCATTTTAAAGACAATTATGATTTAAAGCATGTTTCTGTAATAGCTTGAAATGCTCCCTATGGCCTATAAATGAGATGACAGTTTATAGATAAGAGTGCATATTGATATTGTTAATTTTTTCTTTTCACTGAGAGATTTATGATAATAATTCCAAACCAGTTCATCCTTATAAAATACGTAAGAGTTTTGTTGAGAATAATTGATTGGTTTAAATTATTATTAAAATAATCAGAGCTTGCCTGATCTCTGCCTCAATTCAGAGTGCTCTTTTAGGAGTTTATCAGTCAAAATAACAATGAAGTTATCCCAATTGGCTGTGACTCAGCTTTAGTAATTTTAGAACAGCTGATTTCACAGAAAGGGATTTTTTAAAAATTATCATTGCTTTTATACTAGCCTGCTTGCTAAGAGAGTCTTTACTGGACTAGATTTATATTTATGAAGCTGAAATAAAAGACTGACTTTTAAAAAAAGTTTTGCCTAGACCTGGTACAGTGTGATGTGATTGTACATGACACAACTGCTAATGTGGGTATGATGTTTACAAGTCTCTCAGGAGAGTTTTGTTGCTCAGAAGTAACACTGGTGAAACACTATTTTGGAAGTGTTATCATATGTAGTGTTTTTACCAGCAGCATTCTTGTGCATGAGACTGGTGCTCTTAGACGTGTGTTCACATCAGTATTGTTAATCTGAGAAGCTTCAACAGGTGCTACAACCAATATGTGATTAAAATAATCAGGGCACAAGAGCTGCAGTAAAATTCTAGTAATAAAATCACCAGGTAGAAATACACTGATAACTCAAATTACAATCCGAAAAAATACTCAAGTATTTGGAATGGAATTACATGGAATAATATGGAACAACATTGAGCAATAGAACAACTGTTGCTTTGATGAAAAGAGAAGAATAGCACAGAGCAGATTTTGCAATTTTAGCCCCAAGAAAGTGATAAGATTTTTTAGGTAACCAATTATTTCCCTTCTATATGGTGGCTTCAATAGCTACTGAATCGAACAGTATTTGAACACCACAGATATTTGGCTGATTGGCACTCAATATGCCAGCCTGGTAGGTACGTATAAGCAGTCACCAGATAAATTCCAAACTTGGAAATGCAGAATCATACTTCATCTCTGTCGGTGAACGGTCTTTTTGATTCTGCTCTGCTTACAGCTAAAACTTTTTCTGTGGTACCTCTCAGTACAATATAGCTTTTTGACATTTTGACTTTTTTCTAAGCAGGATGTACAGTTCTAAATAGGTTTTTTTTCTTAAACCTAATGAAAAACAACTGAGGAGCCATAGAAACAATGGTCTCTTAGTACATACATACTTACTAGAGTGAAAGGGAATTGGTTATATAAGCCAACATTTTACAATCCTTCCAAACTAAGACTAATAACCAGATGTTCAAGAAACTTTATCATTAATGAAATCAGTCCTGATGCCCTTGCTTTGTGGTCTATGTGCTTGTTGCCTTTCTGGCACTGGGTATTGTCTCCTGTAGGGCTGAAAAGGCTGCAATTATATGGCTCTTTGTGTGAACTGATTTTACTGCACACATTTTTAGGCTCGTTTTTCTTGATTATGGTGCCATCTGGGGCACAGGGGTCTGACCTGTCTGTGCCCTAAATGCATGGAGATTAGTGCTAACACAAGTTGTGTATGGGACTCACTCACAGTATCAGAGAACAGCCAAGCACCACTTCCCATTCGGGACATTTTGCTGTGTTTGTCTTAGGGCATTTTGGCCTCACAGTTTCCATGTAAGAAGTCATATCCACATGGAGAAATCTTCAGTTAAATCACCTTCCCTCTAAGACAGTAAGAAAAATGAACGGCAGAAGGGTTAGAGACTCTGAGAGCCCTACATTTAGCTGGCCTGTGAGCTTCAGCACATATCCCACTGTAGCCAAGGATCACACAGGCTGAAGCCATAAATCAAAGGTGGTTTTACAAGAGCTGGCCAGCGCAGAAGCAGCACGCTTCCAGCAGGACAGAGCGCAGCGAGTGCCAACCACCTGAGCACTGCAGCTTGTTCAGGTGGAGTGTGCAGCCCTGGCTGGATCCCAACATGCTCCTGTTGTCTGTGCCAGCTCCCTCCAGCCATTCTCTGTACAGCCTGCTGGCTGCCAGGGATGCACCGGGACACAGCTTTATACACCTTGCTAAACCATGGAGTCACAGAGCCACTGCACACCAAGCTTTCATCTATCCTTGGCTTCAAAAATCTTTGTGGACAAGCAGTAGGGTGTCAAAAAATTTTTGAAGCAGAAGAGAAGGTGATGAAATAATTTGGATTTCCAGTCTGCAGGGATTTGCTGCCAGCAAAGCCACTGACTGACAAATATTTAACAATATATATGTTTTGTGCTAGAAATGCAAAGGTGCAATCTATCTGCAGATGTATTTGTTCATAGTATTAACTCCTTCGCGTATTTTTACAGAGAGTAAGGGAAGTTGAAATAGAGGTTATAAAAATGCCTCTTGACAAGGCAGCTTCTTGTTAATCTAAGATACCACAGAGAACTCTAATTTCCTACTGACAAAGATAATATTCAAAGATTACGTGGTCTCTGTCATCTTACAGCAAAGGGTGCTGATTTGACTCCTGCAGCAGGTATATTTCTTCTGTACTCTACAGCCTGAGGGCTTCCCACCTGAGACCTTATAGTACTGCTCTGATACCAGTGAAATGAGACAATTTACAGTAGAGTCCATAGCCTCTCTATGTTAACAATGTGATTTTCCTATTGATAGTCTGAATGGCTAAGTAAAGATCAAAACTGCTTGGAAAATACTTTATATTCTATTGAAAACAATTTTTCTTTTCATCAAATACCTTTCTGTCTGTGCTTTTACTTTTAAAAATTTTCAGGATATTATTTTTATTTTACCAGCAATTTTCTTTTGTCTCTTACTTTCTTTTGTCTTTATTTTCCTTTTTTCCCCCCCAGACTAGGCCTTGGATCACAGACAGAACCTGTGCTAAGGGTTATAAGTGGGGTTTGCTCTATACTTTCGGCAATAAAGTTGGCCAGTCAAATTTAGTCCTCCTTTTTGTACAAATGCTAAATCCACTTAAAATATAATTGCATTGAATTATTCCAAAGAAGTTATATTTCACTTGTGTGAGAGATAAGAGTGGTAGCAACAAACAATTTTAAGATACTAAGCCTTGAAAGACTTCATTTTGGTTTGGAGTGGGAGGATGTTTTGTTTTGTAATAACTGATGTTATACACTCATTGCAAACAGCTCCCAGTCTGATCATTGACTTTGAATGTAATACAATGCTACTTCTAACTCTCTGAGCTCTGAAAATACAATCAAACTACATTTTCACATTATTATACCTAAGTTTATTCTTCCATCCTTTCCCTACTGAAGTGTATGCTTAGTTAGGAAGACATGAAAGTGTTAGTGAATGCTAAATGTCCCATTGCACTGCTGGGTTGCAATACAACATTATATGTCCTGAAATTTTTTTTAAAGATTTTTTTTTATTAAACGAATTATTTTTAAAACGTTTTGCACTTATAGTTTTTGTACTTGTATGTTATATTTACAACCAGTCTACCTTTTTAATATTTAAATGTTAATTTAAAAGATTTTAATGCTCATCATTAAAAAACGTGATATGCATAGGCCAACTGAGGAAACAGTAACTACACTGAAAGAGTTTTTTCAGTTTGTTTCTGTTTTTAAGGATATTTTGGTTTGTAATCTGATATCTGCTTAATTACTCAAAAGACAAAAAAGGACATTTTAAGGTGTGTCAGATCAGTTTTACCGCTTGTGTTTTCAAGACTTTTTGGCATGTTTTTCTGCTTGGAATTGACTCTTTTTTATTTGATTTGATAAGTTTGGATTTTCTCTAAAAGATGTTGTATAGTATCTCTGAAATTTTAGCTACTTCTAAAATATAAGGTCTGATATAAAAATAGGGTTACTCTCATAAAATGGGATCAGAATTGAGGTTCAGCAGGAGCAAAGAGCAAACCTGAAAAGACCTCCTGGGGTGCCAAGTGATTTTAAAGGCACTCAGCTCAGTGGACTTTGTATTTCTCTTTCAAGTTGCACCTGGGACCAAAGAATAGGTAACTTTTTTTCTCTAAGGAACTCCTACAAGAATGCTTATATCCACAGTATATCCATCAGGAAGTTCCTGTAACCATCCCAGGCAGAGGATGCACCATCCCTGAAAACATTCAAAGTCAGACTGGACAGGGCTCTGAGAAACCTGACATAGTTGAGGATATCTCTGCTCATTGCAGGGGAGTGGACATGATGACCTTTAAATGTCCCTTCCAACCCAAACTGTTCTATGATTCCATGATTCTATGATCACAAATGGTCTCTATTCTGAACACCCAATTTAATAGGACAAGGAATGAGGGGTAGAGAAAATATTAATTTTTAGTCAGATGGTTGAATATTCCAAGAAGTTTGAAATATCCTGAGATTTGATTCCTGTTCTTAAAGAACATTTTAATTTATCAAGAGCCTATTTTGGATAAAAAGCCAGTACATTCTCACCTTGGAAACACTGAACTGTTCTGTACTTCTTTTTCCTGATTATATCTCACTGGATAATTATACTATTATTTCTAATCAACATTATATTTAAAAATGTTAAAAAAAAAAAGAGATAACATTTAAATTATACAGTGCAAGTCATTTGGCAAAATTACTAATTCTATAAGACATTCAGAATAATGAAAGCATTAAATGTACTGGAATGCATATTTATGCAAAAAGATACCTATCTTAGAACTGTTTTTTCTTTTTCTAATTGAAGCATGGTAGCAAATGCAGAAGAGTGATGAATTTTCTTACAACACACAGAATGTAGCCATGCACATGGAGATTATTTATAGACAGTATAGTGGATGGTGGTAAATGAACTTTCATTGCAGTGGCAAACAGAAACAAGAATGTTAATTTAAAAGAGTTTATAGACTTGTTGCACAACAGCATATGTGCAATCCAAGAAAAGCAGAGCAGACACCCAGCTACCTACTGATCTAAACTGCAGTGAGGAGGAGCACTTATGAGCAGCACCTAATCTGTTCATGAACTCTCAGAGCAAGGAGATTATAACAAGTTTCTTCTACATGATCTTCATGTAGATACTTTGGTGTGCATTCTGATTTCATTGCTAATGGATAAAAAGACATGTAAAAGCACTTACTATAACTTTAACCTTGTTTATTTAGGGAAAAAAAGAAAAAACAAAAAGAAAAAAACACTCACTCTGGCAGAAGCCCTTTTAGTTTATACTAATGGCTGAACAAACACTGCAGACAAACTGATTTCCTTTTCCAGAAGGAAATACACAGCTAATGAAGCTGGAATTGCTGTGAGGGTGACCACACTTACTGCTTTAGGACATTGCTGCTTCAGCAGTGGCTACTGTTTAGAAAATTATTACACTGAACATATGACTGAGAACTAAGAATTAATCTTTGTTTAAATTGCTATACTGGATTTGAAACAGCAGGAGTTTGGGAGTTGATTCATGAGCAATAGTTTGGCTACAAACAGCTAAAATTTTGGTTCTGACCATCTCGCTATGTTCACTGTCATTGTTTCCTTTGTGCTGGGTGACATATACAGCAAAACTGAAGAAAAAAGTATTGTTTTTTGTAAAAGTCTGCAAGAGAGATTTTTCTCAAAGAAGAAACCTCACAGTGACCCAAACTGCAGACCCCAGAGATTCACTCTGGTAAGTAATATTTATGAAATTGGCCATACTACTTATGCAAGCAGCCATTCACCTATATGTTACACTGTTGTTGAAAGACTTACTTTAACACACAGTGTGGTCTTTTTTCATGTGTTTGATCTATTCTAAATGTTTTGTGTCAGCTGTAGAAATGAAAACATGGGGTTTTGCTATGTATTGAATAGCAAGTGAACATTCGGAAGATATAAGCACACTTACTACAGTAAATACTGAATTAGTTTGTATAAAGAGCTAGAAAAAACTTGCATGAAGTAAGAATTATTTTAGTGTTTATAAGCCATACTGAAATATGTCTAATATATGAGAAATCATGTTTGGGATTCTGGTATCCAGTCAAAAACTATTGTAGAGTACTTTTTAACTCATGGAGTGTCCTATGAAACTAATGAAGCTACAACCATGAATGATTTCCAGGACTCCTTTTGGTACACTGATATGTACCACAAAGCTCATTCAAAAATATTGGAAAACTAGGACTTAAGTAATAGCTGAACAGAAATGGTTCTCTTTTTTGATGCTTCTGTCTTCAGGTGGACATGATAAATTGCAGGACTTCCTCAGCTTTGAGTGGATAAACAGATGCACACTGATTATACCAGAAAAAGAAAAAAAATAAACAAAACAACTGCCTGAAATTTATTTGAATATTGCCCAAACAAAGGCTGTAAAATCTCATCCGGAATATATTTTGTTCTTAAGAAAAATCCTTTATGACTAATTACCAAAGACCATGATCTCCTTCTTTTCTTGAGGAGGAAATTTTTTAAGGCTTTGCTCATTATCACTCTTTGAAATGTATTTTTCTTCCTGTTGTGCTGGAGAATATGCTCCATGCATCTTTGCAGAATTAGGTCTCTGGCTAACAGGATGTATTTGTTGCCATGGAGCTGCCTCTGCCTTTTGAATTCACCTGGGCAGACTTCAGATGGAACACCAGAGCTGATGCAGCCTGTCACTAACATGTGTCTTCAGTCACCACAGAGTTTCATAAATGCATAAGCAAAAGCAGTTCTTTTCAGATTTCCTCTTAAGGGATTGTTTTAAGTAATACTAAAGATTTGGTTTTTTATGGATGCTTTGTGAGATCACTGATGGCCTGAAATGCCCTCCTTGGAAGAGCAGTGCTTCCTCACTTTCATTCTTCGCTGCCTTTTTCAGAGATATGCATTCTGGAAACTAACCCAAGAGTGAACATGGATATATTCCACCATGGCTTCCACCAGGAGCAGCAGTTCCTGTGTTGTCCACTGGAGTACTACAGAGTGGTTTGATTTTTAAAGTCCTGGATGGCACAGGCTTGGACACCAATACATCAGCTGCTGCTTTTAATAGATATGTAATTTGTGAAGTTGATATTTTCCTATTATTTTTATAAGTGTAATTCTATCATGTAGAAAAATGAAAAAAAAAAAAATACTATGCCTAGTTCAAGCGATTTCTCCTACAAAATAGACCAGGGCAAATTTGAAGGGAAAATTGATTTTTTAGCATCTAATGATATAAGGAAGCCATACAGATTTGAGAAACATGTCATAGGAAGTATTTCAGAGTGTGTTTTAAAATACACTGTTTCAAAATAATATAAAAGTATATATTTATTTTCAAAATGTGTAGTACATTTGATTGATACTTGCCACTGTTTTCTTCTTTGCATATGACTGAGATCAAAATGCTGCTATTAGGCTTTTGGCATTTTTTTTCTAGAGAAGTCATATGCGATCCCATTGCAATGTTACAACAGAAAATTATGATGTCAGTACTAACTTGGTTTTTAGGTTTTTGAGGGACACTTCAAGGGCAGTTATGACAATAAAATTCAGGGCAGCACAGAGTCAGAGAAGATGGTGAAACTTTATGCACAGTTTCATGTTTTAGGGGCACAAAGGTTTCCCTTGAAAAATTTTCTCTGGAAATAGATAAGATGGTTTTGATGGCAATTAATTGACTGTGGCTATTACAGCATTTACATCATAGTATTAATGTGACTGCGGATATTTTATTTCTCAGAATCATTTTTGTTATAAAACTTGAAGGGTGTTTTATTGAAAATCATTTTGTTGCAAAATGAGAACTTCAATTTTGGTAAAGATTGGGTGAAAGTTGAATAAAAGAGGCTTAGCAATACGTGAGAAAAAGGAGGAACAAACAAAAGCTTGGACTTGTCTTTCCTTGCCTCCTTTTGCTGCAACTCAAAATACTTACCAAAAATTACTTTTCTGAAATCAAATCAGAGTTATTCTGCAGTAATGTTCACAAAACCAAGCCCTTGCAGTTCGATGTTTATAGCTAGGCTGCCTTAAGGGTTGGTGTGCTGCCAGGACGGAATTTTTCAGCCCTGCTCCGAGTTGTGTATCCCTGCTGTCTCTCCTTCCCCTTTCACCCTGGCAGTTGCACTACTCAGTCTTCACGGCAGGATGGCTCATGGAGATAATGCAGCAGATTTGCCCTTCGGAATGGTAATTAATTTTCTGCTACATTTTACCTTTATTTCTGGAGTGGAGTCCCTCGTACTCGGAGAGCCCAGCAGCGTGCCATGGAGGATCAGATTAGTGCAGCCAAGGCAAGGAGGAAGGGAAATGACATCTGGCAAATGCTCACTGTTAAAACTGCCTTGATGGCAACATGGAGTAGTGCCATCAGCGATTTGCACTTCAGATCTGTGCATGTATAAATTGGCAAAGAATTTCAGTACTCTCAGATGTATTAACTCTGCCAGCAGCCTTGGTAATGATGAGTTAACTGTCAACCACGTTGATGGTTTTGCAATCCTCACACTGACTAGAGGATGTCACTGTCTTTTCTTACACCATTTATTCTGAATGAAGTTTTGCCTCAGTGCCACAAATAAAGGATTGTTGGGATGAAAAAGAAAAACCTACCCAAAAGCAGAGAAGCCCAAACTGAGCACAGGGCTCAATGAAGGGTGGAGGAAAGGCTATCCTCAAGGAGCTGAGGAGAGCTCAGATTCTGTCCTTGGACACAGGCTACATGATCTATTAAAATCTGTCTCTCATGTCAGTATCTCACACTGGCTGAGCACATTTGTGGGTGAGAGTGCTATAAAGCCTTTTTGTGCTCTTGTGATTCAAGTATTTAATAAGAGAGAAACGATGCTATAAATAGGAACACCATAGTTGGTAAGGACTGGGGATACAAAAGGAGATATGCAGTCTCAGTTATGGCAGGAGAGCAAAGAAAAAGCAAAGAAAATATCAACTGAAACCAGCAACTTCTGCAGAAGTGCTTAATCAAACACGAACTTTGTATACAGCCCATCGACAGCAGATTTGCCTCTTGCAAAGTGAACAGCTTGTGAGCGGGAGCGTGCCTTTTTTGGTCACGTTTTGCAAAGGGCTGAAAATATGTGCTTAGTAGGTGTTGTGGCTTTTTCAAGTATTGCGAGCCTTTCTGTGCATTAAAAGCATTTTTGCCAGTGTTTATATCTTGCTCCTATCTCCTATCATGTGGAAACCTTACTCTTTCCAATCCTGTCTTCTCCTGAATGCATTGTAACAATATCAATCAAGGCTTTTTTAGCCGCATGGCACCCATATCCAAGAAAAAAGCAAAATAAACAAGAGCTGGGAGAAA
Organism: Vireo altiloquus; assembly: GCA_013396875.1. NCBI lineage: Eukaryota > Metazoa > Chordata > Aves > Passeriformes > Vireonidae > Vireo > Vireo altiloquus. The sequence continues at coordinate 195,269 of VZRF01013100.1, read as the reverse complement.
GGATCAGTTCATTAAATCCAGCCAGGTGGTGTTGTGCTCTGATACAGACTGATAACAGATTCAAAAGTGAGCCTGTCTGGAGCGGTGTGAAAGATAAAAGTACAAAAATAAGAGGAATCCCTTTAATTCGCTCTTGTGACAGGCAGCTTCCAGTTTATCACTGAAGAAGATGAACTATGTCTGTTTCGAGATATTAAAACTAGGTAATCAAGTGAATTCTTTTCACAATATTGAATTTCTGGCTACAATTCATTTTAGGCAGGAAGTGGCACAGACTAATAGATGGCCAGCATTTCTTTTAACTGGAAGTCCTAAAGAAATTCTCTATATCAGGGCTTTAAACATATGCTCAGTTAGAAGCATTTTATTAGTTTCCAAAGAATAATTGTAAGCTTACTGGTCTGTACTCGTGCAAGTTTCTAATGAAGTCCCTTGGGTCTAAGTTATTAGCTTTTAGCTGCATTTGCACAAATATCAGCCAACCCTCCTAGGCCTATTTTTGCACATTCAGGTGATAGTTATAGGCTAAACCAAACTTGTACTTGCCATACATGGGTACAAAGGTTAGGATATGGTGCTGATGCCACATTCTTATGTAGGTGGTAGAGAACAATTAAACATGCAAAGTAATACAGCCCTTCTTGCTCTAAAAGAACATCTAAACTCTCATGCAAAAAAAACCCAGCTATTTTTGGCACCCAAATCAGGTTATCTTGTTTGTCAGCCTAAGCTTTTTGGGGTTGTGTTTTTAAAGAAAAAAAAAAATCCTATGAACAAAACAGCTTGTGTTTTCTTCTGGTTTTCTAACATTTACATGTTTATACAAATCCAAATAAGCATGCACAACACCTCTTGGTTGCTGATAAAAGTGTAAATAAATGCAGAAGTGTGGTTTGCTGCTGAGAAGGCGTTAGGCATATCAGGTTGCTTTTCCCCTTGAGAAAGAACAAGCAATTCAGAATCTCTGCACATTGTTTTTACACATTGACCCTTATCCTGGAGCAGATGGGGCCAAAAACAGCATGCAGAGGGATGACTGCATGCATATGTGTTCAGTTGAAGGATTTTCACTGCACATTTCAAGGTTAGAGAACTTGGATTAGCTGCTAAACAAAAGGACTGAAACAGAATAAGATGCTCACAATTATTTTTCTATCCTAATCTTCTAGCCACTCATTACTAATTGCTGCTAAAGAACAGTTATGTAGTTATGTAGTTTTCTTTTCCTCAGAAAGAAAAACAAATAAACTTACTAAAAATTCAGATGTTACCAGTGTGTATTTGTGGGAAACTTCTTTCTCTAGTCTTTGCTTTCTACAGACCCTATATGTGTGTACATAAAATCAAAAGCAAAATCGTTACCATTATATTTTTATAATGGAAAGAAAAAAAGGACAAAATGATCATGAAAAGATATAAGACTAAGTGCACAAAAAATGAACTTCAGTTAATATATTTAAGCTCTGATTTATAAGAGAGTAGAAATACTCTTTCAATCCAGATTCACAATTTATGGTTTTTGAAACGGTTGTTTCAAAAATGATCACTACTATTCTGAAAGAAGGATGGTATACTTAAAAAAATGCTGTTATTTATACACTCTTTACCAAGTGAAAATCCAGAAGGCAATAGGAAGGGCCACTGTTACATGATTAAGTAACTTCCACTCCCTTCTCTGTGTGACAGAGAACAGGCAATCCCTGACACATGCCTGAAAATCTACCAAGTAAATGTACTGAATCATGGTGGCTCGTCAAGTGCCTTTCTTAGAGCATGGTTCAAAACAGAAGGATAAATTGTTCCAAAGCTATAAAGATGTTAGAAATCCAAAGCCAACATCTTTCAGTAACAATATGCCATCCAGCAATCATTAACAGGAATACTGTGTTTAGGTCTTTTAGTAAATTCCTTAATAATGATGATGGTCACAAAAAGTAATTCCATTTAAACAATCTAATTTGTAAATGGCAAAGAAATAACTACTTCAAGGCCTCTATGAGAAGGTGAAGTATGCATTTTTCACACCAAATGTCTAAAAAGAAAATATCTTTTTGGTTATCACCACTTGGAGAACATCTGGAAGCAACCCAGGCTCCAGCGTCTTCATAGTTTCAAGATTGTTGAGCGTCTCTATTGAGTTACTTGAAGGAAAGTTAAGCAATAAAGCCAGAATTTTCACTTTAAATTAAGATTCTGTTTTGTCATGGACAACAACTTAAAAAATTCTAGAAATTAATCTTGAAATTTTGTCATCAAAAATAAATATGAAACTTTTTGGTCAAGTGAAAGTTCTTCAAACCTCAGAGCACTTCCACTTGCAGAGTGGAATTCCTTCCTAATTCCTTCACAGAAAAAATTGGGTAGTTCCTGTAAGATTTTCACTGTTCGTGTGAGAAAATCTATAGCGGTGAGCTAATTCAGAAGGGAAGCTGATTAGCTATTACGAAAAATGAAATAAATCAACCATGCAATCTGGACAAAGCTTGAAAGTACTTCTTGAAATTGATGTGGCTTTTGTGCTGGCTTTGGTGTGCTGGCTTCTTTTCCTGAAAATGACTTTTATTGCTTTTAGTAATGGCTGTGATTTTAAGTGTGTGACTTTAGGCCAGTCAGTTTCTAGACTGAGTTTTCACTGTTTACAATCAGCTGATAAGAGATTTCACAAACCATCACAAAGCGATTCTGAAAACGTAAGTTTCCCTCTCACGCTGCATGGAGCACACTGGTCCCATCCAGCGAAGATAAAGGAAGGCAACAAGACCACAGGTACCAACCCATGGTGGGCTTTATGGGGACAGAGGGTTTAGCGTCTGTCAGGACAGTCATTAAGTTGGCCGTCAGGAAAACGGCCTGCCATTCATAAGAAATCACAGATCATCTCAGGGGTGGAGGGCAATTTTCCCAGATCGGTTTTCGAAGAGGTCTTTCAAAAGCCTGCTGGAGGGTACCTGATAGCACGACTGAGATTGTGCTGCTACAGGTTACATAAAATTAGACAGTGAGCTTCATCTCGTGCACAGGAACCTTCAAGTACACACAAAACCCCTATCAGCACGACAGACCTATGGAACTTTCTCTGTGGAAGTGCCGGTTCGCTCCACCCGAGGTGTTAGTCGATGCGGGCTGAGGCAGGGGATGCGGTGCGGCCAGGGTGGAGACGTCCGGCAGGGCTGAAGGGAAAAGCAGGGCCTGACCGCACCCCACACGCCGCTTCACAGCCCCAACTTTGTGGCTCGCCGCTCGGCCGCGTTCGCGTTGGGCCGGCGCGGTTCCCGGCGCGGCTCCCGGCCCCGCCCGGCGCTGCCGGAGGAGATGTCGCTGTCACTTTCCCTCGTCCCCACGCACCGCCCCCTGCCCTCCCCCGCGCCCGCCGCCGGCGCTGCCCCGTCCGCCAGCGCCGAGCGCTCCCCGCCGGCAGCAGGCAGGGC